>WEIT01010903.1:9038-82407 GCA_013389985.1 Dryoscopus gambensis
GTCCCTACCGCCCCCCTCCCTCACACCCTCCCTCCCTCCCCGCAACGCCGACGCTTCCCTACCCAAAGAGGGGAAAAGCAGAGCGACCCAGTAGCCCCACCACCGTTCATAAATACTAATTTTCAAAGCGAAAGGGGAATAAAACATACGGACAACAGAACTGCTCTCAGCGCTGTTCCCTTTTGCCTGATGCTCCTCGCATAGTTGGGTTTTCTCTTCTTTTCTTTTCCTTTCCCCCCCCTTTCTTTCCATTTCTTTTCTTATCATTATTTGTTTCTTTTTTCCCCCTCCATCACCAAAAGCAAGTCGGGGGAACGACTCTGTCTGATGCCTTATCTCTTTCGTGCTGACTGCTGGAGATGAGCCTAGGCTTGACCTGACCATGATTCCAAGGACTGGCACTTGTCTTTTACCCCCACTTTGTAGAGATCCAGACCTTCTCTTCCTGATTGTCAAGAAAATTAAATTATTGCTGAATTTGGAAATCTAGGCAGCAGCAGCTTACTTTTTCCCTGCATCTCTCTGGAATCATTTCTGGGATATTTCCAAATCATCACAGAAAGCAGGAGGAATGAACCGGCAGCTAGTGAAAATTTTGACAACCTTGTTTGCATTTTTCTTAGAGACAAACCACTTCAGGTAGGTGATACCACTCTGTAATAATATTTGTCAAAAGGTTGTGAGAATCATAACTATAAAGATACTACGTCACAATAACCTAGTTTGTTTGCTGTATTTGAGAGTGTTTTGTGTTCATTCTATATAGACAATCCCTTTTACACTCAGAGACTCGTTGCTTGGTAACAAACACAAAAAATAATAATCTCAAGTTTGGGTGATCTATTTTTCATTTTCTGATGCAAAGATGTGGGGTTTTTTCACTGTATATCAGTATAGCTAAGAACATTTTCTTCGGCTTTTCTTCCAAAATGCAAATTCTCTGCTCTCAGCAGAGGTTGTTTAGGAAGTTGCCTTGGTTCCCTCCTCTTCAGTCTTTGGAAATGATTGTACCAGTTTGGTCAGGGATGTAGTTAATTGAAATTAGAGAACCAGCCCTCTGATTTTGGGAAAACCCTGGATCAGACTAGTATTGTGTTCACTTAAAGTACCAGTGTTTCTGAATTTTTTTTAATGTTTCATGAGCTTTTGGTTCAGCTATTGACTTTTTTGTGTTACTAAGCTAACAGATCAGTCTTACTAACCAGAATAGCATTTTAGATGAAGTTCATTATTGTACTGTATGCTGCTGTGCATCTGCACGCACAGATGTATCTACATGTAAAAGTGTTTTTCTAGGAGTAATGAGGTATACGTATAGGGGCAGAGTGAAACAGTGTTTATATTTGTGAGCCTGGGTTCACAGCACGACTCATAACTAGTGGGCTCTGAACGAAAACAAAAGTAATTTGGCTAGGAATAAGTGTACTATATTAATTTTCCAGTTTTTATTTTCTTAACTGAATTATTTCATTATTTAAGTTGGATATATCATCTGCTGTGTATTAAATATTAAAGATATTTGTAATGGTACCCTGTCATTGACAAAAGCAAAAAGAAGCAACCAGCTCCTATAAATGGAAGCTGAAAAAAATGTGTGGAATCACACCATGATAATTTTACTATCACCTTGCCTTTTAACAATTCTGGTGAATTGTTTCTCTTTTGTAGTGAGAGAAAGGATTTGATACTTGCTTCTCATTTCGGATGATCACATGTATTTCTGATTTTTTGATACTTGCATGTTGATGCATGAAAATACCCCATGAAAGACTCCTCAAACTGAGAGGTTCCCTTAGGGCAAATATTTAAACAGAGAGTGGTTAAGAAGTCAGAGTCAGAATTACTTTTAATTTAGCTCAAAGATAAAGTGGAAACAGACACAATGAAATTGCTTGTTTAAGAAACAAGATAATGTTTTATTATTGAATCTGTGCCTCTACACACCAAATATGACCATTTTTATTCTAGTTTCTTTCTCCCTGGGGAACAACCATGGGGAACTCCCAAACTATCTTTCTCTGCAATATATAATGTGCTTGCAATATGTAATGTGCTATCTACACAGCATTTCACACACATGATGTGGTACCAGAAGTTTGCTCTTAAATCCTTAAAGCAGGCGTGTTCAAAGAACTTGCATATAAATACCATAATAAATTTTATTACTCGATGCTCATCCAGTGGGGGTAAAACCCCACTAAGATTGGTTGTGACTGACTCCGGAACCTTTTTTGCCATGTTGGGAAAGAATCCAGACACTCACTAGCATGATTTAAATCTTTTTTGGGTAGCATCTGTAAAAAATTTTTTTCCAGCTATATCTTTCCTGATGTTAACAAACCTGGTATTTTTCAGTGTTCTGCCTGTTGTTTGGAAGTTTAAGACCACCTTAAACCAGTGTTAACCTAATAATTTAACAGCATCTATGTAATTAAAATAATTATATAAAATAGGATATCAAAGTCACTCTAAGATGGATCTACATGTTAAGGTGAAGAGTAAATTGAATCTTCTAAAGTCTTAGAACTGTGATGAATTTATTTTTAAAGCTAAGGTTTTTTCTGAATAGAAAATTGTGTTCATGCATGATGCCTGAAACTCATCTTTATTTCTAGAATAAAGTTTTCCGATGAAATGTAGATTATGTTGCTCTATAAAAATATTAATTGCTACCTTCACTGAATTGAGACAGTTTTATTTAGTGCTGTAATTTCTCCATGACTCGAATACAATACAAGCTAAATATTAGCTAATGTTGGCAATAATTTATTTAGGACGACTTTCTGTAAAGAACATGATTCAAGATCTGGAAAATCCCCCTCACAGACCCTGTCTCCTTCAGATTTTTTGGACAAATTGATGGGAAGGACATCAGGGTATGATGCTAGAATCAGACCAAATTTTAAAGGTAAGTTTTCTAAGACTTCTAAATAATTAATTGATAAATTTTGGGACAAATTATAGGTTTTAAGGGGGTTTTAACCTCTGGGTTTAGATTATGTTTTCAATAATTTCAGTTTTCCAGTCTTATAGTGCCATGGAGAACAGTTGATCCATGGGGTGGACTAGGACAGCAGTGTAAGTAATAAGGGTCCAGAGCTTGATAACCCTCTTTTGACATGACAGTAATGTTCAGCTGTCAGAAAATGCTTCTGAAGACCTTACTAATTTAACATAGCAAATAGGATTATGGGCTTCAGACTAAATACAAATGAGATGACTTGTTTCTGAAATTTTTAAGCCACAAACACAATATCATTAAAACTTCCATGCTGAGATACTGTCTTCTTTATAGCAGTGTCTGAAGAAAAAAGAAATCTATGTTTTCTTTCAACTCAAAGAAAGTAAAAGCTTCTTCCCCGAGATAGGGGGAATTCAAGGAATGTACACAGAAGTTTTTATCCTCCAAATGCTGAATGAATGATAAGAACCAATGTCTCAGGATCCCTATATAATATAGAAACTGTATTCTGTTTGGCATTTCCATGAAAGTCCTCTTTTCTCCCCAAATTCGGACTGATATGTGGAACATCATCACCACCACCCCAGCACAAAGAAAGCTGTGTACTGGAAGCTTCTTTTGCAGACATTATTACTCAAAGCAAGTTTTCCTTGCCGTGGTTCTTAAATCCCAAAAAAGAAAGCACAGAATATCTTGTGGCTTTCTATGAGAGGAGTTGGGAGAGAAGTTTTCATTGCCAATATTTAGCATTTTGGGAAAGTCCTATAATTCCACCAAAATCATCTCCTTTATGCCAATTTAAAGCTCAGAATATGGCTTTACTTAGAAAACTGATAACATGCTTTCTCCCTTAACAAATCTCATGCCAATGTACATTTGCAACTCATATCTATTAGCTTTGGCCACTGATTGCATTTTTTTCCTGTATTAAGTCTTTTTAGCAGTGCTGTGAAAGTTGATAATAGCTGGAAAAAAATAATCATTTCTTAGCCAGTGAATGAACTGTAAGGAGAGAAGAAGCTCACATGTCAATGAGAAAAGTGTTTAATTAAATTTAGATCAAAGATCAGTTTCTTCTCTCTGTTCCACATGTGCAAATTACAAGATTTAGAACAAAGTGCCTTTTTTGACTGCTTCCTATGCCTGAGTGTGGAGCAAACTAGTATGGATTTCAGATGCAAAGGTTTGAAAACTGGCAAGTTAAAAAAAACAAGTCAGTGAGGTCTAAAGTCTTAATTTCAGATTATTTTTCAAACTGCTTATTGAATTCCTGAACTGGTGTCCATGTCAGCTTATAGTAAGTAATATTGCATTAGTCTCTCACATTCATTTTGTGTGTTTGCATGAGTATCAGTGAAATTTTAGAGAACGTAAATGAAGGCAGAAATTGCCTGAATTGAGCAAGGTATCAATCCTTAAGAACTTCTTTGTGCTCTTTAACTGGGAGGGGCACTAAAAAATGTTAATCTCCTATATCATAGACAAAAATCAGTAATAACAACAGTCCCACGTACATACATGACTTAGAGACAGCTCTCTATTGCTCCCTAGTATGTGTCTACACCCGTTTCATGAAAAACTTAGGAGAGAGGTTCATAGCTTTGCTCCCCTGATATTCAAGTGTGTAGAGCAGGTATGGTGTGCACAGCAGGTATGGTGTGGTGGTATTGTATGGTAGGTGCACGCTTCTGCTCTCTGAGTCCTGTATTTTGTTTGCATTCCCAAAGCGAAGTTGCTGCCTGTTGACACCTATGAACCCTTACTGGCAAAGCAGCTGCCATATTTTGGTTTTTGATTCTTTTTCTTAAGTCACACTCCAGAGCAGGATGGTACTTTGCAGCAGTTTGAAGTGATAAACAGATCCTGAATGCTTTCTCATAATTTCGTGTCTGTGAGCTCTCCCGGAGCTCTCAGTCTTCTGGTGAGGGGCTTGAAAGTTCTTCTTGTTCTTTGCTATGTTCATTTGAATGGTATTTTGGACCTCAGAGTTTAGAACTAGAGAGTTAAGTTGTGCATTTTTGAACTTCACATCACCGATCAAAACCTTGTCAGCTGATAACCCTGTTTATCAGTCAATATCCATGTTCTAGTTGCCCAAGTCTCATAAATGTTTCAAAAAAATTGAAAATACTTATTGTTCTATATTGCATACTTCTTCCTTTTAAAGAATAAGGACAGCTGCAAAGGAGTCAAAATAAATTTATTTTGCTTGAAGTTAGTATGAAAAGATTTTTTTTTTTTACTGAGTCTTTACTGTGTCCATAATAAATTGTTTCAGTTTTTAACAGTCATAAATATGTTTGGGAAAATTTTGGGGTAAGGCCTATTGTACAATACTGATATTCTAAATCAAATAAATGGAAGAATGTATGAAATGCTGAATGAGTACCTGATTCATAACACTTTCTGTATTTTAAGGAAAGAACTTTTTATCATAAAAGAGGCTACTGGAGCAATGGTTTAAACTAAGGATCTTCTATCTGGCTTGGATATTAGTCTGGGAATAATATTTGTTTACTATGTTTCAGAAAAGACATTGTGAATCAAGATAATTGTGCCACTATTCAGCCTCTCCTCGTAGGGTCCTGAGGGGCAGCCGTTTGAGGAGTGGCTGAGGTCACTTGGTCTGTTCAGCCTGGAGAGGAGGAGGCTGAGGGGAGACCTCATTGTGGTCTTCAACATCCCCACGAGGGGAAGCGGAGGGGCAGGCACTGATCTCTTCTCTCTGGTGACCAGTGATAGGACCAGTGGGAATGGCCTGAAGCTGTGTGCCTAAACCTCCCCTGAGGTTTAGGATCAATATTAGAAAAAGATTTTTCACGCAAAGGGTAGTTGGGCAGTGGAACAGGCTCCCCAGGGAAGTGGTCACAGCATCAAGCCTGACAGAGTTCAAGAAGCATTTGGACGATGCTCTTGGGCACATGGTGTGACTCTTGAGGCGTCTTGTGCAGGACCAGGAGCTGGCCTTGATGATCCTGATGGTCTCTTCCAACTCAGTTTATTCTGTGATTCTCTGATTCTTCTCATGCATTCATCTAGCCTTTTCTGCTTTAGAACAGTTACACAGCTTTTCCTGAGTCCACTACAGGCATTTTAAAGTGTCAGAAAAGTCTGATTTCATGGAAATGCAACTGAGTAGAACACATTTATCCTATGACACTGATTATACAATAATTAAATATACTTTTATGACTATTTTGAATTACTGGAAAACAGCAGCTGTTAGATTAATTTTTGAAATAAAGGCTTTGCACTCTAAAGGGAGAGGAAAATGCTACTTACTGGAACAAGGTGTTTTATCCAGATAAAGCATTTCATCATTAGTGACTGCTTTTTCCTATCTTGTTCTTGCAAATTAAAAAATTCAGGAAGATAGTGGGAGAGCAACAGGTGAATATATAAACATTTAGAAATCAACAACAGGGGTTTTGTGGTTGTGATTTTTTTGTGTGTATTTTTTTGGTTTTGTGCTTGGGTTTTTTCTGGAAGTACTGTATGAAAGATACTTTCTCTTTTGTATTGTTCTGTCTTACACAATCATTTGAATGCAGAGGAACATATTTCTTTTTCTTTTTGATTCACCAAGTGACTGGATACAAAATGACCGGAAACTAAAAGGGGATATCCCCCTGATGAAAAGCCAGAAGGAAGTGCCAGAGTGACAGCTCTCAAAATTGCCCTTCTTTAATCACTCTCTGTCAGATATTTAATGCATACTTTTTCATCTTCCACTTACCTTTTATTGAGTTTGAATAGGCTAATAATTTGTTTAAGGACACAGAGGGGAATACTTTTAAATGTAAATACGAAGACTGCAATCTAGTCCTAACTGAAGTCTCTGAGAGTCTTTCTGTTGACAGCAAATGTATGCTCATGATCCTGTGAGTTGATTTGCAGTTTCTTCTTCAATTGTAGCATCAGCTGAGCGTGGTTTCTGTAAAATAATAAAAGGTGAGGCTTGCATGATGCATTTTTACTTTATTATTTTTCTATTTTTTAATGGTAAAACCCAAGAGAAGCAATGTCTTTTACTTTCTCCAGTGCTCACTTTGCTTTCAAAGTGAAATAAACCTCAGAAATAGCAGCGTAGGGCACCTGTGTTATGAAAGTAGCCAAGAATGTGCTTTCCCATTGCTAGAAACCAGGGATGGTGAAGGGGTATCTTAGCTTAGTGTACATTCAGCTCAGGCTCAAGAGCACTGCTTGTTATGCCATGATACAAGGGATCAATCTAAAACTGAATCACAACATGAGATGTGGGACTAATGGAAAGCCAGCCTAAATTTAACATTTCCTAGCAGGTGTTGATCTTCAGAGGTTACTAAATTATTTCCACTTTTTAACACTTTCATCATCTAACACCACTTAAAATCCAAACGTAATCTAGAAATTATCAGATAGAAAAAACCCATTATCTATAGGCACTGCTATGTCCCTTATGCTGAATACTTTAAGTAACAGGTTGGCTGTCATGCACTGGGTACAGAGCAGGGGAGCTTGATCACCAGGAGCTGCAGAAGTGTTATCTTTAGGTATGGAAAATATTTGCAATGAAGATGATAGTGATTTTCTTTGTATTGAATTTCATTCCATGTTTTAAATTCAATCTTTCCCATAAAATCATTATTTTCTAAAGAGTATTCTGATTTTTATGGAATTACATGGAGATGTGCGGCAACAGTGCCTATTAATGTTACCCTCATCACTGGATGGTGCAATACAGTGTGAATTAACTTGCTCAAAAGCTGCTGCTTTGTTAGTGATGTACTTTGGGGGTGTAGGGCCATAGTTGTAAAAGATTAGTCTGTGATTACAGCAGTGTAATGACGTTTTCATGCCGATTCTGTGGGTTTATATCTGAATAATAAACACATGGACTAAGTAATTTACTGAAAATTAGCCTGACAACTGTTACAGGAAATGGCTTATGCACTTTAATACTTTAACTCCTTGGCAGCAAGGATCAGGTTTTCCCATATGTTCAAACCCATTGCTTACTTATTTGGCCCCTGAGTTGACCAGTAATGAAATGCTTAAAAAAAACATGAATGAAAAACACTGAATGGCATGTAAGGGTGAAACTAACGGCATCAAGCTTAATAAATAAAAGCAGTTTCTCTACATGTGATAAGAGGATCTGTCTGCAAAAGTTGACCTTAATCTAGACATATAAAAGTTGGAAAGCATACCGAAGATAAGCTGTGGGACTGTAGCAATTTGTTCTCTAGTGGTTAACAACCTTCCCACTACACTTCAGGTAGTAATAATTACTGGCGTTGAAGTCAGATGTAGTGAATATCCTGTACTGGGCTGTTCTTCACAAAGGGCCAAGTTCAAAGGCTCAAAGGGCCAAGTCCAATGGAGACTCAAATCCTGTTCAGGTAGAGCAGCATGTAGTAAGAAAGGGCACATTATTGATGCATTCAAGTTTTAGGGCATGGGATGAAGAAGATTCATTATAGGAGAAGGGAGACTACCGGGCCAGTTTTCATTTCTGGCCAGACCATTGCACTCCCTAAATATAGTTGCTTAAGATGTCCAAGCATATATTATTAGGAAGGTAAGCCTCTGGTTTATTTTCTGTCTTGAAAGATCTAAAACTTCACACTGTTTTCAGATAAAGCTGTGTACACACATCTCATTACATGGTAAAATGCTGCACGACGATGCTTACTCACAGGACATGGGGTTTATTTGGTTTTGGTTTATTTTTCTTCAGCTGCAAAAATGATGCTCAGTCTCTGCCGTAGGTATGCATGTTTTCAGGCAGAAGGATCCTTTTAATTGTGTTTCTTTTGAAATTGCTCAGGGAAAAAAAAGGGCTATGGACTTTGCACTTCTTCCTCTCTTTAATTTCAGGTTCTTTCTCAGAACATGAATAGGCTGGATGAATTGCATGGCTAGTTAGGCTATGTCTAGGCTACTAGACAAATGGGGCCAGACAGCAAGCTCAAGGCACACTTGATTATCTGTGCTGCTTGGCTATTTGCTCATTCCCTGGATCTCTTTCTGAGCTTCCTGCAGCCAGCTGCTTCCAAGGCAAGCCAGAAGGGCTGTGAGCATGCAGCAGCATAAAGCACAAGCAAACCAGTGCTGCCTGGCATCCAAGCTGAGGATCTGTTCAGGTCTTCTTTTATATATAAATGTTTAGCCACAGTCATCCATATTGTATTGGTGTGTTGCCTTTATTCAGAATCAATTATTTAATTAAGAGATATCAGTAGATTTGGCTGTTGTCATGGAATATTATTCTGCTGCTGCATGAACTGCAAAGGGGATTTATGAAAAAAAAATGTCAAAGCAGAGCCAAAGACCTTTGATATCAAAGGAGGAGATGCCATTGTTTTGATCATATTCTAATTTAAGTGTCATATTTTTATCACATTCAGTGTCATGTTCACACTTAAATTTTCTATGCAGTTAAAGCCAAAGCCCCTGGGTCACTCATTAAGGATCTTGTTGTGTTTTGGCTGTTTTAGAAAGCATGCAGTTTATATTTAGAACATATAAAAACATGTACCTTAAATTTACCATAAGTATATATACATTTATAATCTGTAAATCTCTTTTACACAGTTACTAGAAAAATGAATTCATAAAACAGAAATATGCAGTTTTATTAGATAGATTCATTACTTTATATTTTTTCTCTACAGATTTCCATAGAATCCTAGAATGGTTTGGGTTGGAGGGGACCTAAAGGTCCTCTAGTTCCAACACCCCTGCCACAGGAAGGGCCACCTTCCACTAGACAAGATTACTCAGATCTCTGGCCAGCCTGGCCTTGAGAAAAACCAGGCATGGGTCATCCAACACTTCTCTGGGCAACCTGTTCCAGTGTTTCACCACCCTCACAAAAAGAATTTCTTTCTAATATCAGATCTGAACCTACTCTCAGTTTAAAGACATTATCTCTTGTCCTGTCCCTGCATACCCTTAGGCTCACTTTAGGTAGGCTGGAATACTGCTGTAAGGTCTCCCCAGAGCCTTCTCCAGGATGAACAACCCCAACTCTATTAGTCTGTCCTCACAGAAGAGGTGCTCCATCCCTCTGATCTTTTTTGTGGCCGTTCTTTGGACCTGTTCCAACAAACCCATGTCTTTACTGTGCCGAGGGTGCCAGAGCTGGATGCTGTATCTCAGGTGGGGTCTCTTGAGAGTAGAGAAAAGGAGGACAGTCCTCTCCCTCTCCCTGCTGCCCACACTGCTTTTCATGCAGCCCAGGGCAGGTTTGGCTTTTGGGGCTGCGAGCGCACATTGCTGGGTCATGTCCAAGTCTTTCTCCTCAGGGCTGCTTTCAATCCATTCTCTGCCCAGCCTGTACTGGTGTTTGGCCTTGCCTCACATACAGGACCTTGCACTTGGCCTCATTAAACGTCATGAAGTTCACACAGGCCCACCTCTCAAGCCTCTCAAGGATGGCTTCCCTTCCCTCCAGTGTGTCGACCACACCACACAGCTGGGTGTCATGAGAACACTTGCTGAGGGTGCACTCAGTCCCATTGTCCATGTCACTGACAAAGATGTTAAGCAGCACCAGTCCCAATACTGACATGAGGTGTGGGACTGGAACATTGAACTGTTGACTGCAACTCTAGCAGGATTCATGAAAGAGCTTCCTGCACTCCAGAGTCCCTTATCACCATGCTCAGGGCTCTCTAATCTTTCCTGCTACTCCTCAGGCTGCTCCTGTCTGTGTCGCTGGTGCCCACATGAACCAGCAGCAATGCGTAACAGGCTCTATGAGGGTAAGCAGCTCACCTCTCTTGAGAGCACACAGGTGCCTCCCTCCATACCTCATGGAAGAGTCACCCACTGTCACCTTTTCTCAGCTGCACAGGTTGTTACACAGGGAGCAGATGGAGCTGCCTTACTCAGTTCCAGCAACAATCCTGATCTGACAGGTCTTTCCTCTTCAGGCTCCAGAGCGGTGAAGTGGTTCTGTGAGGGCACCTCAGCCTTCAGGGGAAGTCTCTTCCTCCCACAGGTCCTTGCTGGTTCAAAGTTCCATTCTTCTGCATTACTGCTCCCCTCCCTCTGTGTGTGATGCGGGTGTTCTTGGGTGTTTGGCCATGGGCTGTGGGTCCATATAAATCTCTGATTAAGTCATCAGAAAATGTATGTTTGACAGTTCAGCTTCCAAATGTGCATTTCATAGTCTTTCACAGAAATGTGTGATTGTGAGTCTGCAGAGAAGAGCCCCCCAGATGACGCAGACAGGGTGGTACAGGGTCTGGCAGAACTCTACAATGAAGGTTGCACAATGTGTGGCATAAATAGTGACCTGCCAATGTTGTAAACACCAAGTCCATGATTAAAATTCTAAATTTGCAGAAACATAAATGCTCTCATACTGGAAACTGTGCAAGATCTAAGCAGTACAGTAAATGAGAGAGAAGTGTAATTCGCCAGGCATTCTGTTACTTATGAGGGCTAAATAAGAGCAGCCTAGTGGCTTATTTGAACTGTGCCAGCTATCAGCAATCCTCAAGTATTGCCAGGGAATGAAGACATAATGATTACTCCTGATGCATCAACTACATGTTAGCACTTCATGCGTCAATAAAAGAAGAAAGCATTTAAAAGAGGACTTAGGTGGAATTTGAGCACACAAACAACTCCCATGCCCCCTCCCTGGAAATCTCTCATCCACCTGCTTTGTAACGCTTGGCAGTGCATTACTGTTTTACTTAAAGTTCCTCAGATTCTCTCAGTTTTGCTCTCAGTTGTGCACAGAACTGCCCCAGTCTGCTTCACCGAGCACCCACCTCTCTCCTAACCCAAATTCAGACTCTCTGATGAGGCACCTCCATCTCCCTATATGGACCAGGCATCTCAGAGCCTGCCTGATATTCCACAGGAAAAAGATCCTCTCAGGGTGGATCTGTAATCACTTAACATGCCATGCTGCCACCCCCAAACAAATGGTGTCTCTGGGGGGCCTGCCTTCCTCTGCAATACATAGAAGAATTTCTGGTCCAGTTTTCCCTCAGCTTAAAGAGTTCTCTATCTGATCCAAAGGAGTATACATGATTCTGAGAGGTCTATTTTGAAGCAAAGAATTCAAACTTGACTAAGCCAGGAAAAAAATGCAAAGGGAACATGACTTTTCAACCTTTCAGTGTAGCTGCTTGTCTGAGAAAGGAGACTCTTTACTCTTGACCACTTTGATAAGATGCACAGAAGTGACTGTTGTAGCCAGTACACCTTAGGGGCACCTGATGTGACTGTTACAGAAAATGTTGTAAGGACAGGGTTTGAGAAACAGCACTTCTCTCACATTTCTTGATAATTGACCCGACCACTAAGATAGAAGTATTTTTATCAGTGACCATAGCTGCACTTTAGGATAAGTCCCACCTCCTCTGAATAAGAGACAGTGAGAGCTATCCCACCCCATTTTCCAAGAAACCCACAGCCTTGTCGTCTAAGAGGTGCAAGTCAGCATCCCTTCGATCTGAGACAGGCATAGAAGCTCTCAGAAAGGACCCTTTCTGCGTGAAATCTCTCAATACTTTGTTATTGGCCAAAAAACTGATTGTCTTGTAGAAGGAAAGACTGAGATTCTTGACTGATTTTTCAGTGTAAGGTTGTGTATGTTGATCTGGTGCTAAGTGGTCTGAGCAGTGGATCCTGAAGGAGGTACCTCAGCCCTGCTGTAGTCACAGTTTCAGGAGGATGCACAAAGAGCCCATTGCAGATTACTTGCTCTCTGCAAGTGGAGCCCTGCTGTGCTGAAGAATCCTGTTCTGCCCATGGACCACACGGTTCCTCAACAAGGGCCCGGATATGCTGCACCAAAGCATCAGCCACTGCAGCTCCTTCTGCCTGCCATGGGGCTGAGATTTCCTTGGCTGTAGCAAACAGTGGGCTGTCTGTGGAAGCACCATAGCAGAATGATGCCCTTCTCCAAAAGCTAATAACCTCCACCTGTGTGTTTCTGTGTCTCCAAAGCCCAGGGCTGCAGAGAAGCAACTGGGCACATCTGTGACTAGCTGAATTATGAGCACTCTCCCTAAAACAATGGGAACCAACACTCAATTGATACACACTGCACGAACTAAGTCACTGCTCCTCCACCCCAGCAACACAACTACAGGTTATCTCCCTTGCTTTTGTCCTTGGGGAAATATATCTGAGAAAAGGCTAAATGCTCTCCTTAAACTGACATAATTAGTCAGGGAAAACCTAGGATTAAAATATACCAGATCAATACTCATTATGTTAGGCTGCCTCTAATGACTACATTCCCTGTGTGTTGTTTTTATGTCTCAGACTGTGAAACTATCATATCAGAATTGCTATTTCTTCTTGCACTCTTTACTATGTCTGATAAAGAATTAGTCCTAAATAATAAATAAAACAACAGAACAGCTTGCTCAGAATGCTGCTATAAACTCTCACATTGCAATTTAAATCAGTTGTTGAAGAGATGCAAATTACATGCACAGTGCCAAAGCAGGAGCATATGTAAAAACTCCTTTTTTTTTCCCAGTTGTGAATTTGCCTGTTGCCTGTGCATGAACACATGTGCATACTCTCCCTCATGTTAAACTAAAATTGAAGATGTGTTCACTCCACGTAAGTTTCAGGCTGCAGCAATTTTCCTTTCCAGACAGTGATATCTCATCAGATAGAGCACTCTGAGGTGTTAAAAGCCTTTGGCCAGTCTGGTTATAGAAAACATCCGAAAATAAGCATCTGGGAGAACTTTTCAGCTCTTTGGCTCTGTACTCCTGTGAATACTTTTGCACTCTTTGGCTTCATACCCCTGAGAGTTTTGGTTTTGTCACACTTCTGAGGTGTGTTTTGTGTGAGGTAAAGCACACACAGTCTGTTAAAACCAGATTTTATCTCCTTGTTTTTCTAAAAAAATATGTTTGACTTATCAAAGTTAAAAATAGTTAGAGATAGATTCAATTCAGGTAATAAGTTCCTTAGTGTGGACATAGTCTCATTTGGATGACTTTGTAGAAGACTTCTGCTCAGCATGACTGTTGGTGGTAGAAGCCAGAAGAAGATCATATGCCCTGACCCTGAAGCATGGTTTAAGTCAGCAGAGCTCTGAGCCCATGTGAAAGCTGTGTGGTGCTCCCCACAGCAATGCAGTGAACATCCAGCATCAAAGAGCAGGTATTGGTATTGATAAAAAAGTAAGGCAGTCAGTTTATGAGATGCTTATTTTTTAGGCTGGCAAAGAGTTTTCATTCCCCTCCCATTCTTCCAGTCATGTTACATATACAAAGAACTGATGACAGAAAAAATGCTTGTGAAAGACACCCAAGAAGTACCTTAAGGATGTCTTGCAGTAAAAACACAGTTCCTTTTTTGTATTGAGGATGTGGGAGACTAGATAGGAGATTTCCAAAAGGAAAGGAGATGTGTGAAGGAGAGGGATAGGAGGCTGAGTTAAACAAGCAACAGATCAGCTGATGGGAATATTGAAGATGAGAGTCAGTATGGAGGAATTAATTTCAAAATAATCTTTTGAACACATTGTGTGGAAATGAGTTGAATTGTAAGGAGGTAAAAAGTGGGAAATACTTAAAAATAAAATGAAAATTAATTTTGTTAGTGCAAGATGTGGTGTGTGTGTGTTTGGGTCAGTGTCTCTGACCTGTTGCTGATTGACATCTATACCAGCTCCTGACCATTTCTGCTGTCATTTGTCCCTATCACTGAGACATCCTATTTGTCTAAATCCCATTGTTCACCTCTGTCCCATGTATCATTTGGTGTATAATTCCATATCAGCCATAATTCAATGTCTGCTCTCTAATATTAGTGAGCAGACAACCAACCAAGCTGGTTTTATAATTCAAGTCCTGCATATGCGTTCAGACAGTAAAATGAGGAACATTATGGAGAAAAAGCTGGCAGAATTGTGAAATAGAGTGAATGTCTGAGGCTCAGAGGAACAAGAAAGAAGTTAAAATCAATTCTGAGTCCTTTCTGTGGCCACAGAGAGAGGTATTATCTAAGTCCTGTATTTGAGACCATAGCTATTGACACTTATAGCTGAGCTTCCATTAATTTCTGCAACACCAGATCAGAATTGCAGAGAAAGAACAAAGTAAGTCATATTCAGAGAGAAATGAACAGAGTAACATTTCTTTTTAAAGAAATATTTTGAAATGAGAATGCCAAGAAAAAGTAATCAGTTCATTCTGACTGAAAATAGAAACCTAGTTTGGTAACAACATTTTAATACCATTATTAATACTTTTCTTTCTTTTATTTTTTTTCATTAAGTAGATCTTCCCTACTGCCTTCTCTTCTCAGTGGACACATTTATATCTTGTGGTTCCATCCAGTCTCTTAGATGAGTTGGCTACCCTGGCTTCATAAAACATTATTAATAAGATTACCCAGAAGGAGTTTGTCTGACACTATGCTAGAGTGCAGATTTCTTTTATTTAACCACATTCAGGAGTGTCCCAGGCCTCTGCACACGTTATGCAGTTCACATGCCAATGAGCTGGGAAGAGCTCTGTTTTCATTAATGCAGAGCAACTGAGCAGTTTCTCAGGATCAGGTGTGAGGAGCATCTCTGCTACCTGCTCCAAGAGAGGCTGAGAGCCACTTCAGTGAACACTGTTTTGTGATAAGAAGAGAAATAGGGGTCTGGATCTTTTCACGTCAGAAGAAAAGCAAACAATTCCATTTGCCCAAATACTATCCATTGATCTATTGCATTGGAAGAAGGAAAACTTTAAAAAGAGATGCCTGTCACGACTTGGAGATTTAAAAGATTAGTGGAAAGCTCAGAGAAAGAAAATCAATTTGATGGACATATAAAGATTAAATGATTGATTTGAATATTCTCAAAGTTGACATAAATTCTAAATAACTTTGCACTCAATCTTGTAGTTCCAATGAGAAGTTTCCTGATGTAAGATTTCCGATTCACTGTTTTTTAGACTTATTTCCACAGTTTCATTGCCACATGGAAGACTTTAGCTCTGGGACTGGCTGCACCCAGTGTTGCTGAAGGTTGTGTAGAAAATATCTGAGTGAGCTTTCAAGTGATTTGCTCAGAGATGCACTGCACAGCACTGCAATGATACAGAGCTCAGCACAAGCTATAATGCCTGAGGTTAATGGCCTCCAGCGAATTCCAGCCTGCCATGACTACATTGGTACCATCCCTCAAACCACCTACATGAAAGGCAGCCCTAGCACATTTGTACAATCCGTTGTGACTGCAATGGCTATGTATTTGTAGACTAGCTCAGGTTAGCTGGGTAAATCAGGAGCATGTCAACTGTTTAAAGGGCTTTTCTTTTCTGAACTCCTGGTTTGTGAAGCAAGATGAAATAGTGTCCGAAAATTGTTCTTGTTCAGCGTCTATTAGATAACACATGTGGATATATCCCACTGTAACCCAGAGCTGCCAGTAATGCATGTTTCTGTTATCAGCCTCAGCAGAAAGAGTCAGGGAAGAATGAACATCTCATATGGCCTATCCTGTAATGTCAAATGCAGAACTGAAGAGGCTTTGTAGAGTGAGACTTATGTTCCTCTTCCAGAACTGGGTCTATGGACAAAAGCATTCACTGAATGTGAAGCATGCCAATCCAACAATTTTCACAAGAGCTTTAAGGCACAAAAAAGTGCATCTTAGCAGGGATTCTCCTTCCTTGAAATGTTGATAGGATTTTACCAGCATGACTCCTGTTACATTCAGCAATAGTCCCACAGCTGAAAACTCACATACCACTTCGGGAATTGACTATTCACTGTTTGAGCTCAAACTGTGTCAATGTATATATATAGAGAAATGGCTTTAGCAGTACTTACTCCAGAGAATTTTCTTTCTGTGACTCTTCCTGTAATCACCTGGACCTGACAATCACCGGAGTATTTGTCTTGGGAGGCCTCAGTGGTATTTTGCTGAAGAAGAGCTTTCAGTTCTGGAATATTACATGACCTTTTTACATCCAGGTCATCTCATAGGGCCACAATCTTGCTCAGAGGCCTTCTCAAGCAAGTGAAGGGAAGCAGCTTAAATCTTGACATAAGAGTAGAGTTCTCTTTTTGTTATTTTGTTGGTATATATTTGTGTGTGTGCCTGCATGTGCACTTCTGGAAACAGGCAGCTGGAACTAGAGAAAAATTGTACTTTCTGCTCTTTGTCATGCTTTCCTGCTGATTCCACCCAGAACTGCCTCTATATCCCACCTTCTATCAGTAGGGCATGTTGTGTCTCCCCCAGTTGGAAAGATACCATTTTCATAAGTGGTATTGCTTACATGTATTTCTCAGACACTTGGTAACTCTTGGACTGAGTGATATCGATGGGAATGAGAGTCCTAAAAAGATTTTAGACACCTAAAGATCTCTTCAGGTTTTTCTCTGGTTCTGTAAGTGCTTTTGTTGGTCTTAGCCTTTGTCTGTGGATGATAAATATATATTGATTACACAGAATATGATTCTGAGTCTTGAATGCAACAGTAAGTACCCAAAATCATTGCCATATTCCTACCAGGACAAATAGCATTCTGAGAAAACTAAGTTATTGTATATGACAGATGAACTTTTAGAGGATGTTGGTTTTAGCTTGATGAAGCAGAACAATAATTTTGTCTTTATTTGATTTTACCAGCAAATTGGATCAGTGCAAAGTACCATACAGTTACTGCATTTCTTGAAACCTCTGCCCTTACAGATATTTTGGTTTTGTTTGGGGTTTCTTTCTTTGTTTGTTTGGTTTTTAATTTGGAGGCTTGTTTGTTTGTTTGTTTATTTAGTAGGTATTATTATCATGAATTAATAATAAGTGAAATAAACTTAATAATCCACACTGGATTGTGTTTAACACTTCTAAGGGAGAAGGAATTCTCTGTTTACTGGGCATGATTATACTTAGGCAGTCAGGGCGATGAACTTGACAGAAATCCCACAGAAAGACAACCTCACAGACGAAAGACATCACTACCCAACAAAAAAATGTCACCTTGATTTGTAAGCCTTAGGGTAACTATGTTGTCCTGGTGCCATTAATTTTGCCTCCTGTGACTGAGCTGTTAAGACTCTAATGAGATGATAATGTTTAAATAGAGGAAAAGATTGGTTTTGGCCGAAGGAAAAATGATAGGGAAAGATAGAAATCTTACCTAGGTGCCTGCAAAAAAAGGCTACCTGTGGTTTGCCTCATGATTTCTTACTAGGAACTCAAGCAAACTCGTTAAATCATGTGAATTTTCTCATCCGGGTTTGGACTACACATTATATGGACCCTTGAAAACAAGTGTGCAGCTGCACTTCCTCTGGAGTAGCTGCAGGATCCGTGGGTCTCAGAGGAAGTTTTTCAGTGCACCAAAGTCACCTTTGTCTCCCTGGCCAAATACCCATGGTCACTGGCCACAGGACTGGCTGAGCTGCCTTTGATACCACTTCTCCAGTCTTTATCCTGTGTGCTACACTCAGAGCAGGGAAGGAGCTAGGATGATGAACAACTTGTCCCTGTCTAATGACCATGGCCAGCTGAGGTGTCCCAGCAGCAGTTTATCCTTGTCTGACTTACAGGGATGTGCCTGCAGGGCCATGGAGAGGTGCCTTGGCAAGCTCTTGAAGTGGTAATTCAGGCACCTGTAGTACTGCAGCTGCAGAAGCAGAGGCCTCCATAGGGGTTAGCTCTGTTTCAGGTCTCATGAGGACTCTGATGGATGTTGGAGGCTGTTCAGTTTGGTTGGGGATAAATGGTTTCTAAAACCCCAGCTGTCTTCAGAACTTGCATTTAAAAAACCATCTCCAACAAGATCTTCTATCCTCCCGTGCTGTCCTAGGATGTGTGTTACTGGTGCTCAGGTCAGCATGTGGGTCTCTGTCCTGCCATCATCCACATATTGATCACCTCCCTTGTTTGAGGTCTGACATAAATCCCTGCCCCACAGACAAGGGGATTCTCAGTCCCTGGTGGGATCCCTGCCTCCCCACTTAGCCCCTTGGTCCTGTTGCTGGATTCGTGCTCTATCTCCACACTCAAGTAGGATTGATTTAATCTTTTCAAATAGTCTCGATTATCCTGCTCTCTGTGGTAAGGGGAGAAGGGAGGTTTGGCTCATCTTTCTTCTCTGTATATACAAAATAAGCCATTTGAGATCATGGGAAAAAACGCTGCATTAGCACAAGGGTCAAAGTGAGAAGGTAGAGCAGAAAATACTATGTATAGAAAAAGATACAAGATCCCTCACAGACCTGTAAATATCTTGCCAGTATTTCCACTGTCATTCCATAAGGTGGTTCTGCCTCGTTATCTTTTATTTTTGCTTCCACATGTCTCTGGTTTGCCCACAGTTCTCTATGTGTACTGTATTTTAGTTTGCTGTACAAAATCCCTTAATAAATACACGTATCAAGGAAAATTGGCAAGTGCCCAGATATAATTTTAAATCTCCTGTATGATTATAATATTCCCTTCCCACTAAGGACAATTTAGCTATATGGTTGGAATTAATGTGAAGAGAAAAGGCTGCCAGGTGCAACCTGGAAACTCTACACCAAGAAAGACAAGAGTTGGGATGAGCTTGAGGATACAAATATGATTAGTTGCAGTTAGGATAATCTCCAGGGAAAGAGTACAGGTAAATCTTCTCAAGAACATACCAAATGAAGCAAGATTTGTGACTGTGTGCTATCAGTACTAAAGAATATTCAGTAAAGGCTGGAGTTAGGATCTGGATGGGGCTCAAATGTATTTTTTCAGCCCTCATCACTCCATATGGGGACTCTTCCACACGTTGGGGTGGATTCAACCCCTCTGGCAGCTGATAAGGAAAGGATTCATTCTCTAGCCAGATGACAATAAAATCCCAGACACCTTGAGTACAGGAGTTTTGAGGCCACAGCAAATTCAGGGCACTATTCTGTGTGTTTAGGTTTCTCGTGGATAAGGTGAGCAGATGAGTGCCAGGGACTTTCTGTAAGTGTTAAGTGCCCTGAAGTCACAGGAGGTGTGCGATACATGATAATGTCAGCGTTTTTCAAGAAGGCACTGTATCAGAGAGTCCTGCTGACTGGCAGCAGCAGCCCCTCTGGGGCAGCAGGGGAAAAGGAGATGCAGAGAACAGAAGCGACATCTTAGCTGTTTATCAGAATACCAGACATGTACTTTCTGGTTGATTTGAGCATTAGCTGCCTGATTTGGGCTTGGTTTGGTGTTTTTTTGCCAGAGTCCTTTCAAGAAACATTTTCCTTATGACTCAAAGAACACTTTGAATCTTGAATGTGCCTGAAAGGCATCTGGACTGTTGCCTTGTTGCATTGGAAGTGACAAAAGG
The DNA here is from genome assembly GCA_013389985.1 of Dryoscopus gambensis. Taxonomy (NCBI): domain Eukaryota; kingdom Metazoa; phylum Chordata; class Aves; order Passeriformes; family Malaconotidae; genus Dryoscopus; species Dryoscopus gambensis. The sequence goes on from WEIT01010903.1 coordinate 29,283, forward strand.
AAAACTATGGGAAGAAAAGGATTTAAGTCATAAAGTATACTTTGCTTAATTTTTTTTTTTATGTAATGTCAACTCTTTTTAGGCAGTAAAGTCAAATTAATTATTTCCTTTTCCATTGAATATTTTTAGATTGTGTTCTCAAACCTTGGGTATATTTCACAGAAGTTTGCTGCTTTCATTTTAATTGAACTATAAGTTCAGAAAAATCTTATAGGATGAAGTGTGTTCTAGTTTACCATTACCCCCTGTCCTACCACAGAATGCCCCACTAAAAAATCTGTTCCTATCTTTCTTACAGGCCTGCTTTAAGTATTGAAAAGCCACAATAAGGTGTCCCTGGGACTTTCTCTTCTCCAGGCTGAACAAACCTTACATACCTTTCCAATTTCCAGAGTGGATGTTGTGGGTGATTGTGTCAAAGGCCTTATAGAAGTCCAGATAAATGACATCTGAGGCCCTTCCCTTGGCCACTGATGTAGTCACTCTACTACAGAGGGCCACTAGGTTGGTCAGGCAAGACGTATCCTTGGTGGAGCCGTGCTGGCTGTCCCAAATCACCTCCCTGTCCTCCATGTTCCTCAGCACAGATCCTAGGAGGATCTGTTCCATGATTTTCCCAGGCATAGAGGTGAAGCTGAAAGGTCAGTAGTTCCCAGGATCTCCTTTTATCCTGTTTTTAAAAATGGGTATACTGCTTCTCTTTTGCCAGTCACCAAGAACTTCACTTGATGGTCATGGTTTTTCAAATATCATGGAGAGTGATTTGACAACTACATCAGTCAATTCCCTCAAGACTCTGGGATGCATCCAGACAGGTCCATAAATTTATTTATATTCAAGTTCCTCACCTGAGGAACTTGAGCAAACCTGATGTCTCCATTTTTTTTACTGAGTTCTTATAGCGTTCCACACCTATCAGCAGAAGGCAAGTAAAAGACATTATAATTAAATAGAGGAATGGAGGGAGGTATTTGGATTGTTGTAAGACACAGTGCTCTGGCATGTACCTACTTGTGCACATCTGGACTGCAGTCTGTGATGTGGCAGCATATTTCCTAACATACATAAGGCATGTTTTCCTAACATAGTTAGGAACATATCATGTTTACTAGGTTTTGCTGGCACTCAGGAGCTGGAACTGTGATGCTCACATATGATGACCTTTGCAAGGCAGCAGCTGTGAGCCTCCTTCTCCACAGTCTTTACCGCCAAGAATGGTCTTCAGGAATCCCATGCCACTGAGACCTGTAAAAAAGTCCAGATCAATAAAAACTTAGTAGTGAAGAATTAGGCTACAGAGCACTTAGGCAAACTGGACACAGACAAGCCTATGAGACCACACAGGAAACACCCACAAGTGCTTAACATAGCCATGGAAGCTGGGTGGTTGCATTCTTAACTATCTTTAAAAGGTCCTGGCAACTGGAGGAGGTTCATAATCACGTGGGAAAAAAAATGTCACTCCTATCTCTAAGAAAGACAAGGAGGAGAATATAGGAGCTACAGGCTGGCCAGCCTTACCTCGAAGGCTGGAGCAAATCCTCTTGAAGCCATCTCCAGATATGAAGGACAGGAAGATGACTGGTGGTTGTCAACATGGATTTTTGAAGGGGAAATCATTCCTTGGAATGCTAATAGCCTTCTATGATGACTTGAAAGGCTTCATAAATACAGGCAAAGCGTGTATATGTCCACTTTAGCAAGGCTTTTGGCACTATTTCTCACAACATGGAACAGACTGTTGGAACAGACCAGCTGAATGGGATTGGAAAACTGACTGGATTGCAATGCTCAAAGGGTTTTGATCAGCAGCACAAAGTCCAGCTGGTGGCCAGTCACTACTGTTGTACTACAGGCACCAGTATTGGGCCAGTACTGTTTAACATCTTCATTAATTACCTGGATGATGGGACACGGTGTGCCCTCAACTAATTTGCAGGAGATCTAAGACTGGGAGGAATGGCTGATGCCCTAGAGAGTTTCCTGATATTCAGAGGGACCAGGAGAAGTTGCAGAAAGGGGCCAACAGGACCTCACAGTGTTCAGCAAAGGGCATGAAGTCCTGCACCTTGGAAGGAACAGTCTGGGAGATGCCCAGCTGGAATGCAGCTTTGCAGAAAAGGCCATGGGGGTCCTGGTGGACACCAAGTTGAACATGAGCTAGCAACGTGCCCCTGAAGCAAAGGCAGCCAATGGACTCTTGGGCTGCATTAGGCAGAGCATGGCCTGCAGGCTGAGGGAAGGGATCCTTTGCTCTGCTCAGAACTGGTGCGACACACCTGGAATGCTCAGTCCAGCTCTGGGCTCCCCAGAGTGAGAGAGACGTGGACTTACTGCCATGGGTCCAGCAAAATGTTCTGAAGGTAATTAAGAGACTGAAGGATCTGTCACACAAGAAGAGGCTGAGATTGCTGAGGCCACTCAGCTTGGGGCAAAAAAGGGTTCTGGGGGATCTTAATCATGTGCATGAATAGCTGATGGGGCATAAGTGAAGAAGAGGGTGCCAGATTCTTCTCAGTGATGCCTAGTTACAGGACAAAAGGCAGTGGACACAAGCTGAAACACATGAAATTCCACTTAAACATAAGCATTTTGCTGCGAGGGTGACTGCACACTGGCACTGGTTCCCTAGAGAAGCTGTAGAGTGTCCATCTCTGGATATATTCCAAATCTGATGTGGCACAGTCCTGAGCAACCTTCTCTAGCTGATCCTGCTCTGAGACAAAATGAACTAGGGGGACTGGGCGATCTCCAGAGGTTCCTTCCAACTTCAATGCTACAATGATTCAGTATGTCTGGAAGTAAAGAAATATGTTGTTCAGGGTGCCTACCTAGTAGAAACACTGCCAACTCAAAGGAACAAAAATGATGATATGGAGGGAGAATAACAGACTATTTGGCTTGGTTTTGGCTTGGTATTGGAAATGAAAACACATTTGCAAGATAAAAAGGAAGTGTTTTAAAAACAATTATTGTAAAAAACTGAGTTGAACAACACACTTCACTGGAATTTACCAGCCTCAAAACATGTTACTCTTGTGGTTTTGATTCCTAAAACCAACATGATCGTTTCCTTTAAGGTGGCTGGTCTAGCACTCAGGAAGTTGACCATAGGTTTCACTGGGCTCATTAGTTTATTTTTCCATTTTTCAAAAAAGAAAGTAATAATGTTTCCATCTTTTGTAAATAAATTTCAGATCTAAATTATAAACCAAATGGGGATATTTATGTTCTCTGCACTGACATTTTTCATTTATAAGGAATATGATGTGATTAAAAATAATAATGGTAAAAGAAAGAAGAAAGTACTTGTTACTCAGTGCTTGTACCAACTTCTGTGTCACTGAAATTCAGGCCTTTAATATTAATCCTTTTTGATTCTGTTGAGAACCCCTGTTTATTTCATCACGCCTAAAAAATCAAGGAGGCTAATAGGTAACTAATTAAATATTAAGTCCCCATTCATTCTGCCACACATCAGTGACTGCTAAATAACAGCAAAGGTGGTGGGAGGGAAGAGAATACAAATAGCTGTTTAATGAAAGCTATCTGTTCAAGCCAAAACAGATATTGCTAAAATATTTGGTTATGGCAAGCCAGACACTTCAAGATCAGGAAGAGCTGCTTGTAGACTGGAGTCAATGTGAAAAGTGTCCCTTGCTGGGAATTTCAGTGGCAAACCTTTGCCTACAGAGTGGAGTAAATGTGGAGAGATAACTTTTGAACTTTAAGCCCTGGAGGAAGGGAGAAACGAGTGGTTGCAGTGCTAAAAGTATATTCTGCGCTGGTACTGTGGATAAGAAAAAAGCCCTCACTCAATTCTCTTGTGAATCTCTAAATGCAAGGATGTAGTTCTATGTGTTTATATAACAACTTTCAATGAAACTAAGTTAGATAAATTAGTGTTGATAATGTTTCACTTTTGATCAAAATTTATGTGATCTGTTTGGGAAAACTCACTTTCTACTTGTTTTCAGCCACATCTGTACCAGATTGTACGGAGGCTGAGGGATCTGTACTTTTGTTTCAATGTATATTGCAACATTTTTATTGCATTCCACAGGTCCTCCAGTAAACGTTACTTGCAATATTTTTATCAACAGTTTTGGATCAGTCACAGAAACCACAATGGTAAGTGCTATGATGCCACTGGCAAGAGAACAACAATACTTAATATATGTCATGAACACAACCTGTCAATTTTTCTATTTATTGTTCAACTTGCAGGTCCTCCTGTAAATGTTACCTGCAACATATTTATCAACAGCTTTGGTTCAATAGCAGAAACTACAATGGTGAGTGGGACTGATCATTGAAGCCATCTTGTGAAGGAGTGGGATGTGATGTAGAATAGAGATGCTCAGGATGTGGGGATATTTACTAAGTTATGAAGCTACTAAAAATCTACGAGCTGAATAAAAATAAAATAAAATAACATAAAATAAATATAAAATAATTATATATATATATAAAGAGATTTATGAATTATTAAACTCACCTATCAAATCTAAACACACTTACATAGGGACTGCACCACAGTCTGTAGTGACTGTGATGGCAGCAAATATAGGGGTGTGCAAACCTGCATTTTCAGGTTTTATTAGCTCTGAAGAGACAGAGGAATGACTGGAACTCAGCTGTGGGGCTCCCTGCCAAGTGCACCACATTTGAGTGTGTTTTACACCACATGCTGAATTATCTGCTGCTGCAGAAAACGGTCTTGTTTAACGGAGATAGATCTCTGTGAATTGCAGCCACATCAGTAACAGAAGTGTAAAACTTGAGTCAAATGACTAGAACATGTGGGTATAAGACTTAGGTATTTTGAGGTTAAATTAGTACTAGGAAATGATGGGATTCCACTGGACTGAAATTTGTATTTTGATTGAATGCAAAGAACACAATCAAAAAAATAAAAAAGGTCAGATTTTCATTTCAAAAATTGATAAAATTTAGGATAAACAAAATCAAACTAAAAAAAAAAAGAAAATTAAAGTTTTCATCCAACATTTTTTCTATTTTTTAGTCTAGAAGTCTATCAGTCTCTTTTTTCAGTATTTGCTAAGAAAAATAAAAAATATTTTTCTCATTCCATTTAAAAAGATGACGAATTTTTTAATATTTTTCAAAAATGAATAAAAAAGATCAAATTTTTAATTAAGCCTACATACATCTGACTATGGGGGTTAATCCACAGAGATATTTTTGACGGATTTATCATAATAATGTGATAAACCCATAATAATTATTAGGTGCTCATATCTCTGGCACTTTTGAAGAAATTGCAATGTAGTTTCACAGCTCTGTTTTCCAGAGATTCCTACCCAGCATCCAGGTCTTTCTGGATTTGCTGAAGCCAGAGGCAATATGGGTGCTTGGCTTCCTGCAGGACTGAGATCTTGGTAATTAAAAATGAACTTGCTACCCACTTGAAGCAAACCAAAAAACTATTTTTTTAATAAAATTGAATATATTTGATTGATAGACTGCCTTGCAAGTCTTACATTATGAAGGAAAAGCAGCTATTTAGCCTGACTTATGTATTTTGTTTAATATTCATTTAGATTCAATTGTAATTCATGCTATCGTTTTAGTAAATGGTGCCTAAGGAATGTAGGAACACCAATCTTCTGCTCCTAAATAATTTTATTTTAAAAACCCACCCTGTTATTTAATGTTTTCTAGAGATAAAAGGCAAGTTATTGCTAGGCCAGATTGCTTTCTTTAAAAGTGGGGTAAAGACTGCTATAAATGACAAGCTGAGCTAAATACAGAGCTATAAAACAAACAGATAAGTTAATGCTTTAGACTACATATCTGTATTATTTTAAAAACATCTTAAAGGAAAACTAAAATAAATTTTAAAATTACATGGAAAAAACCATATCAGGATGTAACATAATTATCAACAGACTTCATCTTCATTATTTTTGGAAAACATTTATTGTTTTCCTGTGTTTAAAGGATTCTGAGAAGGTAGCTGTGAATGTAGCATTTTTACCCAGCCATGTCTGTTGATCCTAGTGTGTAGAAACATCAGCATAGCATTAAGTAGAAAAAATCCTGCACGTCACTTGCTTTACAAGATGGCATTCAATGAAAATATTTGCACGACCTAATGCTGATTGCATTAATTAGACTCCTTCATTGCTTTGATTAAATCCCCTCATTGCATTTTACCTTCTATCAAATATGTTAATGTGCACCTTTCCAATGTTCATTAACACATTTTGCTGAAAACAGCCAAACATTCAAGTAGATGAAAACAAAGACTATTGGCTTTCTTATTTTGCTTTGTTCATTATATCTGCTGAAAATGTGGAAAGATTCCTCTACGATGCTGTTCAATTATTTGATATTGGTTTTCTTAATGCTGTCACTTCTTTAATGACTATTGTGACTAGTATTAGGAGTCTGCTCTGAGAGGCAGACATCAATTACTGTTTCAACTACTTTGCTTTTCTGAAATAGATATAATCATGTGGTAAAATTGTTGGCATCCCATGTGATAAATAACAAGTTTGTTTGACTCCTAGGAATCATTTTCCCCTATAAAATGCTCTTGATGGTTTTGATGTAAAACGAAATGATTCATTTAAAAGCCTGGATTGCAAATTCAATAGAGCCACTCCTGTCTCAGAGGAGACGAGTGCTTAGTGAAACCATGTATATACACTGAAGGGACATTCTCAGAATATAACTTGGACCATCTATACCAATTCATTGGAAACTTGGGAGATGAAAACCTGCTCAGAGAAGGTTTCAGTAGAAGAAATTAACATGGCAAACAGGATTACAGTCCCAGACCTACTAAATTCAGTAAGCCGGGCTCTCAGTAACATTAGCAGGAGTAGTTTCTGTTCTCTGATTAAGACATACAGTACAGGATAAAATTCCTCCCCACGTGAAAGCACAAGTCTGATGTCCAGCACACTCATCTAAAAGCTAAAACCTTAGATTAAGAAATAAAACAGGATTTTATGTTGATTCTGATGGATGAATTCCATAGACTCTTCATGAGTTTTATTCCCAAAGATCTAGAGAAACAAAATGCAGATGTATCTGTCTTTCTGCTTTATAATGGACATATGGGACAGTATCCCAATACATCATTTTTCCTGCAAAAGACATGTTTTTCTTCCTTATTAAATGATATATATTATACCAAAATGAAATTAGTAAAAAAAAAGGCCAGAGTCAAGATGATATATTTGAAAATTTTCTTCATTGATTTATTTGTCTTTAATTTAAGCCCTAACTTGCAAAGAGAAAAAGAGGTTCCTGCAACTTCACTGAATAAAGCAGTTATGCCAGTAAACTCTGTATCTCTTTTTGAAAGTATTTACACATGCACTATTCAGCAGAAAATTCACTGTACAGCATGACTGCAGTTGAGTATCACAGATGAGTAATCTACATCAGCTTGAGCAGCATCCCAAAGAATTCAGATGTTCAGTGTTCCTAATGACCAGGATTTTTTAGCTATGAGCTGTAGGAGAAGTTCAGAGTGCTTTGTACATTGACAATCTAATTGTTAATTACAGAAATGACTAACTGTGAGGACATTATTATTGTCGTTATGCCCTATAATCAATTTCTGACACTATGCCTCAGGTTTTCTCTCAGGGTAAATGATTCAAACTCCAGTAGTGCTTTGAGTACTCATGTTAGCAGAAAAAATTGCCATTTCTTAATTTTGAAAGCTTTGCTGTGGCTGGCTGTATGATACTATCTCCCAGCTAGAGAAAAAAAACCCCATAATTACAAATAAGCTTATTAGATCTTGATTAATTCACATGTATACTTTTAACTAAATAAAAGGCTCCCACTGAAGCCCTTGGGGACAGATTGAATGCTTATGCCCCTAGGTAGCCAAATGCTTTTTCTGTTGCATGGCCTTGGAATGGGTCATCAACCCACTACTTTTCAGTTAGCATTCATATTTAGGATTTAGAGACAGAGACAGAGTAGTCTTTTTGGCAAACCCCTCCTATTCATGGAAGGCTGGCTAAGTCTGCTGCTGGTTTCAAACTCCCAACTCAACTCCTGGTCAGTCACTGCTGCAGGAGGAGAGGATGGGAGGGAAGCTAAGACCTAAGACAAGTGCTAGTTCAGAGACAGAAAGTAGCACTGAACAGGGCAGGGAGCTCCCCTGCACTCCCCCTGCCAGAGCAGTGCCTGAGACCAAAGGGATTTGCTGAAAGATGATATCTATCTACATTCCTGTAATAAAAACTAAGTATATCTGTGGATCAAGCCCTAAATCTTCAGATAAAGCTACTCCATCTAATCAGATTAATATTCTTTTAGTACGTTTGTATTACTCTGAGCTTATGTCTTGAGAACAGAGGAAAACTGTTTATCTGAGTTTCCTTGAGCTATTGCTGACACTGGTATTGCATCTGAGGTTGAATCTTCAGGTCCACACTCCTTGTTCAGAGCAGTGGTGCTGTCAGAAAGCATTTGCAGGGTGGGTATACTCGTGGTTGTGTAGGAGTGCATTACTACAGTCCACCCACTTCTACCCTCAGGACCTTGCAAAATACACACTGTAGTCTGCCTCAACTCCATATTGTTCTACCATTCTCAAGAGAATTTTTCTTCAAAACATAGTTACAGCATTAGCTCAGGAAAAGTAAATTCAAAATTCTGCACATGATTAGGTCTGACTGTGTAAACACACATCCCTCTCAACTGCTTATTCTGGAAGCATAGGAAAAAAAATAATGCTGTTCTTGTGATATACATATTATATTTACATTTTTATTTCTCATTAAAATATCTATACCTATATATGCAAGGCCTATCAGATGTAAACAAATGTTTCAGTTCTGTTTTGCTTCTAACAACAAAGCTTGGAGAGGGAAAGCATTTCTAAATGTATTGGTGTGATGGCTCTGATATATTTATGAAGGGACACATTGAAAAATATAGTGTAATATTACTAGGACTACTATGATTTTGGTATAATATATATTATCATATGCAAGCTCTTCTATGAATAAAGATTTTTCAGACTTTTTTTATTATCTAAATCACCAACCACTGAAGTTCGCTGAACCAATTTTTTGATATTTCTATACGATTTACTAATCTGGCTTATTTATGATTTCTGTATCATGGGGGGAGAAATCCCTCTGCTTTCCACAGACTTCATTATATATCATATTACAGTGAAGAATTAAAGGCAGTCTCACAACTAGTCATAGCAATTTTAGTCTATCACCAGTTGCTCCTGCCTTCTTTTCTGCAGAATTAGAATCAGTGCATTCCTGGATTTATAGCTAAAGTTGTCCCATATAATCTCTGAGACACATATATACTTAAAGACATAAAAGCTTAAAGACACATTATAAACATAAGACACTTTCAGTTTCTAAGACCAAAAAATAAGGGATAGTATGATTATGGATGGTGTATCCTCACAAGATGTGATGACATTTTATAAGCTCAGAACTGCAAGCAGCTATTTGATATTTAAATGTCTGAAACAAGATCATCATAGAAAGTACAATGACTTGTGAGAAACATATACAGGCTTTTGTAAATATCTTTAATAAATGCTATTCTTGAGACCTCTTTCAGGTCTGTCTTACTCTGATTAGTCAACATTCCTGTTTTGAACCACATCTACCCAAGAGCAAAATGAAAATGAAAAACAAAGAAAGGTTATTCACCTACAGAGATTGTAAAGCATCTTCCCACTGGGTTCAAAACCTGCATCAGTTTGGATGTCAGAAATATTCTGTCAGGGCAGCAGCACACCTCACTACCACCCCACTGAGCAAAAGGTGCGAAAGCTGAAGCTCGGAGGGGCTCGTTCACAGAGTCCGTGTGTTGGGCAAGCGGCTTTATGCAGCTCTGATCAGAGTGAGAATATTTATCTACAGTTCAAGGGTGATAAGTTCTTTTCTATGCAGTTCAGTTACCTGACTAAAACCCAGTCAGCTCATATATTTTCCAAGTCAAAACGACAGTGCTGCCATTTTAATGTACAGCCACTATCATAAAGCAAATCCTAAATGTTAATGCTTTGTACTGTCTGCAGAATTATTTGATAAAGCATTCATTCAGCTAATATAATCAATACAAATATTATTAAATATTTTTCTTTTAGGGGAAGAGTAGACACATTTCTAAGAGAGTGTTCACAAACAAATTAAAAGCAGTAATTTCAGAGAGAGGAGGATCTTATTTGCTGACTTTGGAATTCTGGGATAAGGAGAGTAAGCATTTGCTTCTTTCCATTCCCTGCTGAGAGTTTAGAACCTGAAAGCTCTTTTCACACTTCCCTTTAATAACCAGTTCTTGACACAGTGTTAATGTTGGTTCTAAATTAACCTCTAAGTAATTGCTGCCTTTCCCAGTTGTGACTAGCAGACCACCAAGCAGAAGTATACAATTAGGCCAATTTTAATGGAATGCAGACAGGGAGGAGTAAATGAGCAAACATACACAGAAAAGCATACAGCAAATAGGAAAAGGAAACAAGTAATAAGTAAGAAGTGGTGATTTAATTTCTTTTGTACAATTTTGGCTTCACTGGAATTAAAATCTATTCATGAGTACATCAGATATTAATGACTTACATATAGGAATCAATTTATTTAAATTGGTCATTTTATAGAATCTTTGATGAAATTGTATATATTTAGCTGCAATACTTTTTGAATTTCTAAATATCTTCGTTAATGCTCAGCATTTGAAAGAGTGTCATATTTAATAGTGGAGATTGCAGTTAATATTTTTTCTCATCACTGAAGGAATTTTGATTTGGAAAATGTACCAGTTGCTTTTGTTTGGTTCAACACAATATTTTGACAACTTTATTTTCAAACGACAACTGATATTCAAAGGATAACACAAATGTTTGCTGTAATGCTGATACTGCAGTAAGTCTAAGAACATAAAGCAAGCTAAAGTGGGCTTTCAGTTTTGGTGGCTTAGTAACCTTTTTACATGACATTTCTGTAGGACTACAGAGTGAACATTTTTTTGAGACAGCAGTGGAATGACTCACGTCTGGCTTACAGCGAATATCCTGATGATTCCCTGGATTTGGATCCCTCTATGTTGGATTCTATTTGGAAGCCAGATTTATTCTTTGCCAATGAGAAGGGAGCAAATTTCCATGATGTCACAACAGACAACAAGTTGCTGAGGATTTCTAAAACTGGGAAGGTGTTGTACAGTATCAGGTAAACCAGTAAATTTTATTTTTTCCTCTTCATCCCTTTCTTTCCCTTCCTGTTTTTCTGGATGCAATGTACATGTTTAATTTTTTGTTGTCCCCTGTGTACAGCTGAAATGAGACCTAGTCATAGCAGGGTAGAAGGAAAATTTGCCTATGTTTCTTTGCTTACATTTTACTTTTTGCAAAATAGTCTCTAAGTGGCACAGCAGTACTTCTTGGTCTTGTTGAAAACTTGAGGCTCTCTAGAACTTTAATGGTATGCCTCAGTAATTCCCATTAGCATTAGCTCAAGTCACTCCTCTTACAAAGAGGAAATCATCTCTTCAGTTGTCTGTGGGTTGCAATTTAAAACTAAAGGGGAATATTAATTTAAATGACTGCTCAACACTTTAAGTAGAAACATGCTTGCAATGCAATAAATTTGACATGCAAGTCACTGGCTAATTGTATGTATCTAATCACATTTAAAAAAAAAACCCCGGAACTATGGAAAGCATTTGTTTCTAATACTAAGTGCATTGAAGTGTGTGTTATGCGACTAGATTTAGCTGAATTAATAAACACTGACAAAATATGATTTGATATGACCTGATGAAATGGGACGTAAGCAGAAAAACAAAATTGCATTCCACAGTCATAAACAGCAGCAAAAAACCTGCAGTATTCATTTGACATTCAGCTTACTGTGAGCCATTAATTGCTTAATAGAGGTAGCCAAAGATGCAAAACACTCTATTATTGCTCTTAGGTTTGTTTAAAATGAAGTAATTACTGGGGTTTTTTTCTTCCTGGGAATGCTTCTTGGCTTTTGCCTTTCTTGCGCTGTGGAAAGCATGATAGTATTTGTTTAACAGGTTGTTTAATGAATTGGCTCATCTGTAAAGCAGATTAGTTTAGAAGGCAGTTATTTCTGGTGGGGCATTCTGGTTTTGACTGCCTTTTCATTAAGGAATTACTATTGATGAGGGCTTGGGATAGCTGTGTTCTTTAGGATGTTAAATAAATAAATATTAGCATAGAACTTCATCCATTTACATAATTCTTGTGGAAATTCCTTGATAAGTAATATTTCGACAGATGAAGCTAGGTTACTGAGCACGGTTTCAAATTGCTGTACCTGAACAGTTTGAGAAAAAAATAATAGGATACAAGGATGGTACCAGCACTGGCAGAGTGATAAATATGCTGTCACTTACAAATATTTCCTGTTTCACCCTGAGAGAGAAATGAATGCATCTGTTTGTTTGAATGACATCAGACACCATCTTAGTGGAGGAAACAGTGCAGTTGGGTGCTGTTCTGAATGCAGATGGATAGTTTTCCTGACATTTGCTCATGCGGCAAAAGTGTTATTTTGAGCTGCCACATCACATTTGTAAAATTTCCGCACCTAAATGCAAATTAATTTGAAGCAGAGTAAGCAGTATTCCAAGAGAGCACTAAGCAAAGCTCATTGCTTCTCATTTGTATCATGCAGCAGTTAACAGAGGCTTACCTGGCACCTCTAACATGGCATATAATTTTTTAACACCTTACAGTGAAGAACACTTTCCAGAGTACAGAAGCTTGAAATCAGGAGCAATTAAAAAAACATGTCTTTACTCTCTGGATACTGGGCTAGACACTTCTGTTTGATGTCAGGCGCTTGTAGTTGTGCTGTGCAGAAACTAACAAGAATATTTTAGTGATTGGTTTAAGTACATTGTGAATGTTCACTACTGCACCAATAGCACTTTTCCTGTCATTGTGATATTTAACATTTAGCATTTAGTGTACTTTAAGTGTTTAAAGCCCTTCACAAATGCCTCTAGGATGTAGCAGGTAAGCTGTTTTGTTGTATTTCCAAATGTAACAAAATCAAGATCAAATTAATTTTGCATGAAGACAAACCGTTCTTTTCATAAAGTGATTTTAGAAGTGCTCTTGGTAATTAATGGGCAAGAAGCGAGGCGTGTGTATTATATGGCAGTGACATCCCTCTTCCCTATATACTGCACTGAAAACATGAAAATACACCATGCAGGGGGCTGAACTGGCTTATGCTGTTAAATGCTCTCAGAAGCCAAACCTGCCCTTTCTGAATAGAATTTGGAAGCTCACCTGGAACAACAGCTCATGATCCATATTGTACTGAAATGAGACATTTGGTGTAGGATATGGGTGCTCAGATAAATCATGAAAGGGTGATTGAAGGTCTGGGCCATGTATCACCTTCACTGCAGTTGCTTGGCTAAGGGAATTATCTCACCCTGTGGTAAGCATGAAGCTCCTCATCCTTCTCTTGTACAGTTTGTCAAAGAAACAACCCTAACACGGCACAATGCCTATAAGAGGCATAATGTAGATTCCCATCCCAGTTTGCCTTATAATAATCATGATGTTCATGCCTGCAGATTCCTACAATAATATTCAATTCCCTGGGAGTTATTACGGAAGATAAGAAGTTGTTGATGTACCCACCTCTGAATCATAACTTTAGGAATCCAACCCCACTTTTACATGTTTGCTGCATGCTCAGATGATTACCTTGATAGCTGTTCTTACCTCAGATAGCATGCTGTATACAGCCTCAGGCTCTATAGCTGAGTAACTGGCCTAAACCTTTGGGGCTGCAGGGAAAACTAGAATCTTGTGGAGGGAACCCAGAACTACTTAATACTGCAAATATATGCTATTGCCACTGGAGATGTAGCAACAGCTCTTAGAGGCACATGTATTTTGAGAAGTCTGCAATTACAGCAAAGTTATATTCAGCAAGCAACTTCACTTTAGTCAAGATCAGTCAGTTCCACTCATATGTAACAATTGAAAAACTGTTAAATAGCTATAACTTTTATTTTAAAGCACTCTGTAGAGAGCAGTCAACAAGCAATGTCTGTAATAGCCTTGTTCAATAAATTAGTTTGTGTTTATATTGTACACTGAAAAAACAGTCAGAGTTCAAATCATAACCTACGCAATGTCACCCCCTAGATGCTTGTGACTCATCTGCTCCCAATCCTTGACTGATTTCTGCATGGATTGGACTTTGGAGGGGGTTCTGCACTTGGAAAGCGTGGCAGCACTGTGCGATAGTACCAAGAATCCTGTTCCAGGCACTCACATTCTGTATGACACCTGCATTTTGCATTGCACACCCCACTGCACGGGCTTTATGTTCCAGGAACAAGGGTCGTGTCTTCTCCGGCCCACTGAGGACACCTGGGACACCAGGAAAATGCTAAATAAAGTCACAGAAAGCTTTATATTCTCTCTGAGCCAACCATTTGTGCTACCTGATTCCCACAAACTCATTTCAGGCTGCCAGCCAGCTCAGAATATTAGCATCTGCCTAAAAGCTTATTTTAGCAAAGTGATAGAAAGTGGTTTTATTTAAGGTTTGTGGATTTTTTTCTGCATTAATTGCCTCCTTCTCTTTTTAATATTTTCAGTGCATCTCAGCCATATGAGATTGATTCAGAAGGTGATATAATTCAACCATAATATTGATCCACAGCACTGAATCTAGAATATATTGGTCAGGAAGGTAAAAGCATTGTAACTATATACATATATATATATTTTTTTTTTTACTTGCTGCTCCAGAAAACACTCTCAGCTGAGCTTTGCTCTGAATTGTAGTGCCAATGTATTTAGCGAGAAATGGTTACAAAGCAGATTACTACATCTTTTATAAATATTAGAAGATTTTAGAATGTGTTGCATAATTTGACAAGAGAGACACTTGGAATTCTAAGGTGGAGACCTGTGCAAATTCAAAAATTACATTTTTTCCCCTATTTTTGCTATTCCTGTTCAAAGAGCAATTAACTACCGAGGAAGAATTTCCTCAAGTCTTTCAAAGTATTGGTTTTTCTGTCTTTCTTTGTCTTCCCAGTGCCAGAATTGTTAGTTATGTAGACAATTAGCTCCTTGTGGTTTCAACTATTGACCTAGTTTAATTGTAAATGTTACTATGGCTGAGGGCAGAATGTCTGCTGGAAAGCACTTCTGTGCTGTAGGGCACTAGGAAACAGAGAAGGCTCAAGCTATTGGATTGCTCTGTTTGTGTAGCTGTTCTGGGAATGGTTACCAACCCCTCCATTCCACCACAAGTAGCTGATGGGGGGAGCTGGTACATCCCAAAGCCCTCACCTGCTTATGCAAGCCGAGCGAAGTATCTGTGAAAACGGTACATCTATTTGCAACGCTGCCTCCCACGACAGCTGCCTTACTCAGGAGTTTCCAAAATCGGCTTTTCCTAGTGTGGCCATGGTGCTGAGCACGGAGTCAACTCCCGTCAACTCCCTCCTGCACCCCCATGACCCCACACACCACTTGTTGTTAGATCAAGAGTTATGACTGCCATGTCCATCACATAAATCATTAGAACTAATCCACAGCACTTTTATAATCCAGCTTTTCTGAGAGAAACTTCCGTGTCTTGTAGTCTCCTCTGTACTCGTGTTCTTTGCCCTGTGGGAAAGAAAAGCAGATAAGGAAATACATGGGTAGCACTGCTGGTTCCTCTGCAACAGACTGCTCATGGCAAAAAGTTCATTATCCTGATGAAATATATTGCTTTTAAATAAGATATGGTCTTGGATTTTTTGCATGGCTACTATAGAATATGTTGCCATGTTACAGTGAAGGCAGGTGTAGGTTTTCTAAAACAGTTTTGGGGTACAGACTTTATCCGCTAAATGGTATTGAGGATCCATTTATACCCGCTGTGTGCAAATCATCCATGTCAAAGCAGAGTCTAGCCTAGCAGAGTGGTAGAAAATTTTATGTTCTACAGCTCAGTGTGCATTCTGTGCTTTAATTTGATGACTTCAATTTTATTTTACAATCTAGTGTTGGGATTTAAGAGGATTTGGACTTTACTAGCAGTATTGTCTTTGCATGTGACAGATTGGCAGAGGTGGGATCATGGAGATGTTTGTCATGATTGACATGTCTGTTTGCTTATTAAACTCCCACCTCACACAAACATGTCTATTACCTCAGGTCCTATCAGAATAACTCTGGTATTGACAAGGTGATGATTTTCGCATGGAAGTGAATGCAAATAAGCACGGGGACATTTTAATTGAAAATTACTTCATTCTTGCATTGGCCGAACTGTAAACTACCCCATTCTAACTGCCCTGGCTTTCCAAAAGCATAAAATGTCTTTATATACCTCAAAGTAAATTTTCTACATTTAAACCGAACCAAAACATTGAAGAATAATCAATGGAAGTGCTAGCTGAAATAGAGAACATCTAAAATATTTTGGTGTTTGACAGCTAATATGTACTTTAGGCTGAGGCCTTACAGAGCTACAGTCACTAAAATTTATTATGCTGCACAATGTTACTGGGATAGAGAGACTTCCTAAATTGTGGCTGTATGCTACATGAATCCAGCAAATTTGACAAATTTGTCTTCCGATAAGCATGATTACAATAATAACAATGGTTTCAGAAGCTAAAAAATTGCAACCTTTTGTGGGACAAGCAGCCGTTCTCATTACGCCTGAACCCAATGTCCTTGGATTATCATTAGCTGTCCGTTTTCCACCTTTCCTTTTTCTTTCCTTTTTGCCCTTACTTCTGCCTCTTCTTCCAGCCCCACTCCCCTTCCTTTTGGGGCCTTTTAAATAAATGAACTCAGATTCTTCTCATCCTTTGGGGTTGTTTCCAAATACTCTCTTAACTGCATCACCTACTCCCTTTCTCCTTCCCTCCCAATCTACAAATTCAGTCTGAGGATCTAGCCCCGGGTTTCCAATACCCTTACTTTCCTGTTGTATCTAAAGTACTTGCTTTGCATAACAAATAATAAAGTCTACTAAATAAATAATAAAGCCTAATGTGGGTACTTTGTTATGCAACCAACATAGCTATTGTGAAAACTCCATTGATTGTACTGCTTAAGAAAAGAATAATTTACATTTTAATGACACAAAATTAGTTGCTTTTCACTTCATAAGGCATTTAAAGCAAAGCAGGGATATGGGCATTATATCTGAGCATGTACTGCCTCACTTCTTCCTCTAATGCCATGCACATCTCCAGATGAGACATGAGAGCACTGGAGGTAAATACGAACACAAGAGGGGAGCTGCTGAGACTGAAGGAAAATGCTGCCAGGAGAACAAATGGCTCTGAACTGGTCATAAGTAAGCTCACAGAGGAAGTTACAGAGTTTACAGCCATATCCACATTGAATTCCTGGAACAATATTCTAACAGAAATGGGGACACACACACTAAATACCATGAAATGAACTTTGATCATTTTTGAAAGGGTTGAGAGGACGTGACTCTGGGTAATAGCAGATGATCAGATTTGATGGCATGCAATGTCACCTCTACAACCCTATATTCCTGTGTCTCAATTAAAAAGGAAGAATTTTTTCTAAGTAAAAAAGTGAGAAATGCTACCGGAGACCGATTGGTACACATGAAGTTGATCTTGGCTGGCAGGATCAAAAAATACTGGCAGGTGGCTACTTCTGGATATCTGTGCCAATGGGATGGTTGCACAGCCAATACATGTCTGTGTACCCACTCTCCTTATGGCTATTGGCAATGCCTGACCTTGACTGCTGGTGATCAATCACTTCAATTTAACCACTGAACTTGCACTGGAGCAGTTAAAGGTTAGGTGCAAAATGATGTAGATGAAGGAACCCATCCTAAATGGTACAAAAATCATGTTTTCTTAGAACATGGTCCCAGGGATAAAGGTCTTTTGCCAATTGGATTGCAATATATGGCTTAGAACGGAGATGTCATCATGCCAGGAGGAAAGCAACACCATACCAAACACACACTGCAGGAAAACAAAGATAGAAGAGGACAGAGAAAAAAGAAAAGGTGAAATACTGTTCCTCATGTAAAGGAAACAGGTGGTTACAGAATTTAACTGTTACATACAATCACACTTGAATTTAATTTCATAGATTTATTTGAGGAATAATTGGAAAATCATTTGCTGGCAGCTCATGTGCTGGCATTGTGTATCTGCAGACAGTGATTGCATTACAATGAGAAGTGGGATGCCTGTAATGAGAAATCCACCACCCTGCTCTGTGCCAGCTCCTGTGTTGTTAAGCAGTACATGAAGCAAAGCAAAGCACTGGAGGGAGTGAGGACATGCTCAGAAACAGCAGCACGTGAAACTCCAGCCTATAACTCACATTTTGCCGTAGCAGAGAAAGTTCCACGTTTCCTCTAAGCTCGGCTTCAGTCCATTCCCACCTGAGAGAAATGAAGCTGCAGAACATGACAAATACTAGAGAGGAATTCCGGGACTTCTCAAAAATAAGGAAAAAAGCAGTCAGTTTGACTGTTCCATTTAACAGGACAAAGCCTGTCGACTGTGAAAATTACCAGAACTGACATTCAAAATGATGAGTCAGGTCCCTGAAAAAATAATGAGATGGACTACAAAATGAAAAGACATTTAAAGAAGAATGCCATTGGGAATTCTTTTTTTTTTTGCCTTCTGATAAGCGAACAGTGTGTGTGCCCTTCTTTCAGGCACCCAAGAGAGGGGGCTGGGAGGAATATAAAGAGATTTTAGATTCTCCTCCCTGTTTCAGTGTCGCTAGCCTGAATGGCATTTGCTCCTGTGTCATGCAATGCTGTCATGGTTGCTGTGCAACTTCATCCCTCCTGCCAGTTTAATAGGGAACTTTGTCTGCTTGTGCTTAGGTAATATTTAAATGTTATTTCAGCAGCTACAAGGATCAGGAGTTTAATCTTTCAAAGAAAAAAATGTACCACTAAAATATCTTTAACTTTATTGTCAGCTTGGAGCTTTAAGAAAAATACCAGAAACCTTGCAATTTACAACAGCATCTTTAGATTTAACAATGCTGGAAAAAGGAAATCCCACTTGTCTCACTAAAACCAGAACTGATGGGTTTGCACAGGTATTATTCTTTTGACAAAAATGGCACACAGCCAATGCTACAAGTGATCATGCATGTGCTATTTAAGTTCTGGTATTTGCAGCATAAAATCCTAGATTGTGAAATCTCCTGTCCCAGCAGCTGAGGTGCAGATGGGCGTAGCGTGAAAGAATGAAGGGATAAGAATAGAAACAAAATGCTATTTTTGACACCATGCCTACTCATGGTGAGGCACTTGTTGCTTTTCATGCTAGTGAGGAGATAATCATGGGGTTTTTTGCAGACGGAAGGGATTTATACCCTTATCTACAGGACTTTTTAAATTCCCAATAGTACTTCTATACATAACAGGACTGATTCTAGTTATTTGTTGTTAGAAAAAACTCTGTGAGGAGGCTGTTGTTCTGTAGCCCACTCACAACCAACCCTTCTTGCAGAATAACTAATGAAAAGAATACTCCCCTGTCATCATAGACCATGTATTATGATCCCCAGGGCCTTTCTCTTGTGGAACCAGTGTCCTCCTCTGGGATGAGATGTCACTGAGATCAAGGGAAGTTTTGGGTGTCTTGCAACATATCAGGCTAAGGAGCTGCTTGTAAAAGAGTGGGTTAGAATACAGTTCATTGGTTGCTGCAGACAAGACAATATGTCAAATCTCAGCTAAAACTACATATTGTCTTAAATTTATTTTTAAAAACATTCCTGGATTATGTAATGTGTAAACCCAATTTTCTAAGTGTTCAACACAACACTAGCAGTTCATTACTTCAGATTTGGGTTGCAGACCATTCACAAGGAGTCTGTCTATGTAGTCCTCTGAATTGTTTTGTAACGTTGTGAGATTACCAGAGAAGTGCTGTGAGGTCTGCGAGCCCCAGAATTCAAAACCCTCTAGTGAAAGAATGAGACTGGAAATCATCTTGTGGCTTTTGATAGGAATTGGTCAACAGGAAGAGGAGGGGGAAAGGGTGTGAGGACAGACCAGGAGGTAAAGGAAAAGGTCTGGGCTCTGTGTCGTGTAGGTGTCCCTGGGAGAGATGTAGGGTAGATGGGCAGGCATAGGAGGACGTGGGAAAAATGTCTCTAGGACGGAGAAAGAACAGGATAAAGGCAGGAGTGGTTGAAGGATGAAGAGGAAACAGTATCTTGGCCCCACTACTGAGCTCAGGACTTGGTTGCCCTGCACATAAATACCTCTGAGCCCTGTTGGCTGCACAGGTGTGTCACCCCACCACTGCCTTTTCCTCGGAGGATGATGGCTGGATGCAGCAGCAGCAGCATTCAGGCAGCAGCAGTGCATGTGCTGAGTTTTGCTGCTGGCTGATTTGGGGCCATGGGTGCTCACACCAGGAGAAAACACTGGCATTGCAAAACATGTTCAGGTGTGAAAGATAACCAGCATGAGGGTTTCTGATTAAGTAGTCAGGCTATTTATTTTTTCCCCATGAGATTCTGACTTCTGTGACAAAGGGGGCCACAGCCTGGAGGATTTTGCCTTCCTCCCTGCAGAAATTGGGGAATGCAGCCCTCTGAGTGATGCTGTAAGTGGGTCCCTAGGGTGACCAGAAATTAAAGATTTTGAGCAGGGGTGGGAAGAGAGATGGGCCCACAACCCAAGTCTTAGTGATATTTCAGGACTTTATAGTGAATCCAGGGGATGAAAGAGAGGAGTTTGAATGAAATGCTGAGTGAAGAAATCCCAGCAGTGTCTGCTGCACTTTGAAGGCATTTAAGGTGTCAGCAGATGCTGCTCAGAAGGACCTGCCTGGTGTATGAGGGAATCCTCAGGAAGAGAGTCCAAAACATAATACAGACAATGCTGCCCTTGAGTACTTGGATTGTGGCCCTGTCTGTGCTACAATGTTGCTCAGTAGTATTACTGATTTATTTATTAATTATTTTTGTCACAGTGGCAGCTAATTGTTCATTCTTTGTTTTCTGGCTCTGATTCTGTATTTTGTTCTGTTCATACTCTTATCTGCATTATTCCAGGGTTTGATTCTTCCTTGGCTGTGGGTTGGGTGAGGGAGCAGGGAGGGAAAGAAGAGAGCAGCTTTGCCTCTCCTCTGAGGCAGCTTGCTGTCCCTGGCACTGTGCCTGGTGTGCTGAGGCACTGGAGACGTGACTCTCTCCTTCTCCCTCATGAGCCCTCTCTGCTCAGCTGGAAAACATAACGTGCCCAGCCCCAGAGCTTTCTGTGAGCCAGCTGTGCCACCTGAGTCTGGCTGGCGTGAGGTGGAGGGTGCTCAGGTAACTGAAGGCAAAATCGAGTCCCTGGTCAGCTTCTTCTCATTTCAGTTTTACAGATGGTTCATAAAGCACTTCCCATCAGTGTTTTATGGTTCTCCACCACCAATCTGTTGTTTATGCATCTCAAATGCCTTGGTGGCGGGGTGCCTGAAAAGTAAAATAATTGTTCTGTAGCAGTTTGTTCTGTTTTATTAACGATTAAAGTATTCATCAGTGTAATTCCCCATTAAATTTGTTCTTTGCTCCAAACCTCCAGGGGCCCTTCTTGAATTTGCCAAGTGTGAGACATTCATTTTGCTGAAATATTTTTTGTCAATGACACTGTTATTATCAGCAATGTGGGTAGCTTTATCTACCCAACACTTTGTTTTTATGACCCTGTGTCCGTAGTAATGTAAATACATAAATAGTGACATGGCACCAGGGTTTGGAAACATTTGCAGGCTCATAGTTTTACTGAAAAAGAGTCAACTGGTGTAAATTGACCCATCACCATGAACTTCAGTGGATCTATTTCAAATTCCAGCTGCTGAACCTTTAGCATGTAGTAATCTTGTTGAAAATCAGTGGATCTGTGCATGATACAAGGCTATAACCATTTGTTTCAACGCTTGCATTACTGCTGGTAAAAGGGATTAGAGGCAAAGATATTAATTATGAATGGCTACTGTGCTGAGGTGAACAAGTGGTGGAGGTAGAGCTGTAAGGGCATGATGTCTTGAGCTGGTCTCATAAACACAGTGAATAGAAATTATTTTTCATCTTTCAGGATGAGAAGAGAATAATTTAGTCTTTGTGAAAGACAACAATGATTAGGAAGAGAAAGAAGGACATTAAGCTTTGTGAGGACCTACAAAATGAGCCTACATAATTTTCTCATTTCACCTCCAGGGAAAAAAATTGATATATCTACCTTATATCAATGGAGATAGATTATTTTTTCCTTGTGAATCTTGAAAGCTGCAACTGGGTGTATTTGCTTTCTCATAAATTTGATATTAAAATAAGAAGAGACCTTCCTGAACATATATGTAGTCAAACCTCCAGATTACTTGAATTTTTGGGATGTAGAAAGGGATGAAGGAGAAAGGAAACAAAATCAGTGTGCAGCCCACACCTGACAGTCAGTAAAATCCAAGGGGTGGATGTGCCTACTTAAATGAATGGAAACAAATGACATATTTACAAAGGCTGCATTTGCATAAAGGCATGTTTGAAAAGATCATAAAACATCTAAGCCATATTTAGAAGATGACTGAAAAGAAGGGAGTTTGATATAGCAGTATTTTAGGAAAGAGGGAGAGGCACTATTTTGTTAATGCTGGGGATTAGCAACTTAATTAGCTCAATCTTTAGTGCAGGAAATTACCTAGTGAAAATGGAACTAGTTAGCTTTTGGAAGGACTTAAAATATTTAAAAGAAGAAAGGACAGATTTTCAATGATAGTTTTATGTCTACTAGATAAACTTTTTCCTCTAGATGACAATTTTATTTTTCAAGTATTTCTATTATTTGGTCCCAAAGGTTAAAAGTGAGTTTACTTCCTATGGTGATGTTGAGAAGAGTACTGGGGACTTTTCTTCATCTCACTGCCACATAAAAGTGATCTCTAATTTCCTGATACCATCATCTTGCTGCCACATAAAAGTTATCTCTAATTTCCTGATACTATCATCTTGTTTGCTGAAGACTGTATTAAGGTAAAAATAGTGTGACTTTTTCAAGGTAGCCCAGATGTAGGCAACAGCAGTGATGTTGAATGGGACCTTAGATCTGGCTGAGACAATTTTGATCTCAGTTACCTAAATATCATCTTTTTGTCACAGTGATTTTATGGCTAGAAGCCCCAGCCAAGTGGTCCCCAAAACTTCACATGGTGAAAAAATAGACTGAAAGACCTTGCATCAGTTGTATGTGGTAAGAACCATAAAATCACTGTGGGAGTCAGAACTTAGTCAAGTGTTTCTCTGTAGAGATCACATAAGTTTGTGGGACAACACTGTTTCAAGGTGATACTTTTAAACAGCTGACCTGTGGGGTCACTGACATAATTAAAAAATTATTGTCATTATACTGTGTTAATGTTTCAGTGTCCCTTCAAATCAGACAATCTTGTTATCACCCTTCATAGTAAATGGGCACAGAGGAGGTTTTCTTTGCTTTGTGTGTTTCAAATTGGTTTTTTGTGCTGAATAATCAGAAATAAAAATGTACTTTTAAAATATGATTTAAACCAAAATCCTAACATTTATACCGTTTCTCAAACCTAGTTGTTTGTGATTAGGCCATCCTAGTATCTTGGTTAGCTAAAAATGGTTTCTTCTCACACACACAAAGAAAGAAATGGAAGAGAAGAAACAGTCTTAAAATACATTTCAGTCAAATGTTAAAAGGTAAAATTAACTTAAAAAAAGGAAGAAGGAAAGAAAGAAACATTACTAGAATTCCCATTTAAGTAAAGGTATGCTTTATCTGGGACAATAACAACTGAAAAATTGAAAGACAAATATATTTTGTATGATTATGTTCCTTTAGGCTTACTTTCTTCTCTCTGTACTCCTTTAATGTGATGTGATTCCAGCTTTTAGTGTATAATGTTTTCTTCCTTCTTTTAGTGGCTAAGCAGTAAGAATGAAGGCTTGGAAATGGGACTTACTGTTCCAACAGAACAAAAGCACTCTGTAAAAAAAACCCCATGGTTGTTGTTTCTTTTTTTGGTTTTCCAAAATAAAACTTAAAAACATGTGTCCCTTGGCCAGGTATTTCAGCTTTTGGATTATTTGGTTCCGTATTGTACATAAAACATTCACTGGTGCATTAGTGGAGAGCATGTCTTGCTATCCTGATGTTGTCTCCTCTGCCTCTGTTCTGCTCAGCCAGCACAAGCTGCAAGTGCCCGGTTTGCTCACACATTTTGTCTCCACAGCTCTCACGTGCTTAAAAGCTCAAAGGGCAGATGAGCCCAGCCTCTGAGGTGTTAAGATTTGGTCTTGTTCCTTTAAACTCTTAAGTGTGGGGCTTTAGATAAAACCTGTAGATGTCTAACATATTTTTTTTTTCCTCTCTAATTTTAGACTTACTTTAACCTTGTCCTGTCCCATGGACTTGAAGAATTTTCCTATGGATGTGCAGACATGTACAATGCAGTTAGAGAGCTGTGAGTGCCCAACTGCTTTATCTATCAAATAACAATTTTTTGCCCTAACATTCAGTGATTAGATAGTATCTACATTATCACATTTATGTGGTGACACTCAGTATTCCTGTTTTGTAAGGGAATTGTGTTTATCACCATAATGTGAGGGTTGCCTGTTTCTGTGCTGTTCCTGCTCCCTCCTGGGTCACATCACCTTACCCATCAGAGTTGCATCACTTCCAGGAGTAAATTCAGCAATGCTGAAATTATGGGAGAAATTATTAAATCTCAGGAAAGTGAGAACAATTATTACATAGCCAGGGATTCGCTATGTCTGATTGAATCAGGCTCACTTTTTGAAAATGGAAGCAAAATACCTGATGAAGCAGAGGTCCTAATAGTGATTCTTAAGCTGGTGTGCTAAACACAGGCAAGGCATGGACTGGGGAACCAGCACACACCCTCCATAGTGTGAAGCTGCCAGCACACACCACAGCACTGCTTCAACCTGACCAAGCAACAATCAGGCAAACCCAGGAGTGGCTCAGACAATGGCAGGTGCCAGTGATCGTTCCCAATATTCAGGAGGTACCAGTCTACCCTGGGGTTTTTTTATTTAGGGGAGAAAGGATATAGCTGTATGGCTATGAACTGTGGGCTGCCACCTGCCTTTGTGCCCAGAGAATCTTTGACTGGTTTGGGCCAGCAAAATTATTTTTTAGCGGCAAACCAGGGCAGTACTTCAGAATATAACAGTGTTTATTTCTTGCTTTTAATAGAGCAGTAGTGTAGTTATAGCTACTGACGACTAAGAGGAATTGTACTGTTGTTAATTGAACAGTTTGAAAGTGTAACTGAGGTAACATGTATTGCAATAAAAGACATGCTGCTCAGACATAAGTACATTTGCTGTTTTCTGGTCAGCTGCCATCTAATAAACTCTGATTTTGTTATTGCAGTTGGCTACACCATGAATGATCTGATTTTTGAGTGGCTAAGTGATGGACCTGTGCAAGTTGCAGAGGGTTTAACCTTGCCACAGTTTATTTTGAAGGAAGATAAAGAACTTGGTTATTGCACAAAGCATTACAACACTGGTGAGCATTATTCTATTTTTTCTATCAATTGTTCCAATGGTATCTATTGTGAATTTGTAATGGGAAAATATGGGTAAAATGAGAAAAAAAATTGAAATAAAAATTTAATTCAGTCACACTTATTTTTAAATCTGAAAAGAAAACTTTTCTCCATTTTTTTGGAAAGATTTAATTTCCAGATTTTCTTTAATTTCATTAAAGTATTCTGATTTCCTTAAAATTATTACAGTATTTCAAGTATTAAAAAATGGATAAAAAATGTAATTGTTTTGCTATCCTTAAAATGAAACTTTTTGTTTAACAAACTAACTCTTTTATTAAATATTGATTCATCACTTTTAAAGTACTGATTTTTCTGAACCTGGTTTATTTCTCCACCATATCAAATTGCCAGTGAGCAGAAATATCAAATTTTCACCAGCTTTTATGTGTAGTCTAATTTATGAGATGTAGCACGGGAAAAGGCAGTGTTTTCATTGCTGATCTGAATAATGTACAAATGTGGAATGTTGGGAAATTAAATGCTAGTTTAATACTCTAAAGTTTTTTCTTTCATTTGCTGTTTAGGAGTTTATAACGCTGTGTTTTCTATCTTTAGCTTTACAGAGAAGAGGAAACTTAAAATTTTGATTTAGCTGCTTGGAGTTTTTTTAATAGGGACAGCATTTAGAGAACAGTTTTCTGGGTGCTTTCTGGGATTAAATATAATCCCTCTCATCTAAAATAGCTTTTTCATCATTTCAGCATAAGAGCTGATCTGGTTGCATCAAATACATTTGTTTCACTCTATGAAATAATAGTGTGCAAGGTTCTGCCTCTGCCAGAAATAAAGTCACATTTATTTCTATGAAAAGAAAATTATTGGTTTTAATTTTTATAAATGCAGCCTCTCATTTTGGAGCCAAAAGTACCAAGGAAGGAAAACTTTGTGATTGGCACTCCCACTACTGTCTTCTCTGTAGTTTGCTCCTTCAGGTTTGGTGTGAAATTAAAATGTGGATAAAACTTATTACTCAGCCTTCTCATAAACTCACTGTCCAGGCTGTGCCACAAAAGCCAGGAGAGCCTCTGACAGACTGGGCTACTCGTGCCATTGCTGCCACACGTGGCCACCACACCCCTTTCCAGACCCCTTCTGTATGGGCAGACTGGTCAGGAACAGCCACTGCCCAGGTCTCAGCATCTGCCTTTCGAGTCACAGCTCACTCATGTTAGAACTTCTGTGCTGTCAGAGGATATTATTCAGTCTCCAGTCCTTTCTTTGTCAAACAGCCTCTGCACTCCCCTTTGTTCTAACTCTTGCATCCACCATTCAGCATTGTAAGCCACCAGAAAAATACAGGGACATCACAAAAAGGAGCAAACAGTCTAATGTCCCCTGAAAGGTGGAATGAGAAACAATGCATCTTCATGCATTTTCCAAACCAACACAAAAGGGGTCCTTTGAAACCACTGGCATGACACTTCAGGAATGAGAGGCTTTCCTGTAGCCTGCCTGGAGCCAAAGCCCTCACAGTACCTAACCCAGAGTAATTTTGGGAGCAGCAGAGAGTGATTGCATTAATCGCTGATGAGTTGTTGCAGCTCAGGACTCTGCATCTCATGCTGCACAACTATCCACTGTCAGGAATCGAAACCTTAAGTCCTCCAGAATTGCTGAGCAGCAGCTGTCGGTTGTTTGAAGAATCCCCCACCTCCCATGAGAGATTGGTTTAGGTTTCCTGGAAGCCAGACTTTTAGCAAAATTCAAAGGAGACTTTGAGTTGATTCTTCTGTGAGACATAATCCACAGACACAGGTAAATGACATGAGCAGAATGAGGAGGAGTGTGACCTACCCTAGGACTGCAAGGGTGATAGTTTACAATTTGTCTGTCCAAACACGATTGCTTAATCTCATGTCACTAAAACACCAAAATGCTGTCCCCTTTTAATACTTAACATTATATTTGACTAAAGTAAAAGCTCATTGAATTTGAGAAAAGAAACATTACGTTATATTTTCTGGAGGTGAAACAATTATGCAAGTATTCATTTTCTCAGTTGATATGAAGACCTGGGCACAGTCTGCTTCAGTGGTCCCATGCTTCCCCCAAGCTAGCATGCTACAAGTGGTTTGTGTGTCAGGATCTGCTTACAGTATTAGGTTAGGAAACAGGCCACACATCTAACTTATGTTCAGAAAACAAGATAAAAATGTGCAAAAAGCATTTATGAAAGTAATTTCGTGTTCTAGGAAAGTTTACATGCATTGAAGTCAAGTTTCATTTGGAGCGTCAGATGGGATACTATTTAATCCAGATGTACATTCCTAGCCTGCTGATTGTCATTTTATCCTGGGTTTCTTTCTGGATCAATATGGATGCTGCTCCAGCCAGAGTTGCACTGGGTATCACTACAGTTTTGACAATGACTACACAAAGCTCAGGATCGAGAGCTTCGCTCCCAAAAGTAAGGAAATAATTTTGTACCACGAATTTGTTTCTAATAAGAAATGTTTGTGCTACTTTTTTAAATTTCAGAAAGATCTGTGTAAATATGCATCTGATAAGGGTATATGAGAAAGTGGTATCAGTGTGATGTTAAACTTGCAATACCCTTGCATTTGGATTAAAGAACCTTTCTGCTGTTTTGGTGGATGGCTGAATGGTGCAGCAGTGTGAATTTTTAATGAGTTTCTACTACTTTTGACACTTAGTTTTGAGTGTTTTGAAACCAGATTTTCTGAGGTATTTAGATACCTGACTGGATTTCTTTCAGATTGGGGACTTTAAAAACATTGTCTGATCTTTTCTGGACTGTTAGACTCTCATATATCTTGATGTTTATAGATATGGCACTTAGTCCAATGAATATATAAATATGCGCCCCAAAAATATATATGTATAAAACACATATATGTAACAGATATACGCCTAAAAGATTTCTCTGGAGAACCTTTTCAGTGTGGAACTGCTGGTGTCTTTGTTTCACAGCAGAATTTGTCCATCTACTCATTCAAGTGTCATCTGAAGACCTTCATTGTGTCTATGCACAAATATATCCTCTCATTCAAACATTGTGATCTTTTTAATCCTGGCCAGATGCTGTAGATGGGTTTACTGATTTCAGACTGGATTCTCTGTTTAGTCAGGCTGACAGCTCTTTTCAGCATAGGCACACCCCAAATGCTTCTGATAACAGCATTCCCAGCAGAATTTAATGTGCAAGCTCAGGTTTTATACAGTTGTCTGAAAGGCATCTCAGAGGGAGCTAAGTTTGCGATGGTCTAAGGAGTTCTGAGATAAATGAAGAGTCCTTTATGAAGCATCACAGAGACAGGGATTATAGTAGCAATGAAAAGCACAAATTTTTAGTGTTTGTGTAGATCATGATCCATTCTAAGAAAGCATGGTGTATATTGTGGTGCTTCACCCTCAGTATCACATTTAGTCTCATTCCAAATATGCAAGTTGTTCAAGGGGAGGGCAACTTCAAAAATGTAGGGCAACTCCAAAGAGTGCACAGATTATGTCACTCGTTTGTTAGTAATGAAAAAGTATCACTTAAAAATCTGGTGAGTACAACATTTGGTTCAGCTTCAATTATTCACTTGGAGATATGCATAATTTTCCATGCAAACTGAAAGCCTCTCATATATTAACTCAGAATTTCAAATGGAAAATTTATTAAACATTTGTTCAGACAATTCAGTTGATATTACCAGTGAACATTCTGAAAAGATAATCTTGGCAAGAAGCGTACAGGCTCTTTAAATAGAAAGTTTGGAGTCCCTGAAGACTGTGTCTAGATGGCACAACGTGAAGCCATGTGATATATTCCAAGTTTCTTAAAAATTGTATGGCTTGAGGAGTATAGATCATACAATCACTGTAGTGGAGATTTCCACCCACATTTCCTGCAACCCTGCCAAGAGGCTCTGCAGAGTTAGCATGCCCCAAACACTAACGCTTTAGAAAGTGTTTTCATCATAGGCCTTTGATCCAGCTGAAATGTTTTCCCCTTTGCATGCTGTTGTGTTTGAGTAGAAAAGTATTTGGTGACTGGAAGAAACGGGAAGATTCAAAATATGTTGACTGTGATATGGTGATTATCAGAGCGGTTCCTCTCCAGCCTCAGGATTAAATACATTTATCTCAGCAGCTGTCAGAGAACAGTGATGCTCTGCCCATACTCCATCTTCTCCTGCTCTGCTAGGTTCCTTTGCCAGAAGACAGGCACTAAGAAAAGTATCTCACCAGAAAGCCCAGCACACTCATTTCAGTCAGGCTGCACCTGGTGGTGGCATTTTCTCAGTGTAATTCAGCTGAGCTCTGTTTTTTAGCTTTGATCTCTCTATGTTAGTTAACCCTTGTGGGGACTTTTAAGGTGCATCAGTTGACTTAAAAATGGGTTTTAAGTAAATGCCAGCATTCCAGCCAGCTTATTCCCACCCCGGATGACTCAGGTGCTTGGAGAAACATGGGCACCATTCAGGTTCTGAATCACCAGTACCTGATTCCTTATACATTGAAGCAAGGTTTTCTTGCTATTGCTGCAGGCACTTAACTATTTTAAAACCCGATCTGTAATTTAGTATCAAAATTGTATTTATTATTAAAATCTGTCCAGCTGAAATGCACTTAGAAATAAAAAATATGAAAAGAATTGAATCAAATCAGTGTCAGATCTGAAGTCTCAAAATCCTTGTTTAAAAATAATGGTTTCCTAAGCCCTGTCTACATATTGCCAAGACACAGAAAGTTAGGCTGCCAATAAAACATCCATTTAAAAGTTGCTCCAAGCATGAATGTCTAACAGAATAAGATATTTCAGGACAGTTATTTTTGCAAGAATACTGAAAAAAACAGATGCAACTTTGCTTTTTGAAAGCAACCTAGGAATGAATACAAAAGCAATAATTTCCCCATCCTTCTTTGTG
The DNA here is from genome assembly GCA_013389985.1 of Dryoscopus gambensis. NCBI lineage: Eukaryota > Metazoa > Chordata > Aves > Passeriformes > Malaconotidae > Dryoscopus > Dryoscopus gambensis. The sequence goes on from WEIT01010903.1 coordinate 59,768, forward strand.
TCCTGTTCTTATTAATACAGATTTATGCAATTTAACTTTAATTTACCCAGTTCCATGCCAAGAGTTTCTTTCCATTCTTCTCTATTTTAATAGATCTTTATCATAAAAAACAACTAAGTATCAAAACTTGCCAAATTTAAAGGGAATATTTCCTTTACCTAGAGAAAGGCAAAGAATAATTGTGATAAGATTCCTTAGGTTTTTTTTTTGTCTGTTTCCAAGTTCCTATCTAAATGACTAAAGTGTGACTGTTTAGAAGTAATTACCTACATATTGTTCTCAACCCTCGTGTAAGATAACACACCACTGTTCTGTTTGCTTAAAATTGCTCTTTTCCATATTAATAACTAACATTCATTTCCATACACGGATTTCATAATAGTAGGTCATGGCAACACAGACATTAGGCACTCAGCTGTTGAAAATTAAACATAAGATTGAGACTGCTGAAAAGAAGAGAAAATAAAAGGAAGTGAAAGAATGAAATTGATTCAATCTGAAGCTCATATTTGTTGCATATAAGAGAAGTATCTAGAATGCACTCTTCTAAATGAAATAAATCTCTTTGCTAAATTTTGTAGTATTTCTGTGGAATTACTATATTTGGAATATTTTGTAATTCTGTCTATGAATATAGGGTGAAATTCCAATATCAGCAACATAGTAATAAAGAAATCAGTATGATTTTTCCCCCTTATTCTTCTGCAAAGTTAATTTCTTTCTTACCAAAGGCAGGAGTAAACTGTGAGACAGATTACATCACAGCAAAACTACTGTTCCAGGAAGGGTGACCTGCAATGCCTGTTTCAGAAAGCAGAAATGTTCTCTTCCCCTACAATTTTAGCATAAACTGAGCAGTAGTGCACTGTGATTCCATGAAATAATGACTTTCTGTGCAGGGAGTATCTGCAGAGAAATACTCACCATGGAGCCAATCTCTTTTAAAGTGATGAAATTATTTTGTGTTTGTTACGGAAGACTTGTCAGGGGTCCCGTAACCAGAACTGCCCTCGTTGGCTGTGTTCTGGGGTGGTAAAGAACTCATCCAGAAAGCTGAGATGGAATACCCTCCTTCCAGTTTGACATCCATCACTGGGATGCCCAGGAATGGTGATCCAAAATAGCAGGATTCCTATGACCAGTTCCTCTTCCCACATGTTCGTGTGTATAAATCTTACCCACATCTGATACTCTTATGTCTGAATTCCTCTAGCCACGTCATCACTTTCCACTTAGAAACTCCATCTGGGTAGTGTTTGTTCACCCAGCTGCACCAGTGGCTCTTGCAGATCAGCCAGCTGAGCAGAAATCCTGGGCGCCAGCTGGGTGATCACTGTGACCACACATCCGCAGTGAAATCCCTGGGAAACCCTGAGCTTTCTGTGTGAGTCCTGTGCACGAGCCAGGGACATCCACCTAGGCTGTGCTGGACTTCACCTCTGCTGAGAAACTCCATGGCACACCAGTTAGGGATCTGATGTGACCTACTGTACATCCATGCAGGGCTCAGCACATGCGTGTCCTCTGGAAGAATCAGACCCACAGACCCAAAGGGCGCTATGAATCCAGCAGAACAGGGACGGAGGATTGTCTGGGCACCACAAGGGACACCTAGACATATGTCTTTACTTACAGGCCCAGATGTGTATACGCTGGGGGAGTAAGGGGGGGTAATTCAAGGTCCAGTAGCGCAGAATTGTTAAGAAGTGTTACAAAACAATTCTTCAGAGCATTGAAGCACCATTTTCTTGCTATTCTTTTTACTTATAAATGGCTCTCCTTTTGTTGAATCAAAAGAATAAAAAGTTTGAAAGGGTTTTCGAAAGAGGCATTTGAAAGAATAATGAGTTCTCTGCTGTGCTATTTGTGTATTTTTCAGATTGCTTTCTTCTTAAAACACTTACATAAACCAAACCTTAGCAACAACAGTCCAAGAAAATGAATTGCTTTTAATGCCATAAAGCAAAACATTTCAGGATATTTTAAGTTGAGTGATAGCGACTGTATTTTACACAGTTGCATAGGATTCATATTGTGTTACTTTAATGCACAGTGCTTAATGAATGCATTTTCTGTCCCCAGGGAACAACCTGTGCAGAAAAAAGTCTCATTCAAAGCTCACTAAAACTTCTAGGAGTCCTTTCATTCACTTCATTTTGCTTTAAATCACTACATACATTACCAAATGCAATAAAAGCATAGGTGCAGAGACTTGCAAAACCAAAGCCAATGAAGTCTATCGCCTTTGGCAGGAAATTACTGGTTTTATGTGTCATCCACTATCCCCAGCATATTTGGAGAATTTTAAAGATTCTTGGGCTTCTGGCAGGCCAGTCTCTCCTTTTTTTGAATGCCAGAATCTATCAAGTAAAGAACATACAAGAACATGACACTTCTGGGTTTTTTTTTAAATTAAGGTTAAAATGATACCATAATAAAAGGGGGAAAAAAGAATGAACAAGAAACAATACCAATAATGACAAAGGAATAGGTGCTGTTATCAGTGATGATTTTGTTCTGTGTTCATTTGTTTTCATTGGAAGTAGAAAGTGATTGGTTACTATTTCACTAGCAAAGCACAGAGATGATACAATTTGGTGCGGCATTATGGTAAAAAAGCAACAGTGAAGTAACTTGGAATGGAAGCAGTTCTTTTGACAAATTACTTTTAGTCTAGTCTCAGGATCAGAAGAAGAAATATAAAAGTAATCATGAGATTTGGCATGGCAATCATGAGATTTGTTAATTGGCACTTGGATTATGTGGATGTCTGAGCATTTTGCACACTGCTTAAGCAATTAAGACAACCCTATTTTTATTAGCTATTTACAAATTCCTCTTGGAGACCAAATAGTCCTAAACCTTAATACTTTAATGTGCCTGCTCTACATCACATATTTATGTGTCTTGATAGTGGTACTGCAAACAAATTTCCACTTTTAAAAAATTTGTTCAGGACCCTTGAGTTGATTTAAAAGGAAGTATTTTATCAGTTGTCAGTTTTCTAAAAGAGTGAAAGAGGGTATCCTGTCCAAACTCTTGGGAAGTTAGGCTGCATTGTCAGGTAGTCATGAGGAGCTACTCTTAATTCTTGTGCCTACATGGAAATGTTTTAGAACTCACTTGTTGGGTTGATTTCCAGCATTCTTATATAACTTTCTTTTCTGTTCACATCGCAGTTTTAACATACAACATATATTGCTTCTTTTACTAATATTAAAAGATCTTGAAACCTGCTTTAACTCTTTGGGAGGGGGTGAGGCTTGACAAAGCTAGGTACAACTAATTTTTGTATTGAGACAATATTTTCAGTATTTTCAATATCCATTGGTGTATTCCATACTGTATTTGAATCTGGATATAGAAATCTGTTCTACTCTGTATGACGAAGGAACTCATATAGACTGAACCTAATTTTCAACAAAAAAGTTCTCAAATTAAAAAAAGGTTTTAAGTAAGTAGTGAACATTTCTTTGCATACTGTGACTTACTGAAACAATTGAATGGGTACAAACTGATTGGGACTAAATATAGACTTTTGTGTATAAATAAAGTCCTAGAAAATGCTATAAAAAAGTTCCTGACAAGTAGTTTATAAGCACCTGCTCATAACTTACTGTTCAGGAAAGCTGTTTTCTGGTTCTGCTCTACAATTTTTTGTATTCCATTTCTTTATTCTTCTTGTCCCTTTAATTATGTTTTCTCTATAGTGGTTTTGAGGCAGGATATTAATGTGTTTGTTCTTAAGGGCAGGAGATTGTTTGAACAGCAGTGGGAGATGTGGGACGTGCATCAGATGATACATGGTGAACCAGGGAGAACTTCCCAGCCACTTCAAATATTAATAGCACTGTGGTCATCTTAGTACCAGCTTGAAAATACATCCTCGGCCCTGATTAAAAGAATGTGAAGTGCCCAGAAACTTCCAGCTATAGCAGCTGGTTTTGTAAAAGACATTTTCTTTTCTTGCAAATTTTGTACCTTTGAGATCTAGGTAGATACTTACAGAGCTAGCCTGTGCAGTTACACATTCACTGGGAGCAGAAGTCTCAATTAAAATGATGTTGGATGAGCTTCAGCACAGTTACATATGCTGTGATCATGCATCTGTAATAGGAAGAATTCTTTTTCTTCCATTCCACAACTGTTTCCAGTTCTATAAAACTGAAGTATTCAGTATTCTGTGTAGGTAAGAAGACAAAACCCATCAGGAGCCATGCTACTTGTGAGAAAAGCAGGAGGAAGAAGGACATAAACGTTAAGCACAGCCCCTAAATCTAATGCTAGAAATTGTCACATTATTCTCTTTATTTTGGCCACAGATATGTGGTGCCCTGGATGATCTTTGGGTCTTACAATGGTTATGTGTGGTTTCTAGTGGTTCTCTCTGTCCTTCATTCTGTGCAAAGCTGACTGATGAGATACTGACTGGTATATCGTCTGATTAATACTAATACTTTAGGATCTACAGCAGAGTCTGCTCTATGAAAGTGAAAAATGAAAGACTGAATAAATCGGTCACCTTTTCCACTGTACTCATCTAAACTTTAAAGTTTACTTTTCTGTATAGTGAAGACAGTGGTATTTACTGCACAACAAAAGCAGTAGTTGTTGTCATGTGTGACAGCTAAAAATATGCAATAAGATGTGTCTGAATACCTCTGGGATGTAGTTTGAGTACTCCTGGCACTTCCTCAGCAGGTTTTATAATGCATTCATCTGAGAGGGCTGGCATTCAGCAGAGCCTATTTCAAGCATCAGAGAAGGGTTGAAGTTATTGTGCACACCAGTCTGCTGATTGTTTCATAACCCTGGCACGATACTGGAGCTCTTCAGCTTCGTTGTCACACCCTTCAGGACTTTCTAGTGGCTTTTAGTGTCTCTCTGAGGAGTGCCTTGTGCTGCTCTTTCACAGACATAAGCGCTGCAAACCTGCTCTGAAGCAAAGATGTACTCTGTTGTGGCTCATCTGTTTCAAGTAATTGCAAGACTTGACTCTATTACATCACCTAGAACTATTACTTATTAATATCTTCTGTTAATATTTCATTTGAAATAATGTTGATGGGACCCCCTGGAGTCTGGGAAAACCACTTTCATTTGCAGTTTACCTCAAGGCTGCCGCCTTCCCGTCTGAATATCAGTGCTCACTGCATGTGGCTGCTGAAGCAGCTGGGCCATTGACATCTTACTCCCAAAAGTTATCTTTGAGTGACAGTGGAGCCATTTGAATTCTGTTACTTGAATGACAGGTCTTTTTTTTCCCTTTGGGAAACATTTTCATGGGAAAAAACAATTGCTTGTTGATATTGATACCTAAAAGTATTAGCTCCTTCTTCTCTTCTCCCTCTTCCCTGCAAAGAAAACAGAGGGAGACAATTTACTTTTTCATGGATGCATCAAAAAAACTTCTGCAGGAGCAGGAACACAATGACTCTTGTTTTTACATATAATATCTATGTTGTGACAAAACTACAACTTTAATTCACCAATAGTGCAGCATAATAGTCTTTGCTGTAGTAAAATCAGCTTTGGAAATTAAACAATTCTAAATAAGGGATTTGCAAGAAAACAATATAATTTTGGCTTTTAAGTCATGGTCATGCATTCTAGAATGTGTCATTACTCACCCTTTTATTAAAGTTTTAAACCCTGACGAAACAGTACCTTTTTCTCCTTATTTCTTCTTCCTAGAAGCTTGGAGTTAATTGAGATATCTTGTCTCAAAGAGAAGGGAGCATGAGAGTAAAAAGCTTTGATCCTCAGTAGCTTCTATCTGGTGATAGGCCACCCTGCCTGGGAGAAACAGACACGGTGTGCTGTCTTCCCTCATTCTGCCAAAGGTTAAGGCTCTGGAGAACTGAGCCTGAACTTTCAGTACGTCTAGAGAGGAACATATGACTAAGTTACAGCAGAAAATGTAAGTTACAAAAAAGGGAGAACACATAATTAATGTTGCTCAGATCACTGTTTCGTAGAAAAGGTAGTACAATTATGTTACAATTAATTGTCGATAATGACACTGTTACAAGGGGAATATATCAATATTTGTCACTTACTGGAGAAACCCTTTCTGTTATAAGATTGTCTACTGAGAAACTAAAAATTGCCTTAAATTACTTCACTGATACAAATTATTGCATTTCTGTCTCTTTTCTGCACAAGGGCATTTTCCTTTGAGTGTGTAGTTGCAACACTTTATTGATTGATTTGTACTAAAATTTGATGAACAATTCTACTTCTTAAATTTATCTATGGTCAGCAGGCATTGATGTCCATCCATTTTTTTTAGGGGATGATCAACTTGAAAACATCATTTAGTTTCTGAGGGAACCATATAGATTGGTGACAGCAATGAGAGTACCACCCTCCTGGACCACACCACTCTAAGCTTGAGTGTGTTCTGCTCATAAAAAAATGACTTAAAACCACTTTGATTTTCTGTAGAACTGACAAAGAAAAAATGAAAAATTAAGAAAGTGAAGCAGACCAAATGTCAGGATTATAATAAAAGCTCTTTAGAGTTAGACACTATGTTCTGTTGCTTTTTCTAATTCAAACAATCAAGACACTCACTTGCTTTTTTAAGGAAGCTGTATTTGTCTGACAGGATCTATTTTATGAGTTTGTTGGCTGCATTTTGCTGTCTCCTGAACCTTCTAGCACAAACAGAATCTGCTCAGAATGAAAACAAAATCCTGTCGCAGGGAATGATGTGACTTGAAGCATTCAGATGCTCAGGCTTTACTGCTGCCCTGATTTTTACCAGGGCTCCCCAAAGTCAAGGATAACAGAGTTATGCTACGAAAATAGCACAGAACAACTCAATTATGCATATAGCTATGCCTGGATATGAAGAAATCCACCCTAACATTGTTTTTATGTATCTCAAAAAGGCTAAAATACCACTCTAGGAAGCAATGTGGTGGGTTTTTTTGTTTTGTTTTGTTTTGTTTTTTTTTTGGTGTCTTGTTTTCTTTATCTGCCCCATCTAGTGAGTGGGAAGAAAAACACATAATTATTCTCTTAACTGGTTAATTATTCCCTCTGAAGTTGGTTCATTTGTCATGTTTTAGTAATGGTGTAGTGTTGATTTTAACTAGGTATGTTCGGGGATTTTTGGTAAATAAGAACCGAATTTTTTTTCCTGATGATTTTCCAATGCCCTGTTAGAATCAGGATGAACACTTCATTGCTCACACTGGAAGCGTTGTGTGTGAACCACACAGCTGGAACAGACTGGAACAGTCTTCATTGACTGGAACAGGAGACAGATGTTTCACAATGAGTTAAAAATGTGTGTAGTACACATCCTTCCAGGAAAGACCTGTAGCTTGGGAAATGATTTCAGGGTGAATTGTTTAAAGGTAAAATTCTCTTGGTGAGTGCAGTTATAAGCGTTGATTAGCTTCTTACATTAATGAGGTTTCAGTAAAAGCTTTTCCCAAATTGAAAGGCATATCTAATTAAAAGCTGTGGATTGCCTGACTATGGGAACTGCACTTCATGGCAGTTCATCTGGCCAGTTTCATTCATGATTTCTGTGATTAGGCTGACTTCCTCCAGATGTACTTCCCTCTTAGTTAAAGCAAGGTGTTTTCAATAGCAGCTGTTGACCACAGCAGAGTTCAAAATCATCTTTCCCAGCTCTTGTGTCTGCCATCTGTGAAAGAGACTTTTAAAATAAATCCCAGGCACTGCTAGCTGTTCTCATTGTGATTATTTTTTTTTTTTCAATTTATACTGTTTTGAGATGTTCTTCTAAAAGGCAAGTGAAGATCACCCTGAAGAGAGAATGAAAATGAATTTTCAGATATGCTATCTTCAGCTCAAAACAAATTCTGGAGTTTACAGCTAAAATCAAATAAATAGTTCTTCTTATCTCCTCTTTGTCTGTGTAGTACACATTGTATTAGATCTGTGCTCCAGCAGTGACACACACTTCATGTGGGGTCAGGCATTTTCTCTGAGAAACTGCTTTTTGTAAAAAAATGTCCCTTTGTTGAAGCTATGAAAAGGGTACTTAAGAATAATGTTTTCATTTGTTGGAAAAATTTCCCAAATAATTTCTATTGACTTCCAGCCACCACTGTCTGATTTCTCCAAAACATTATTATTATTATTATTATTATTATTATTATTATTATTGAAATGCCTTGATACCTGGAAATCAAAAGTTAATCAGTCTAAAATATCTGAAAAGTTTGACATGAAAATGAAAATTACAGAAATTATTCAATTGCCATTATTTAAAAACCCCAAATATGTGATTTGTGACTTTTTTTACATTTTCTTTTTTCATTCTAATTTAGAAGACATTTCTGAAATGTCAAAAATCTCAAGGGAAGGGGAAAATCGCATCCTACTCAGATCTAACATTTACTGAGATACTGGTAGGTACTTTTCAAGTGTGAATAATACTAGGAGTTCAGAGAAAAATTGCTCTAATTAAAACCTTACTACACAAAATCAAGCTCAGGCACACAAACACTGAAAAGAAGAGAATAAAATCAAACTGCCTCACAGTGAGCTCCAGCCATGCTCGTTGTAGCCAGCATATGAAGCTTCAAGTCACTGTGGCATAGTTTAGCCTGCTTGAATTCTGACGTGGCTTGACTTGTAGAAATAATTTTCGAAGTCCAGAAGGGACAATGTGACCTTCCAGGGTAACACTATTTTTCTGCATTCAGTTTCTGCTACAGTTGTGTTCTATAGGTACTCTGTATTTGGCTTAAGCATGTCTTGAAGGTGTGCAGTCGTCTTTTGAAAATGAAGTTTGGAATTTTATTTCAATAACTACTCAGGCATACTCTTAAAGGGAAGTGTTTTTTAAGACAGGATTCTCTGGCTTTACCCTCCAGCCAGTGTTCCTTGCAATGCAATTCTTGTTTGGTCTACAAATGCTGTCCAGACCCAGCGTCCTCCCTGTCAAGAAATCCTATGATGAAACCAAGTGATGTTTTGAACTTTTTTTTTTTGTAAACTACAAATTGAGCTTCTTTTTGTCTCTCACTCATTCACTGTCTTCTTCAGCCTTCAATCTTTTATCTTTCTCACTGTGCCAATATAATCTATTAAAATATAGCAACTACAACTACGCTACCGTGGAAACTCTTGATATAGCTTTCTTCTTCCTTCTCCTCCTCCTCCTCCTCTGTTCTGTTTATAGACTCAGTAGTCATATTAATCTTTTCCCCACAGCTTTGCAGAGCTGATGCTCCATTGCCAGTCCCCTTCTGTACCACTTAAAATAAAAATGGACAAGTTTTATTAAAATGAGTAGTAACTTAGAAGGAGTATCAGACAGGTTTGTAAAAAATGGCATCTTATATTCATTTTAGCCACTTAAATAGCAGTAGAGTCAAGGGCAGCTGGGAGAAGTGTGATTGCCTGAGAGCCTCCCAGGTCCCAGCCAGACAAACAACTGATGGTTTGGGTGTATGGGGGAGGTGAAGTCAGAATTTTTAAGAAGTCTTTGTATCATCAAATAGGAACAATGTGGATTAGTATGGAACATATAAATGTATGAGTCTGATTAATTATAAGACAGAAGAGTTCCAGTGACAGCATTAGTCTGAGAGGGAAAAAGCTGTTCATGAGCAAAGCGGATAGGAAATAATTTCTAATATCATTTAAAGTGAATAAAGACAATGTTAAGAATAGTAAAGAATTAAAAATGTAGAACTGCTTTTGGATTTGAGGAACTGTACCAATGTAACAAGTCACTTGTTCATCCATGCAAGATAAAAAGGAAAAAGAAAAACCTGTTTAACATATGGGGCAGGGTGAAGAGAAAAAGAAATATATAACAAGACCTTTAATAGCTTAAAATCAACTAGTGATGTACAGCACTAGTGCTGTTGAGGCCACACATCAAATCTTGTGCTCAGTTTTGGGCCCCTCACTACAAGAAAGACACACTGAGGTGCTGGAGCCTGTCCAGAGGAGGAGCTGGTGAGGGGTCTGGAGATGAGGAGCAGCTGAGGGAGCTGGGGGTGTTTAGCCTGGAGAAAAGGAGGCTGAGGTGGGACCTTATTGCTCTCTACAACTGCCTGAAAGGAGGCTGGAGCCAGGCGGGGCCAGCCTCTTTTCCCAGGTGACAAGCAACAGGAAATGACCACAAGGTGCACCCAGGGAGGTTTAGATGACATATTAGGAAAGATTCTTCTCACAGAAAGGGTTGAAAAGCTTTGGAACAGACTGTCCAGGAAGTGATTGAGTCACCACTCCTGAAAGTGTTCAGAAAACCTGTGGGTATGGCACTTGAGAACATGTTTTAATAGTGAATATGGTGGTGGTGCTGCATTGGCAGTTGGACTTGATGATCTAAAGGTCTTTTCCAACCTTCAAAATATTATGATTCTGTGATTCTAAACATGCACTGAAAATACTCATGTGTAGCTGTGTGTAATTATGAATAGAGGACTATTTTTCAGTTGTCGTTAGTAATAACAGATTGAAGAAAGAGTAAAGTAGCCCATAATGGAAAGAAATTGTGTTCCATTTGCATTTATGTTTCTGAAGTTGTCCAGAGAAAGCCAGAGAAATTCTTCCTTCTTTTACTTGTGATGGCTATTTTATTTTATGTGTCTGTATTCTAGCACTAATTTTAAATCAGAAAGTAAATAACTGACTTGTAAACCTGAAGTGAGATTCAACTGTCAAAGCTGAGGTGGCTGCAGGTTGTTTTGGACTGTTTTTCTAGTCACCTGAGAGAAGGAGGCACCTCCACTGCCAACTTCTTCTGACACGCAGATAGGTATGTGAGGTAGGTTAGATGACCTTCTTGTTTCAAGTGTCAACAAGGGAAGTCAAGCTGAAAGTCAGATATCTGAAGTAATGTGAGGTAAATCCCTTCCCAAACATTCTATATGAAAAGTACTAAAAAGCACATCACAATACAGAAATATTCAAAACTTTCTATTTTTTTTTTTTCCAGACAAGTAGCTATACAGGAATCTTCCTACCTACATCTACTGTTTGTGTGTGTTTAAGGGCAAACCTGTTGCATTTAGGAAAAGAAATTATTTTTTTCCTTCTCATTCTTTTTCACATGCCATGCCAGCAGGGATTAGAAGAAATGAATTGTAGATGATGTGGTATCCAAACGCTTGTTTCATTTCAGTCTGTTACACATTTGTTAATCTTAAAGACAAATAGGTTACAGGAGGTGACTCTAAGACCTTGCACAGAGACAGTGAGGCTGCCCACAGGGCATAATTCAGTCACCAGTTCCAGTTTTCTACGCAAAGAACTGCAACTGTGCTATCACAAAGACTCAGTTTGACTCTTGGAGCTGTAAATTAGAAAAGAAAATTAAATACATACAAAGTAAAAATAATTCAAAATTGTGACTTCACAGTGGATTAAAAAATCAATTCTCAACATAAACTGGCATTCTAGGAGGAAATCAGAGGCTGATATTAATGGTTTCTTCAATGCAAGCATTTCTAGATAAAAATTATTTTAAGCATTTAAAGAACGGATTATCATCAACTAAACTTATCAAATCCTCCTGCTTATAAATTGGTCACATTTCATACTGACTGGAGCCAATATTGGTTTTCTTACACCATTTACAGTGATGTACCAGTACCATTTTTCCATTTATGCATAGGTCTGCCAGGCATAGAGCATTTATGTGATGTTCTATCAGAGCTTGGGATTGCACTTATTTACACGGTGGATTTCCAGGCCTTTGTGGATGTCACTGTGATTATGCACATTTGAAAGAGGGAGAGGCAAATGCAAGTCTCTGACTCATGAGGTATCTTTCCCTCTGTGCAGAAGATCATTGCTTGAGTCAAATATATAATGTTAGAGCTTCTTGCTCATTGGGTAATGTTTTGTTTGCTATTTTCTGTGTAAATGCACGTAGAGGTCAGCACGTGAGCAAGGCTACAAGTGTGTCTCAGAATCTGATATAAAGTATTTAATTGAGTCCTTTGCTCTAGTGTGCCCAACGAGCTGCATGGAGAGATTCTACAACCTGACAGAAAATAAAAAGCTAAGTTTGCTGGTCAAATTCTGCAGTATTTTGTGTTGATCTGTGGGTCTTTCATATGCATGGAGCAAGCACACATCATAAAACCAAGATTTGCTTTACAGAGTGGAGGCTAAATCTTCAGTTCCTTTAAAATTACACAAAACCTCTGACTGATTTACCAACTGGAGAACTTATTTGAGTATATTTATTTTTTAATTGAAGATTTTTTTCTTTAATTTAGTCAACATCCTGCAGATAAGTATCTTCTTTTAATGCAACATTTAGGGGTTCACAAGTAACCTAGGAGAACAAAGAGCTAAACCATACCCCAGAAAACATGTGGTAGCCCTTCTTTATTGGATGATTTTTGATTTGTTCCGAACTTGAAAGCTGACACGAAGGTTGTTGTGTGTGCTCTTGCTAGTTCCAGTGCTCCATTCAACAGAATCTGCTGTTAAAATTTCAACACTGTTGATATAATAATTTTTGTGCTTTACCATCTCCCTGTGTTGTCTCTTGGTCACTTCTAAATCTAGGATCCCAAAACAGCAGGAAGTTTTGCTGATTAAGGAAAACAGATCTGTGAAACCACAGCCAGTTCCCAATATGCTGTTCTTGTGAAAATGATTTCTTTTATTTTATTCTACTAGATAATCTCCAGTGCACAATTTAGCTCTAAAACTAGCAGTGGTCATATTACACCTTACTTTTCATATGCAAATATTTAAGTTTTCAGATGTCATTGTTCATACATGAATTTGGTGATGAAGGCAGAATGTTTTGTAATTCAGACTCTCAAAAATGGATTGAAGTGCAAGAATTCTGTGACAAGATTAAACCAGAAGTGAAATTACATTTTATCTAACAAACAAGCACATGCTTTGCCAACTGCAGAAAGCATTCCCCTCCTCTGAGAATTTTATCAAGGCTATTGTACATGTTCAACAATTCTGCTTACTGCTGCATCACAAAAAGCCTTTAACTATTTCACCATTGCTACCAATGCCCAGCAATAACAGTAGATAACAGCACTGCAACTGGGACTGCAGTGTTAGAGTAGAACTGAAGGAAAGTAATTATCCTGCATCCTTTTTGCTTTTAACTGTCATTTCTGATTCTAGGAACTTGGGTGAAAGTCTGCAAATTGGTGGTTTCATAGAAAACCAAAGCTGCAATGGAAAAGGAAATGTACAAAGCAATCCATCGTTGTATTGTACATTGTCATTTGTAAAAATGAACCTGAAGTGAACATAATTATACAAGTGTTTTCAAACAGCCCCACATCATCCCCCCATCTATTTCTCCTCCCTTCCACATAAGCACACTCCATCCAGAGTTGCCAGGATACTGTGAGAAAGGCTGTTTTTGCAGGGCTCCCAGCTGTGACCAGGTACAGAACTGTGACTGCTTTGGAGAGGGCTTCTCTTCCTGGTGTTTCCGTGTTGTGTTGGCAGGCTCAGGAGATGTGTGTAAGAAGCACCTCCACAAGCACTCTCAGGGGGAGGAACATCAATACAGTAGAATACTGGACCATGTGCTTTTGGAGATTGGCTCCTTCCGTGTCTTTCATGGAATGTGAAATGTGTCTTTCACATTTGTCTCAGATAAGCTTCACTGACCTTGAGACTACCTAGCATTTATGGCTCTTGAAGGAGCAAAAAGAAGGTGATGACACCAACTACTCTTTATCCCCAGCAGTGCACAGAGGTCCAAGTGGTGCTCTGGACTCATTTGTGGAGACAAGCGCCAGACTTGCCTGGTGGTAAATATGGATTTTGATCTTATTGGTGTTTTTTCAGCACAATCTTATTTTTTTATTTGAAAAACTTGATTTGTCCAATTCAGGAAATTTTCCTAAGAGCAGGATGCTGTTCTATAATCCCAGAGCAACTAGCAGACTGAAGAATAAAACCAGGAAATAGAGATCTCTTAATCTGCTTTTACTCCAAATATTTCCAAGACAAAGTTTTTATATTCAGAGTATTACACATGCATGCTCACACTTCAGGAAATATGTTCTAGAAATGAGTAAATTGCAGTTTTAGAAACTATAGGGGACAAGCAATTACACAAGGACTACAGACAGATACCATCTAAAAGGGACTAAACAGGTCTATGGGCTAGTCAGCTGTGAATGGGAATGGAAAGATAACTTTATGTCTTTATATAGCATTTTTATGACTAACACTTGTGTAATACCTTTTTTATGTGACCAGGGAAAATAGAACTATGTACTTCATAAAACTAAAATTTGTACTTTTTGTGAAATGATCCTGGATACTGTTTGGCTCTCATCTGGTTTTTCCTGAGATTACAGGCCTCTTTTTTCACATTCTGTGTTGAAACTCTTTGACATTGTCCTGCCATCTTATACAATAAAGCTCTGTGTGGCCTGATAGATTCATGCAGGTAGCTGCAATCAGTAAACACACACATCACTTACACAGACAACAGCAGCACAGGCACTGACAAAAGGGATAAGAACATTTTGCAGAGTTTCCTCCCATTTTCATTTGTCCTAAGATGTGATCCAGAACTGAAATTCAGATGGCTAAATTGTTTTACAAGCATTTCACTTCTCTTTTGTCTACATTGTCTTTTGATAAGTGAAAGTAAATTCCCAGCCACAACTAGCTAGGACATCTATTTGCTGAGCTGTCTCCAGTGTGCTAGCAATGCCCCAGCTTGGTGTCCAGCTTAGCTGCACTACTCTGAAATCTTCTGCCTTGGACACAGCCAAGGGCAGCTCAGTAAGAGCCAGTGGGAAACCACATTAAACTCTCAAGTCCTGTGCTCAAGCCCGACTTGCTTTGTGGCCCTCTAACGTGTCTATGAACTCAGGGACTATGACAGGACAAGTTATGTGAGTTAATCACATAGATTATGCCCAGCCAGAGTCCCCCTCAGCCCAACTCCTCTGATTGTGTAGTGGTATCATGTGCTCAGCATCAAGGAGTTTGCTTATAGGTTTCCAAAAAAGTGTGACATGAGACAAGGACTGATAGCGTTATGTTATTTAGGGGCCCCCACACATCATTACAGGCGGCTTAATCCTTTTTAAAGTCTAAGGTCTCTATGCTGTTTCAGCACCAGTGTCACCTCTGACCCAATGGGGACGGAGGAACCCCAGCTCATGCCAAAGCCTTGGAAACAGGTCTCAGAGCCAGAATGCCTCCCCAGCCCAGTAGGTGCTGTAGGCACTGTCAGAGAGGGGTGAGACTTAGTCATGTCCCAGTGCCAGCGATGCTTCAGGTACATGAAAGATTTGGAATTAGCTTCTTGCACTGCCTGGAGCTGAAGACAGGAAGCTGCTTCTTGAAATGTGTTTCATTAAAAGCCTGTTGTTATCTGTGTAGTAGAGAAAAACCTTGCCCTTTCCTTCTTCCTTTCTCCTTCCCCATACCTTTTGGCACTGTTCCTATCTCCTTGAGTAGGCACTAACTGGGAAGTGAGATGTTTGGCTGGGGCCTGTTTTTCCCTGATACTGTTAGGACTTGATGGCCTGGGCTTGCCCTGGTGGGAGGAGCCCTGAGCTTCACTTCAAAAATAAGTGACCAGCTCTGGATGTATCTTATGCTCTGTCGAGGTTTCAGCTTGGATAGAGTTACTTTTCTTCCTAGTAGCTGTTAGAATGCTGTTGTTTGAACTTAGCTTGAGAATAATACTGATAACACACTGATGGTTTAGTTGTTGCTAAGTAGTTTAAGTCCAGGACTTTTTCAGTTTCCCATGTTCTGACAGAGAACAGGTGCAAAAGAAACTCGGAGGGAGCATTGCAGACAGTTGTCCTGAACTAGATGAAGGGATATTCAATACCACACGACTTCAAGCCTAGAATATAAACTGGAGGAATGGGCTGGGAAGTGCCAATCACTGTTTGGGGCCTGGTTGGATGTCAGTCAGAGGGAGTGAGCAACTGTACTCTGCATTACTTGTCTTTTCATGGCTTTTATTCCTCTCTCTCTTCCGCCTGTCCTCCTCTTCCTTCATTACTGCTACTATTATTATTATTATTAATGATACTACTAGTAGTAATATTTTACTTTATTTCCATTATTAGGTGGTACTTATCTCAACTCAAGGGTTTTACCTCTTTTGGATTCTCCTCCACACCACAGCAGGGAGTGGGGAGTGAGTGACCAGCTGCATGGTACTTAGTTGCTGGCTGGGTTAACACATCTATACTAGGCTCTGCATCATGGAATGTTGCCTGTGAACTCCAAACCCATTCAAGTGAAATAACACAGTGACAAGCTGACATACACCAGGGGAGCCAGTGCTGCCCTCTGCTCTGCTCTGACCAACCTGCTATTGCATGTCCACCTTAAAAAAAAACCGATACTGTTGCTACTAGCACGTTACGACCCCCTAAGGTTACCGAGACACCCTGTGCCGCAGAGAACACCTGGTGGCATCCTCAGTTCTGCAACCATTGGTTTGCAAACTCATCTGCGCTACTCCTTCCTTGGTGAAGCGTGGGTTAATCCTGCCAGTGAGATGCTGTCTCCTGAGGGCTGTTTGGGGATATGTCTTGCCAGACATCTCTTGGCATGCTCTGAGTCCGTGTAGAGGCAGGAGAAGAGGTTTGGAGCACTCCCTGCTGTCTCCTGTGTGTTAGGACTCAGTCCTGCTTGAAAGGACCCCAACCGGGCTGAGATCCCTTGCCCCCACTTCAGAAGCAGCCAAACATGGCCTGTATGGAGAAGTTTGCTGGTAGATAAAGTGACACAGTTCTCTGGAGACATTAATTCATTTCACTGTGGGTGTGTGCAAATGTGCTCTGCAGTTGGTGACCATATCTGTGTATTCACAGACATGGTTTAATTAATCCTCTTATGGACAGAGTCTACCATGGCATTAAGAGAGCAAATATTTTTAGCCTGTATAAAGATTTAGTCCAGCCCACTCAAATTAAATCCTTTAGAAGGCAACTTATCTACTGCAGGTTAGCTAGGATGACACAGGAAACTGAGGTTTAGATTATAGTAATTAAAACTTCTTGGCCAAAGGAAGCCCTGTGTGAAGGGACAAGAATAATTGGTGACTTCACCTTTTAGAGAAAAAGAACAACTATTTTGCGATGTGCCGGTCCCAGTCCCTGCCCTCAGGGGAGAGGTCCTACTGCTTTTGATTTTGACTTTTATAAAGGTGTGAAAATAAGCCACATTAACTGCTGCGTTCCCATGGATGACACTGATAAAAGCAAATTGAAAGGACTGAGGCAGAAAACACACTGAGATAGGCAGGATTTTATATAAGAATGATGAACAGCATCACTCACCTCTTTTTGTTTGTCAGACAGATTTGTGCCACTTCAAAATCATTAGGACAACAGTACACATGAATTTTTAATAACTGTGCAAGTCTTAGAAAAAAAAGAAAAGGAAAAGTGAGTTGCCCTTTGTGCCCTCTCAAAGAAATTGCAAACTCCCAACAGAACGTCTGCTGCTGATTTGCCTTTACATGCATGACTTAAATATAGGAAAACCTATAAGGACACCTGTATATTCTTTCCTGATTACTGATAATACTTTTAATGATGCTTCATGACTTTTACAATCAAAATAAATTCTTACCCTGAGGTTCGTACTTTGCTTCCCCAACTCAGCCAAGTTCTACTTTCTGGAAGAAGGAGCTCTAACACTGCATGTGAGTGCAGGAGAGGTATTTAGAGGGGTGGGCAAAGGGAGGCACAGTCTTACAAATACCTGGAGGAACATTGGGACATACTGGGCTGAAAGTCTGTTGGAGGAACAATATTCATAAACTCATATAATTGAGATTTTTTTTTACTCTTTCTATTGCAAGAAACTTTCTTTAAAGCCTTTTATGACCATTTCCTCATTCAGGGCATATAAACAGCTCTTGGTGAGAAAGTTCTTTTCTTAACATATAATATTTCTTTGGGATAGAAATCCAAGCAAATATTGGGATAATGGACAAACTGAACTGATGCTTTTGTAAGAGAAGGATATCAGTAATGAGATTTAACCCACTTGCTGTATCAAGGAAATAGCTGTTAATGTTTTGGCATATTTACTTTTTTTCTGTTAATATTAACTGGAGGAAAACTAATTTTATGCTTGCCCGGTCAGGATAAAGTAAATTTTTGACTTAAATCTGTGTGCTGTGCAACTTAAACACTTTGAAGCAGGACAAAACACAATTTCCAAAATGAGGGCAGACAAGAAGAGGCAGAGAGAACCATGTTCCTTGCCTTTGGAACAGATCATATATTTCCAGTTGAAAGGAAAAGGGAGCTTATCCTAACTCACATGTGTAAACTCACCAATCTGCCACTTACACAGCAGCCAGTCTTAACGAGCCTTTTGAAGCTTCTTTGTTTTTCCTTTTCCATGCCATTCACTGTCCAGCCACAGAACTTTTCCCCCTCCCCTCATCCTTGCTCTAGATGAGATGGAAATCAGAGGAAGAGTCAGAGAAAAGGGGCAACTGCATCTAAAGTTCCCTTTTGCCTCACCAAAGGTGCCTTCCAGTTCCCTTCCTGACACACTACAGTTTCACCTTAGAAGTTTCTCTGGACCATCCCTGTTCCTGCCTGTGTTCACTCTGTGGCCACTCCTTTCCAGCAGCCTCTCAACTAAGCTGAAGTAGGGGAGGATGTGGGAATATTGGCTTGTTGCCATCAAAGGGTTCAAGAAAACAAGACTGGGGAAAGACACAGGCACCTGTACCTCAGTGCACCTTTCCATCTGGTTCTTACGTGCCCTGGGGACCTCCTCCCTGCCTCGTCCATGAACACAGATCAGCTGAGTTGGTGAGGCAGCCTCTGAGACAGGGACCAGAGGTCAGACTTTCAGCATGACAGACGTAAGAGCAGAGAATCACCTCAGGGAAAGGGAGAAGGGCTCAACAGGCACCTTTATTGTACGTGTGCTGCTCTGTTTCTGTCAGCATTATGCTTATAAAGGGTCTCATCCCAAAACCAATCTCTTCTTCTCAGGAACATGGTCTGCCCTAGTAAGAGAGAACTCATCTCCCAGTTCCAAACTGGGTTTGGAACTCAAACCCAGTTCCTTTTAAATCTGTAACCCATCATGGCTGCAGCAGCTCCTCTGCTGTTATTTGTTCGCATTCTGCTGAATTGCAGTAGATTTCCAGTTTCAGCTGCAAAAAATTAAGGCCTTCCTCAGTATTGATGGGATTAATTCTGGATGGTCCTGGAGTAATATCCTGGAGCGACTCTAACTAAAGATCTGCCACCATTATGTTCTGCAGGTTTTGTATTAAAAAACTGTTCAGTCAAGGCAACCCTTGTGCAGGCTGCCTGGTCAGTGTAATTGCTTTTTTTTCTTTCAGTATGCATTTTGAACAGCCACTGTGAGATGGATCTTTTAATTGTGTTGAATATCAGCTGAGTAATAAAATACATGAGAAAAAGACTTTGAAAGTGTCAAGGATTCACTAATGGAAATTAAACCAATATGCATCTCTAGTTAGTGCTGAGTGAAATATCAAACATCTGGTGCAGGCTATTATAGAGGGGAAGCCAAATGACAAAGGCAAATGTGTAGTCTCAGCTGCAGGGGCTGGAAGGAGACAGCAGGTAAATGCCATTTGGAGGAATCCCTCATCACTCCATACTGCTCCTTGGAAAGCCAAGAGCTTTTCTGATGGACTCTTCAGCTCCTGAGCAGCGTGTATGCAGAGCAGGGAACTGGCAAATGGGCTGGAGATAATGGGGAAGGGACCTGGCTGTGGGGAACAGAGGAAAAAGGCAGCAGAGAATGTTAGTTACATGTGCAGAGATCAGATGAGGAGGCAAGAGGGATCCCAGGTTGATTCAATTTGCTTTCCATAGTGGGAATTAATTAGTTGACTGGGAGAGAAGAAAGGCTCAGTAGAGGTGCTTCAACACAGGAGAGTCAGTGAGAAACAGATGCTTCCTAAGGAATGGCTCTGAGGCTAGCAGTCTAATCTGGGCACTGAGGAGTACTTACAGTACATCCCCATCAAAATTAATTTCTTTTCCTGGTGATTATTGTTCAGGGCTCAAGGGTTTAGATCCTGTTGTTTAGCTCCTGCCACTAATTAAGGGCATCTCTTCAGTGTGAAATACTCTGCAAACAGAGTAGATACAGGTACAGATACAGATAGATACAGATGAGGAATTCCAGCATCCCTTGGGCCAAATGTTTTCAGATTTGGGGTACCTACTCCCAACTTCACTGAGGTTGCAGGGCATGCCTCAGGCTCAGAAGCAGATGGATTATGAGGATGTCCTTACTCAACAGAGCCAACATGCACTGCAAACATGGGGCGTCCACATTTACTCTTGTTTTCCCACTGCAGGCTCCAATACATGCAGTCCTGTAGAGAGATAGTAACTATGGAGATAGAAGCAATGGGAGATACCTTAAACCCCTGGAGGCGCAGCAGGCCCAGGGAGTGTGTTGAACTGCTTGGAAAATCCTCTTCTAGCCCAGGTCTACTTGGCATGGGGAGCACATGCACCTACAAAATGCCACAGTTTCACACCAGCCAGTTCCAAGAACCTGCATTCTCCCCGGGGCACTGCAATTTTAAAACACTTGAAATGTATTTGTATTGTGTTTAGCCTCTCCATTTTCACATCAAGGGAGCCTGTCAGCAGTTTGCTGTGGGGATGGGTCCTGTACAGAAACACTGGAAAATCACCTGCCGTCTTTGTCAGCTCGATGCACAACAACCCGTCGGTGCATAACAACAGCTCGGTGCTTCTTGCTCTCAGGACAAGACAGAGCTGTGGCAGCAGCACCTAAAGCTGTGTGTCTGTAGGGACAGCAGTGGCTGCACCACCTCAGCACTTAGCTTTTAGTTCTTCAGTTTTAGGCAATGTTAAACTAGGCAAGTGACGCATACAACAATCTGGTCTCTTGGGAATGTGCAGACTGGCTTCTGTGTGCCACAGGTCTGAGATAGAATTTTTCTAAGGGCCTGTTCATTGTTGTTGGCCACGCTTTAGGAATAAAGCTATATTGTTACAAGTGTCTTTACTCCAGAAACTCATACTCTCAAAGTTGCAGTATATACAGGGAATTTCATTGCCTTCATTGACATTCAATCATGTTGCACGTTTTCACATAGTCAATAGTGTGCTGATTAGTGTGGTCTCGAATGTGTCAGTTTGAAACTTAATAACATGCACAAGAGAAATGAGAGAAACACTGTGTATGCGTTTTCTTGATTAGACATCAGGTTTCCTTTGAATGTGGAGCCAAAAATCAAACTAGCTAACACAATGCTCTGCTTGAGTGACTCTTCTGAGGAACCTAACATCCAGTATCACATGAGCTAAGTATGGTTAAACAGGTGACAGAGAGAGAGAGTTCTTGTCAGTTAATGTTGAAAATTACTGGCTACTTGGTTGAGTCAGGTTAGGCACGTCATTAAATTGTGATAAACCAGGTTCCATTTTTGGGGAACAGCATGCACGGCACACATGGATGTGCTCCAAGTGATGGAGCTGGCAATCTGTCTTCTGTCAGAGTAGAGTTAACGAGAGAGAACTGGAAACTTGCTTGTTATTTTAATATTTATCTGAAGTTGATAAAACATAACTGCGTGACCAGTTTTGATCTTTCTGGAATTCGACTAACGTGTTGAGATACTTGCATGGACACCCTTCCAGGGTCTGGCTACCTGTAAGGCACATAAAAATCGTGGCTGAGAAAGGCAGTGGGTAAACGTGATATCCAGCAAAATTACATCATGTTAGCATGTGCAGATTTTTACTTCTTTTTTAAATTCAGGATCAGAACACAGTAAAAATGTCATGGTTGAAGCAAGCGTTTCAGCTAGACATTTTTCAGAGAACAGAAAAAATGAATCAGACTTGTAAAGAGTAAATAAGTTCTTCTTCTTGCCCTTTTCAAGGTATGAATAACTAGTATTGGCCTATTACTCTTATTTTTGTTTGGAGATTATAGAGTTGTCATACTCTTTCTCTTCCCACAACTCACCCACATTGAATACATGGGTCATGCAAAAACACTTAAACAAAATGGGAGAAACATCTCACAAAGCCATCTGCAAATTATGTGCCAATGACACCATCATTGATCTTTTCATTCAGCATGCATTCATGTAAAAAACCTAAAGGAGTAGAAGGCCTGCTGTGAATCTTAATGTGATTACCCTTTTGTTAAAGAAACTGAAAAAATGCTTTTATTTTGCCCACGAACTTTGGTATTTCAAAGGTACTTTAACATGAGTGTTATAGATTCATAAAACTCTTTTCGAACACTACGTCATGGGCACTTTCTTAAAATTTTCCCCATAGCAACATGAAGCTTGTTTCTTGGAAAGAAACCTTTCAAAATCTGAGTGATTTAAAGATGGGAATAGAGCAAGTTCAAACCAGGAGCTGTCTGCTGTACTTTCCACAAGACAACAAAATAGATGATATCACTAAAGTTCAAGTTTGTCATCCTCCACAGAGGAACAAAAGGGCAGGAATTTTCTAGTCTTCCATCACAATCTCACAAAAACCCCTGGCTTTATTTCTAAAGTATTTCCAGCTACAGTGAACAGACCCTTAGAAAAATTCTATGTCAGGCCTGTGGCACACAGAAGCCAGTTTGCACACTCCCAGGAGACAGAATTACTGTATGGGCTGCCTGTCTAGTTTGACATTGCCTAAAACTGAAGAACT
>WEIT01010907.1:1208-64027 GCA_013389985.1 Dryoscopus gambensis
AGCATTAAAACTGTACTGATGATCTGCTGCTAACTTAAAGATTAAGGTAGGAAGAAAAAGGCAGAGTTCAACTCACTAATGGAACTAGGTGTCTCAAAGGGAACTAGTACAGTGGAGGGTGGAAATACCTGTCCTGGAAGGAAATATGTCACAAAGAGACTTGACATCGTGGTAGACAATCGACTAAAATAATTTATTTTGGCCAAAATACCTGATGAGATTGTTGCATGGATTAACAGGGAGATCTCAGGAGAGAGCAGAACGGCCATTCTGCATAAAATGACATTAGTGTGCACCGATGTCTGCCTTTCTGCCTTTTTCCCTGAAAAACTGAAGAGGGCTCTAGAAGATCCTGAAGTAGCACCTTGTAAGCTTTGGAAAAACTGTATTTTGTGGTGTTGCTCTGCTTTTGACCATTACCTGCAATCTGTTCGCACAGAGTGCAACAAGAGTGATGAAGTAAGCAAGGAACTTGGGGTTGAGCCAACTAAGGAGCAAAGAATAGAAGAGTTTAATAGCAAGCAGCAAGAGCCTACAGTGACATTTTCAAAGAGCAAGGTTAATAACTTAAGGCTGTAAATACTCATAAAGGACAGGGATTATTCCTAAGCTGAAAGTGGAAGTTTTAGGATCATTGAAAAATACTTGGATAGGTAGTAGACAAGGAGTCTTCTTAAGGCTTAGTGTGACTTCCTGACAGTCAGATCTATTAGTCTGTACATTAGTTTATCTTCTCAGAGAAGCAGTGAAAAATATTGAGTTGCTATTTTGATATTAGATGGGGAATACCACTAGAAAGTGCTGTAAAGGAAATTCCTGTTTTGTCAGAAAGATATCTTGGCTGGTCTGGAATTGATTTCCCATCATGAGTTCTAGAAGTATTTTCTGTAGTTTTCTTCTCTTCTGCAAGGTAACATCAGGATTCAGGAGAAAAATCAGCCCTGCAGGTATCTTAATGCTTTTTTTTCTGTAAGATAGTGAAAGAAGTGGAATTACCTTCTCAGTGCTGGAGGTTTCTTATTTTACTGAAAAAGAGATGGATTTGTCCTGTGCTGTTAAAAGATCCCATATTTGTTCTGTGACAGTTGAATATGTTACACTGTTTCTTCCTGATCATTTTATGTTCCTTAATTACAGACTTATCTTAAAATCCTGAATCTCCTTCCTCTCCATCTTGTACTTCTTTTTACTTAAACAATTGACTTTTGCTGATCAAAATAGAGAAATCATGGGGGTGAAAAGTAATTGTCATTATTATTTTTTTTCATGCTGAAATTCATGTCATACAAAAATTACATGCAAATATGTGTGAGAGGACATCATGTGGGGTTATCAGAAGCGTCTCTGGATTATCAGGAGCATCTTAGTGACTATGTGCACTAGATTTTCAATTCAATCAAAGAAGCTGAATGAACGAGAAAGAAAAATAATTGAGATATAAAGGAAGAGCATATGCTAGACTAGAGGCTGCTAAGCTGCTACTGTGAGTCCTCTTCTGCTCAGCCATAGCCAGAAATTCTTTGCTGTGAGGAAATGAATGAATGGGGACCTATTTCTGTGGGTGCATATGAACAAATTCCTTGTCCATCACTGAGTCTAGGGTCTTCTGTCCAAGT
The DNA here is from genome assembly GCA_013389985.1 of Dryoscopus gambensis. Classification (NCBI taxonomy): domain Eukaryota; kingdom Metazoa; phylum Chordata; class Aves; order Passeriformes; family Malaconotidae; genus Dryoscopus; species Dryoscopus gambensis. The sequence goes on from WEIT01010907.1 coordinate 2,825, forward strand.
ATACTTTGTCTGTCAGTGAACTCGGCTGTAATGACTGCCTTTCCTTCCTCTCAGATGTCCAGTTAGGTAAGTGGCATCTTCCCAGGGTAGGTGAACAGGGTTGTTACATGCAATAGAATGAACCCTTGCAGCTTTTTGCTAAAATTGAGTAGGGTGTTACTTTTGTTTTGTATCATACTTGTCTCAGCCATCACCGATGGCAACGGAGGTTTTTTCCACACTGAGGGAGTAAATTCATGTTTCAAGTAACTTAGGGGTGTGTTCATGGTAATCTGCCACTGGATCTTGTGCTTGTTAATGAGAAACAAGAGGAACATGCCAAAGGTGTTTGTGGGGAGGGGGTGTGGGGTGTGAGTGCATCAAATATTTTGTTTAAGTTTTAGTTTTGTCAGGACAATTGTCTCTAGCAGAATTTCTGCTATGACTGTACTATGTTTGTGGGCCCCATGATACTCAGGCTATTTCCAAAGTATACAAGCAGCTTGGAGTGTGTGAGGAGACGAGTGGGTGGAACAGACTTTACAGAAAGCCTTGAGGGAAGTAGATACTGAAGCTACAGCAGTGCTTAGCAAAGGCTGGGAGAGAGGGAACTGAGCAACATCTCAAAAGACACAGAACATAAGTTGGGAGGAGCTAGTTGTCTCTAGTGACTCTAGTTGTCAAAAGCCCTTTCCATAGCAGAATTTCTTTTAATATAGTGAAATAGATTTGTTTGCAATGTATGACTGTTTATTAGCATGGATTTTTCATATGGCACCACTTTCATAAGGCTGGCTGAACTTTGGCCACATAATTGCCATTCTTTTTGAGGATTTCATCCTGTTATTAAGGATACCTTGCTTATCAAGGCAGTGCCTGTGTCTTATATGCAGTTCAGAATCAACACTTTCAGCATTAATGTCTCTACGTGTTTGGAAACAGAGGCAGGAAAAAGTCTGTGAAGACCCCAAATCTGTCATCAGTACACCATGCTGCATAATGCTGTTCTGTTCTAAAATTGCTCTTCCTTGGAACTCCTTGAATGACTGTCTTTAGTAACATAATAAAAGATGGAAGGATGCAGCATTTTCATACTACAAAACATTTCACAGCATTTTACTCTCTGTGTGATGTGTTGTCATATATACTAAAATGAAAATTGTTATAGCAGTTTAAAATCAGACCAGATATTGCTGAAAAACTATGTGCAAGTGTGAGTGAAACATATGAACATATGTTCATGTTTGAGGGGCTTTTCTTTCTATAGATACTGATGCAAGTTTTCATAATGTTATTGTTCAAATTAGTTGTGCTGAGAGTATTTTAGATGTTATCAATGACATTTCTGTACATGCTTGTCTGAACTGCAATTCTTTTGAATAAGATTCCTGTCCCCTCTGACATGATTTGACATTTTTATATTGCTGAACTCATAACCCAAATGGCCAAGGTTTGAAAGCAATTCTTTTTGCCTCTTGCTGCCTGTGAACACCTTTTGAAAACAAATATGTTTGTTTTTGCCAACTTTTTGTGATTTCTAGAAAAGGCCAGGGATAATCTCAAATGCTACCTACTGCATGTTTAGTTTGGGACTTGTGTATTTTCACATGCAGAGGTTAAATAAATAAAATAGCTGCTGTTGGTATGAATTGTTCCAGAGACATCAGGATGGTACTGCACTGATGCATTGCAATGAAGGTGAGAGTAATACAGCAGGGCTTTGTCATATATATGCTCATGCTTTATAATATGGAAGCATAGTTTTGTATAGCAACATCAAACACATCCCCTCTTCTTTTTATTTTGTTATAGCTGTTGTCTCCTGTTCTGGATCACATGAAGAAAACTCTTCTTCACCAAATCCAACTCAGAAGCTCTCACTGATAAAAAATAGGATGGTTTCATTGCATCAGCCTTCTAAACCAGGTACCACAAGTCCTCTTCCTTACATCCTCCTTATTTCTCCTTCAGAATCTAGGTGTAAGAAAGATGCTGGCAGTCACAAGCACCTCTTACCAGAAAGCTATGACACTGTATTTCTGACTGGAACTAGAGCGATGACTCAGAAAAGCCAGTGTAAACTTAAGGGAATTCCTTATTTCTTTATTAAAGAAAAACAAATAAAACAAACCCAAAACATAACAAGTAAACCAAACCACAGAGAACCCCAAACAACCCTCCACAAAAGAAACCTAACTCCCTTCCCCCTTATAAACCAAAAAAGCCCAATACCCAACACGGCAGGAAGAGGGGAAAGAAAAATAAAATAATGTCCATCAGCACACTGAAATCCACCAGATTTGGGGTTGGGAGTTCTTGAAATAAAAGCTAATTAGTGAAGCTGCTTTCCCATTACTATAGAACAAATTATCTTTTCTGATATTGAATTAAGCTTTTTTCCAAATGGAATTTTATTTTCAAGGTATTGTGAAAACCAAGTGAGCTGTAAGGTTTTTTAGCTTGTGTTCACTGCCTCTTGTCCTGTCAGTGGACACTACTGAGAATGTCTAGCTTTCTCTTCATTGCCTCTCACCTATGTGTTTGTACACATTGATAGAATCCCCCTGACTGTACTCTTCTACAAACTGAACAGTCCCAGCTATGTCAGCCTCTCCTCTTATGAAAGATGCTTCAGTCCCTCAATCATCTTTGTGGACCTGTGCTGGACTTGTTCCTGTAAGTCTGTGTGTCTCTTGTATTCAGGGGCCCAGAGCTGGGCACAGTACTCCAGATGTGGTCTCACCAGTGCTGAGTAGAGGGGAAGGGTCACCTCTCTTGATCTACTGGCAGTGCTCTTCCTAACGCAGCCCGGAAAGCTATTGACTGCCTTCGCTGTAGGGGTGCACTGCTTGCTCACGGGGAGTTGGTTGTTCACCACGCTCCCAAAGTCCTTCTCTGCAGCTGCTTTCCAGCCAGTCAGCCCCCAGCGCATACTGCTGTATGGGGTTATATCTCCTGAGGTGCAGGATTTGGCTTTTCCTTCAAGGGTTCCTATCAGCCCAGCCTGTCGAGCCCGCTCTGCATGGCAGCACAGACCTACGTGTGTCAGCTGCTCTTTTCATTTTATAACCTCTGTGAACTTGCTGAGGGTGCGCTCTGTCTCCTTGTTCAGGTTGTTAATGAAGATGCTAAACAATAAAGAAAAGCCTCTGGGTGTTAGAAAAGCCACCCATTCCTCCCAGGAGATGGTAGAGTGACCTAGCCTTGCCAGAGGAATGCTCCTTATAGTAGCATCTTGGAGATGGTATCTAATTCTTTAAAGTCCTGTCTGACTTACCCTAGACTGTCCATGAGGTTTTTTCGATCTAATCTTCAGAGCATTTTTATAATATCTTAAAATACATCCTTTGTTGACTGTAGTGATACAGATATATTTCTCTATTACACCTTTTTTTTCTTTTAATTTGTCATGTTTTTCCTTTTTGCTGACTTGTACTTGAGGTTCTCCAGGTTCATAAGCAAAGCTGGATATGAAACACCTCTAAGGTGGTACGTAGTGGCATTAGAGGTTTCAGCTTTCAGTGTTCTCTTTCACTGTGACCACGAGTGTACCCAGTTCTTTGTGATTTGTGCTAAAAACCAGCTTATTGTTGATCCATGACAATGCAACGCATATGATATCTTGCCAGAGAAAACAGTCTTTTTTTTTTTTTTCTGGATGTCAAAAACCTTTCCTGATCTGTTTCAGACTCTTCCAGGTATTCAGATTTCTTCGGCCTCAGGCTATGGCAGACAGGACTTACAAAGCCCAGAGAGTTGGGAATTAGGTGCTTTTCAAGGGGAAAGTTGTGTTCACCTATCTCAGCTGTGAACCACCTTGTCACGTGAGACGCACTGAAAGGATTAAGTCTGCATTGGTGCAGTCCTTGCCACTGCAAGATGAGGTATTAGTAAGGTTTGATGAAATAAACAATAGTTTCAAGTAACTGTCTGTTTGAAAAAGGAATTTTTTTCTTTCCTGAGCTTTCACTTTGGTCTCTTTCACTGTTATGCTGTTGTGAGAGAAATTGCTTTCTGGGTTTTATGACCAACTAAAAAATTATCCGATAAATAAATCTGAAAAATATTACTTCTACTGGCAGTAAGTCTATCGATACTGAGTTAACCTGTCAAACTTCAATAAATTTGAAACAGCACAGCAGGTCTGCATCAGGACTCTGCTTTGTCTCACACAGCTATGGAGTTTCTGAGCTATTGAGATCCCTAAAGCTGTTTTACTGGATCATCAAACCATAGCCTGGAGCTGTGCACAGACATTTTCCCTAGATCCAGCTGAGCCAGGAGAGTGGCTGGTGTCCTCCTTCCTGGGTGCTGCTGGAATCTGGCATTGCATACACACACACACACACACACACACACACACACACACACATATACACAATTTGCCAGTTCATCTTCTTGTGGCTTCCATGTAAAATGTTGGGCTGAACACTGCCCAGACCTTTCCTAAGCTGTATGTGTTTGATGAATTGGGCTAAGAAGATACTTGGATGGTTGGCCCAGGGGTTAGTTTGAGAAAGACAGCAAACTCCAGTATGAGCAGGCTAGAAGGAGGTGGGGAGTGTCCAAAGGAATGGAGGAGAAGTGTTTGGGTGGGAGACCACAGCCTGTGCCAACCCCCAGTTATGTGCAACTCTGTAACATCCATGTTTCTCTTACCCTGCACACTGAATGCTGTTTTATAAAAGTGAAGTTAGAATTAACTTCAATAATTACATTAGTCTGCTTTTGCTGTTGCATTCAAGAGATGCTTCCATTTCTTCTTTTTTCTGAAACTTTAGTTGAAGTATCAGCAGTCTTCTGGAGGCTCTTATGTTTTTATTTTTGCTCCACCTGTGCAGCCACACTTCCTTGTTATATCCCTGACCTTAATTCTGTCCTTCCTACCTGCCTGTTCTCCACAGGAATAGGGCTACCAAAGGGATAACTTTGTGTCATTCGTGGTTGCAAGGTTTGAATATCCTCTGAACATCAGGATCCTAAACATAAATGTTTAGTTTCTTATTATTTCTCATTTGGCCTGGGGACACTCCAGTTATTACTGTAATATTATTATTATCACTGAAAATAAATATCATGCAAATTAATATCAGCTCTATTCAGCCCCACTCTGTGTGGGAGTGCTTTGTTCTGCTAACATCTCTTCAGGGAGTTTATATTAGATTGATGAGAGAACAGTGAATTACTTCTTGTCTGGTTTATAATATGCTGATTATGAAAAATTCTGACCAAGATGATCTAGTGTTTTTAGTGCTGCAAGCAGACTCTGGAGTTTGTTAAGATGGTATTATCCATCCTGCTAGAGGAAAGCAAAACTGTTTAAAAAAGATAAAAATAAAAAATTATGTTAAGCTTGCATTGCTCACCAGTTTGGCTTGAGACCCTGCCAAGCTCTTTCTATTGCTAAGAGAGGGTTGACCTTAGAGGATCAGTTCTTTCTCTCTGCCAAAATGCTAAATCCATACAGTTTCAATATCTTTGTTGATATTATTAGTATTATTGGTATTATTCTCATTTGGGATTTTGAGTACTTGTGGCCTAGACTTTCCACTGATACAAATCCATTTTTGGTACCAGTGGGAGGAATTTGACTTACATCTGCCAAGAATTTACAGGTTAGTTTTCATTCTTACGTGTTCATTGACCTGCTCTGGGAGAGATTCTGTTGTTATTGCCCAAAACAAAATTTCTTTTTTTCTCTTCAATTCTTCCATTTCTTGAGAGATATAGCCACTATACATTGTACATCTAATCACTCATGTTACCCCTGCCCCCTGAGCTGGGATAGGCCTCACTGAAACCTTTGGTTTCTCACAACAGGAGACTCTTGTATCATCGGCTCAAGCTGTTCATGGGTGACATCCACAGACAGTTTTGGAAAACCAGACTGGGTTTTATCTTCCATTGGTGTCCTGGTGTCCCAGGAGAGGCAGCAGATGCTTCTGGAAACCAGTTCCTTCTGTGGAGATGTTGAAGGTAGGCAGAGCTACAGTTCCCCTAGAATGGACACCTGCTTTTGCCCAGCTCTAGCTCTAGATGTGGGTGGCAGCAGCAGGAGTCAGCAGGCTGAGGCCTCAGGCCCATGTCACTAAGAGTACCACCACGTGCTGGTGCTGGTGCTGGTGCAGAGCTCCCAAAGGCACAGTCAGTGCCTGAGAGTCAGTAAGAGCCATGTAATGCACGTGTGCTACCTCAGTCATGTATGGATGTAAGCTCTAGACAGCCGGCCCCTTTGTATACTTATTTTCTATCTGTCCATTTTGGGATAAGCTACTTTTACTTACAGAAACTGGATTTTTCTTAGGAAACTCAATCTTTTACAAGCCAGAGCTGGCTCCACATGTCTGCTGTCTGACTGGCAAAGTCTTTGGTTTTTGTTTTGTTGGACATGTCTTCATGCTTTTTTTGGTTTCTTCTCATCTCATTTCTTCTATAATTTCTTTACTTAAACCCCTAATTTTTACTTTATTACCTCTTCTTTTGTTTTGTTTTGTGCATAGTTCTTACTTTATTCTCATGACTCCTTTCTTCAAACTCCTTATCAAATTTCTTTTTATTATCTCTTTTCCATCCATGCTGTGTGTCTCTTGTTTTGTTGTGGTTTTTTTTCTCTTCACAGGGGACATTTTCCTCCTGAACACCAGTAGACTCCCAGATAGATGTGAGTTCAGCCTGCAAAGCCCCATCCTGCCTGGGAGCTTGGATTCTTGCTTGCTGGAACTGGCCATATGTTCACAGGATGCTGTTCCTCTCCTCCAGAGATTCACAGCTGAAATCAGATATGTGGAGACAAACAAAAATACAATAATTTCTCTGAGAGTTGGCCATGAGGAGAATGCCGGGTAAGACAATCAGTTTTCAACTGCTGAGCCTTTGAATTGCAAGGTAGAGGCTTGCAATTCAGGCTGCTATTTATCAGTGTCTTTTGCCTTCTTGAGGTCATTGTTGCTATTACAGCAGAAAATAAAGGTGTAACTATCAGGACTGAAGCACACAGCCTCCTTGAGAGGCTCCCTGTAACAGACACAGGTTATGTGTGTCCCCTTTGCAAAAAAGACACTAGCATAGCTCTCACTCTTCTTCCCTCACACTGAGAAGGGTGAAGAGTGACTAATTCTTTTACCTATTCTAGGACTGCATCTGTAAAATGCATTCAGTTCAAAAACTGCCTTGGTAATGTGACTGATATCTCTATGGATTTGGTGGGTCCTATGATTGCTACAAGTGTCACAATTCTCATTTTGAGATGGGGTTAATTTTACCTCTTTAATAATTTCCTCCTTTCTAGAAGGTTCAGGAGCATCCATTTCTGCTCCATTTGTAGAGTTCAGGGAGGGGAAAAAACTGAGGCTAGAGGTAAGAAGAGGTGAAGGAAAACAAAAGAAGGTATAACAACCCTAGATCTTATCCTGTATTCCCTTTGATCTTGCCAGTGTTTTACTTTTGCATCCCCGTGTATAGCAGAATGCAGTAAGGAAGAGAAATGGGTAAAGGGAACAAATCACAACAGGAAAAGAAAGAGAAAAGTCCACGTGTCATCTAATTTCACCATTTTCCATGTGCTTGTTTTTCCTTTGCTGCAGTCCAACTTGTAAGAACCTGGGTCAGACACATAACAGAGTTTTTTATTTCCATCACCTGACTGACTCCCATGGAGAACTTAAGCAACAGATCCCAGTTCTTGTTTTCTTTGCATTCTTTGGCACTCCCCAGGCTGCCATGGAGATCTGTAGCCAAGACTCCCAGTCAGCCAAAGATAGCAGAGTTTGACTAAAAAAACCTTATTTTTCCTTCTTTCAGATCTTTCTCTCTCTTTCCCTCTCTTTCTCTCTCATTTTCAGCTGTTGCTCAGTTCCCTCCTGGCTGTTCCTTCCCCATCTTCTTGCCAGTTTCACTGGGAGTCTGTTGCATTCTCTGGGATTAGTTTCTAATATCCTTTTTTACCTACTCAAAGCTGCCCTTGCTGCTTTTTGAGTATTTGACAGGCCTCTGCAACTGCAGCTCCATTCCCCTATGTAAACTCATAAATACCCTTTTGCTACACCTTACTGGTCAGGCTTTGCTGATAATCACTGCAGCATCTCTGGAATGGATCACGGATGTTGTTTAGCAGCTTACTCGAGCACCGCAAAACAATTCTATGTGAAGTCAAGATTATCATCTCTCTAAAAGTGATGGCATTTAGATTTATTAGAATGAAGTTAGCTTTACAGGCAGTTGGCATAGACACTGGTATTACTTTTTCTTAGTGAAATGAGGCACTGGTAAGCTCAGACACTTTACTCTTAAGATTTTAAACAGGGGAGGTGACCAAGTCCTGTTTGAAATCAAGATAGAAAGGAGGGATAGAAAAGAGATAAAACAAAGTTACGAACCATGTTAGGTCAAATACCCTTCCTTTTCCCCCTCATTACAGTGAAACATTAGAATCTCAGTACAATTTAAAAAACCTGACCATGCAGGCAGAACAGAATTTATTTCTAACACAGTGATTGACTCGCTTCTTGCTAGGCAGGTAGCCTGAAATGAACATTCTCTCCATGACTAAGATTTTAACAACCTTGGTTGTTAAGGAGAGACCACCCTGAAGTGTTCTCACTTCACAGGGACTTTCCACAGGGAGTAGGAGTTCTACAAGCTTTTTCTGTGTTAATCAAACACTGCTGCACAATTTAAAGCAGAACAAGGAGGACAATGAGCAGTGAAGTACATAGTGTAACCAATGAAAATTACTGCCAAGGGATTGTCTTCAGGTCAGAGTAGATACTTGGACATAGAAAAAAAGGCTAGGTGGCACGTTTTTCAGATAATCAGATGCTCCAGGAAACTGTGCTTCAGTCCCTTTTGTCACCTCTCAATTCCATGACCAAGCTATACCTCATCATAAACTCCAGCTGCACCAGACTACTTAAGTGAACTGTCTTCTTTCTGGACCTAGAAATTTTCTCCTGATGGTGTTTTCCCCTTCAGGATCCATCAGCTACACAGTTCCCAAAAGCTTAGAGATATGTCATAAGTAAGAGAAAGTTTCTGTCCTGTTCACCTCACCAACTAGAACAAAGAAACAGGTGGAGCTTCCGCATCATGTTCTCTGAACAAGTAGGGCAAAGTCACAAAGTTCCGGTGTTTATTGTTATATACCATACCTACAGATCATGAGTATTCTGAGTTATTACCACTAGAAGGAGAACTGCTGAGTGAGTGAGGTGTTTGTAATTATATGTATTTACAAAAATATATATAAAATTCTATTTCTTACTATGTCAGTAAAGCTCAAACATCAGGACCCCGCAGCCTTGCTTGCAAGGCCAAGCCTTCTTTGTCTGGCACTTAACTCAAAAAATTATCTTCACTTTCTCAGGGTTATTGTTATGGTGCTTATTCAGGTCACATCTAATATATTTTTAAACTTTTTTATTTTTAACTTTTTAAAAAAATGTTTTTTACAATTTTGCTTATCCCACCTTTTTGTCTTTATGACACAGACCCAGAATCAGCCACAGTTGAAAATTCTTGAGTCCTGTGTGGTTTTGAGTGGTTTCCCATGCTTATGTTTCTTGTGGACAAAATTATTTCAGTGTTCTCAGCCAAAACGTCTTCAGTAAGAAGCTAGTTTCTTTCAACTCTGAGTGCTCACACTTCAGTGAAAATTTAAAAACATCATTTGGGGCAGGGATAATATTTTCCCTTCCTGTACTCAATAAGCCAAGCTGATTTTGTTCTATTTTTCTTCTGAAATGGCCGTAGTAGTCTTGGTAGATCAGAAAACAAAAAGTTAATGGCCATGTGCACGCATGGATTTTCAGGTAGCCAACCTCACGAAACTGTTTATTGCTTAGTTTTTTGTATCTTCCCCCCTTTTTTGAAGGGGTGGTCGTGATCCATCAGCTTCTGAGACACTTGTAGAAACTTGCCATCTTCGACACTTCTATTCTACTAATGTGGTTGTTTTTATCCGCTAAAGTTATTTAACTTCCCCTACTGTACAGATGACAAGGGGGTAGCCTGGTAAGTGTTCTCAGAAAAAATCTAAATACGTGCTGACAACAACAAGCAGAGCCATTTTGATTTAAAAATGTACCTAGAAAGGGTGAGGCTGTCTAGCTGCTATTTAAGACTACGATTTTTGAACACTAACCTTGGAGCATGATTTAGTTAGAGCCTCTTGTGCCTCTCTTTAACTTGCACCCAAAAATACACTGGGTCAAAGAGTAACCCTTTAACAGTTTAGTGAAGGCAGGAGGGGTAGGCATGTATTTTGGTCTATTTCCTTTTAAGTCCAGTGGTTAGCACTAGATGTGTGTGAGGATTTTCATACAACAGCTTCCTGTGTGTATAAAAGTAATGTAAAACTTCTAATTTTTATGTTCACTGATTGAGTCTAGAAGCACCTAGCATACACAGCTTTGTGCAATAACCCATGCAGTGGGTCCCCCTAATTTAGAAAATGTTTCAGCTTTCATGTTCTGCTTTATTGCATTTTTCAGTCCTAATGAAGAAATGGTTATTCTTTACACTAAATTTTTCTTAAAATTAATCATCAGTTACCTTTGTTAGATATGAAAAATCACATCATAGAAAGGATTGATAAGAAGAGGGTGGAAAACATCTGTTCAGCAGAGAAGATTGAGAGGCTAGTGAAAACCCAAAAATGAGCATTACAAATGAAACTTTGGAATTAAATGTTTTCAGGGTGAATCTTGAATTCTCTTGCCTTAAGCATTAGATAGCTTGCAACTCCAAACTTTCTATCCATGCAAATTTCACAAAATTATGTCAGACCCTGATAGTTCTTCCATGCATACAGATCAATTTTAACATCTCTTTTTAGAAGAAGAGTAATATTGCCTCAATACTTGAGATCTGGTTTGACATAAAATCAATAGTAAAGTTATTGCCAAGCTTGGCTCATCTGGAAGCCTGCTGCAATGATACATCTTCTGCTGGATCAACAATGGGCTTCGTTCCTGATTCCATTAAGAAAATTACATTGGCCCTGAGTAGCCTCTGTTTCAATGGTGGGACAAGCAAAGGAGGTGGAATTATTTACAGCATTAGAAATCTTGCTGCAGTTGGATCTAGGGGATGAGGCTTTCTCTGAAGAGGAATATCTTGATGATGAAGAGACTTCATACACAAAAGCACTCTGTGTGATGCAAAGCTACTTGTCATTTTTGCAGTCTTTGGATGCTAGACAGCTTTTTCTGCAGTGTTATAAATGGAGAAGATTTCAGTACCAGAGATATTTCAGTGCAGAACTAGGATGTTTTGTGGGACCTTAGTGCTCTGACTCAGAAAAGCTGCCAGTTCACAGAAGTAGTGGCTTAAGATGGTGGCCTTGTTCTTCTACCGGATACCACAGCTCTTCCAGTAGAGATGGCAGAAGGGACAGTGTGTCTTCCTAACTCACGGCATTTCAGAGCTTGGTTTATTGAATTAGATGACTAGTAGTTTTATTTTGATATACCAGTCTGTAAACAGCAAGTTCCAAAGTGTCTGGCTCATAAAGCATATAGGATTAAGGTGCTGCAGCTAAACTAGTCATTGTTTTCAGCTGTGGGGCTCTTTAGTTGCTACTACTAAATGTACCACTGACTGTGAATCAGCGACTGTGTGCTACAGGTTCCTGAAATCAGTGGTGTGTTAACACTGGCAATACTGTGATGTCTCAGCTGGAGGGTGGGTTATAACTTGGTAGAAGTACTAGAACTATGCCTCAGTGCTTGGCAGGTCTAGTATGCCTAACAGGTAAATTGGAAAGATTTAAAGATTTTCCTTACCCTTATTGGCTCATTGAACCAATTTGATTATGGACCATTCATTCTTGTGGTCAACAGGATGCAATGGAGTGATGAACAAAGCTGTGTCATGTAGCAGAAGTGACTCAGTTCTGGGTCATTGCTGGATGGTCTTGGATGTTGTCCCACAGTGTGCTGGGGAGAATATATTTATAAGAATATTTATGAGATGTATTTATAGGTGCTGGATGTCCCTGAGGCTGCACTGTAATACAAAATGAAAGCAAAGCAGTTGTTCTCCTTTGTTGGGAAGTAGAGATGATGCTGTTGTGATTCAGGGCTGTACATTTCTGAAGATGAATTAAATTATAATGAACTAGTGAATATATTATGATGGGACAGGAAGTAGAAGAAATAGAGTCATCTTGATAAGAGCACCTCAATTTCATATGAGGTCAGGTTATCTGTGGGTATTTACGCATATGTACAATTGTGAAAGTGAAAAGTGGGTGGATGTCATAGAAGTGATTGTAAAAAAATATCCAGACAAAGGTATTTAATTGGTTTGTGGAGGGAAGAATGTGAGAGGAGGGTGATAAAAAATTAAAGTTACTTTGTATTTTTTGGAAGTTGCAAATAACGTGGTCTGTGATTTTTATGTTGAGTCCAGAAGAGATGTGTTTGTAATCTGGGTGTTGCCTTCTAAGGTGTTTCTGGTGCAGGACAAGGGCTACATGACCATTTCATGGCAGCTGAAGGCATTTCCTAAATGAAAAAGTAATACTGGGAGCAGACCTGATCAACATCTCTTAACACTGTGGCCTAGACTGCTTATTACTCGATTGGCACTGACTCAGGTCACCAGTCCAGAGTGGCCCCAGTAACATCAGCTGTGTGTAGATGTGGGTAAAATTATCTCTGTCTGATACTATTTTCAGAAAAGAGCTTAGAGCAAGGATTTCTTTGTCATTATCCTTGCAACAATCCATTTACAAAATAATAACACATAGATTTAACTGTATTTTATTGTCCTGTTCACATAAGGTATAAGAACAGTTTTTGGAAACAAAAATAAAGTAAAAGTAATTTAAGAATTCAGCTGTATTTTTTAAATGACATCTGGATACCTTGGCTTCCACCAGACTTAATTTGAGTGAAATACTTCAAAAATTCCCTTTTGGTATCTCCCTCTAGCTTTTCATGTCTGACAACCATCTTTAAAATTAGAGTGCATGGGACCATTTGTCTTTCTCCAAACTGCCACAAGTGCTGCAGAACTGAGAAACCTTTGCAGTCTGGAGGTTATGGCATTTGCTCTGTAGTAAAATGTAAATGGCATGAGTAATCTGCGTTTCCTGGAACAGCACTTCTCTTCTATCCCATGCTTTGTGGGTGCACTGTAGTTTGCTAAGGTGGAAAATCAGATAGACAACACACAGATAAATGTTTTCATTCTTGACACAACCAATAAACATTCAGGGAGGGCCAGACATTTACTTCCAGAACACACAGTGTCAGTGTTGGCTTGAAGAGATCCAGAGACTTGTACAGCTGCTTGGGGGATCTGTACTTTCAAGAGCAAACAGAACACAACCATGTATATGGAAAGCACATATTGGGCTGTGGCGTGTCCAAAATTGGTGATAATTTACGTCGAATTTAAGAATCATTGGGAATGGTTGGATCTATTCATCATTAGTAATACGCTCTGCAGCAAAGATGACCTAATATGATCTTGCTAGGCTGAACGTCACTTGTTTTATATTAACACCCATTTGTTATCTTGCTATTTGCATTTGTTGATCAATTTCCCACATGGATACTATTACTTCTCTTTGGTACAGTGCAGAATCTTTATGCTAGAGACTCCTTGGATTCCAGTGTGCTGTTTGTATGTCTGATAACATTCTGTGGTCCTCTAGGATGAAACAGAAATACCTGGTGGCCCAGATTGGACGAATAGAAAGACCTTTCACAATCACCCTGGTGTATTCAAACTGTGGAGCACGGGAGGTTGGAGTACTGGCAGTGGGCTCCCTGCAACTCAGGAACTGCTTTCATGGTATGCTGTAATACAGACAGGTTTGGAATAACCAACTGCATCCTCACCAAAATGGATGACTGTGATGAGAGATAGTTAGATAGGATTTAAATGAAAGATGAGTAACTCAGAATTATAGAACTGATTTAAGTGATCCTCTCTGCTTTTCAGTTTCGCTTTGCTTGATCTTTGCATGGGAGAAAAAAAACCAAAACCAACTGGACTTACGCTGAATCCAACAACAAGGGTGAAAAAAGTCTTTACCTAGATTATTTTAGCATTTAGGATTTTTCTCTCTTAAATAATCAAGAACAACATTCTACCCTGCATAACCAAAGTCTTTTCCATACTTGAGCTTTATCTAACAAACCTATGAAGAAAATAAACATTTATCTGCCCCCAATGGGGTCTGTTTGCTACTGCCAGGCTGAGAATTTCTATCTAAAATGAAAATAATTGGAATGTAATTATTTTCTCTAAAGTACTGAGTGCTCAGCTAAGACCTCAGTTTTACCTGGAGCTTACAGTTTTGTTCTGAGTGTCATGCAAGTGATCCTCAGTCGCTGTGCAGAACCTTGCTAATGTCATTGAGGCTTCTTGGAAGTGCAAGAGTCTGTCAGCAGAGGCAGCCCTCAGGCTGGGGACATAATCATCTTCACTTCCTGAATTTTACGAATTAATATAATGTTATTGCTTCCATTTTGCAGACTCTGTAGAAATAGCTTGGAATTTAATGTAAAAAGAAAACACTATTGTGTGCATGGTCTTGATCATGTTAGAGATTTAATTGTAGTCATTATTCTTTTAATTTAACTAATGCTATATTTGTAATGTAATATATTTTGGACAGTCCTAGAGTTTTGAGGGGTTGCATACAGACTGAAGCACTGTGCTCTCAGTCTCTAAGTAACCTGGTGCATGTATCTGGCACAACACAGTGTCATGAAAAAAATACTATTTCAGAGTCTGTACCTGGATTGCTGCAGAGGTGTTCCTTTCTCTTTCTCCTGCAATTGGTTCCCTGTCTTTTGCCTTTTTCCCAGAGTAGTAATAATCCCAATGGAGCTTCTGTGCAGGGCTCTGCTAAAAGACAGCAGGTCCATAACAGGCCTGTGCACATATGCATCCATAGGACAGGCTGGATGCATTAAGAGTCATGCTTTTGGGAGACATCAGACTTAAAAATTGTGTTCAGACTGGTTGAGGGGTACCTGTGCAGTCAGTTAAATGCTCCCAGACTATAACTGACTAGACTAGTTAGGGTGCATGAATAAAGTTCGTGTACAGCAAGCCAGCGTGCTGGGGAAGCAGCTACTGCATGGGCTGGATGCCACAGATGGAAGCTGGAACAGAAATGAGTCAGCAGCTGGAGTGCTGGTTAAACATGATCCTCAACAGGGCGTAGCAATGTGTCTATCAGGGCTGGAGATAAATGCGTGTCCCTGCCTCCGGCAGCAGAGTGCCTTGCAGCATGTCACAGCTGCCTGGCAGGTGCACAGTCATGTGTGCAGGACTGAGGAGCACATCACGGTTGGAAACTGCAAGGCCCTTCATTAAAAAAAAAACTATCTAAAGATAGCACAAACACAGCAGAAGCAGCACGTGAGAAAGAAAAGAGAATAAATTTCGTCCAGGAATTTCCTGCTGGATAGAAACCTTCATTAAAAAAGCAGAGATTAGTATCATTTATCTGACAAAGGACAAGGTCCTACATGTGAAGGCTGATACACATGAAGGGTCATACACATTCTGTCAACTCATCTCTGAGGTTCGTTCTCTTTCTCTTTTTTTTCCCATTAGATAAAGAAAACCAAGATCTTTTTATACATGACAAAGGCTCCACCTTCCCCTGCATTCATGGAGGCTGTGTCAGCCACCTACAAATTTGTGAGTTCATCAGTGATTGCCCTACCAAAGAGGAGGAAGGAGTGAGATGTGGTGAGTATGTGGCATGACACTTCGTGGGAACCTTCATCTCATTAGAAGAAATAATTTAGGAAAAAAATTGGTTAAATTGATTCCATCTTTAGGTTAATTCAGTATTTTACCTCCTGATTTAATTTAGCCCATTTAGATTAATTCGATACCAAGATTCTCTTTGAAAATTCACCCTATCTAGAATTAAATGGATTTTTTTTAATTGGTTTTGCTTCTTAAGTATTGCAGTAAGAAGGTCAGTGACCTTCCTTTCACAATTATTGTTACTTCAGAGAAAGGCAAAACCTTATTTACATGTCTGCAGCTGGGTGAGAATTTCCTTCTGGAGCCAAGATCTAAACATTCCCTTCAGGGGAAGGTGTTAATCGTCTTTCCACTGTCGGTGACCAACAGTGTCACAAATCTGTCCTTCCAAGATCCCAGTTCAGAGTTCTTGCACATCAGGACAGAGAAATGCCCTAACAGTGTATGTGGTGCCGAGAAGCAATGTTTAGCTTTGTTCCAAGTACAGTGGTGGAAATCCAAAACAATCTGCTGATTTGCCTTCCTCTAGGTGGACACAAAGCTTTGTGATGCCTGCAATTTCATATGCAGCAAGACCTTTACAATCACGTGGCAGTGATTTGCTATTCCTTAGATTATGGGGGGGCTGCAGTTTTGCGCAGTGTTTAGGCTAGGACAGCACAAGAAAGTCTCAAATATTTCCAGAAGCCAAGTGTTGGCTTTCTAATGGTGACTCTGGAAATAAACAAATGAGAGCTATTTTGGCAGTGTAGCATAGGTTGGGTAACCTGGACAACCAAAATGGATTTTCACTTTTGTTACTATTTGTGTTCTTCCTTAATCAAGCTTCTCCTATTTTCCTACTTTTTCTTGTTCCTGATTGTAGACCATCTCCCAGAGGGTTCACATTGCTCTTTTGAAGAAGGTCCATGTGGCTGGACACTGAATGAAACTGCAGCATCTCCTTGGTCTATTCGGAGCTTTTCTGAAATTACTCAAAATGACTCGTTTGTAGGGTCTACTTTGCAAGCCACTGGTGGTAGGTTCCCCATAGTTCTCTCTCACACTCTTTGTGTATGCATGTACAATAGCCTTGAACTTGATTTTATTGAAATTGTTTTAAGAAATTTGGCATCATTGCCAAATGAACTTTAGCATTGTTGTTATGTCTAACAGCTTTAAATGTAGGTAAAATTAACTTTTAACATGCCTCAAAACTTTATATTAAACAAGTTCTGCAAAAAAAGTTAACACAAAACTATCAGAGACAACGATTCTCCTTCACCTTCTTCCCTCCTCCTTCCTCTTATGAGCTAGGCAGTTGCTGAGTACTTCAGCAGCAATATCATAACTGCTGCATCACAAGGTAAAAATTGCCCAACAGAACTAGGGAGCTTGTAAAAACAAATCTTTTGAAGACCCTTGACAGACTCCACTAGTGGGTTTGGAAGAACATCACATATAAGAATATCCCAGATGATCATACATGTTCTGTGCCATAAAATACCACAACAAAAAAAGTGTCCAAAATTTCCCAGAATTGCAGAACTGTCAACTTGCTAAATAAGAAGGGGGGAGGCCAGACCCTCACCTGTTCAGGCTGAAAGTCAGAAGCGTTAGGACACATGAGTTTTGCCTCACAGTTCCCTGCCAAAATCAAGGGTTTCCATACCTTTCCATATCAAGGGTGTCCTGTTTGTCTCTTGCGAGCTTGTATAAGCTCTCCCTGGAAACAAAGACTGCAAATAAGCTGTTCCAGCCCAGTGTTTGTCTCAGCAAGAGTCATTGATGCTAATGGTGTAGGAGTTAGGAGTGTAGATTGGTGTGCACTTCTGTATGGGAAGATCTTGAGTGGTATCTGAAGTTTATGCATTCACATTCCAAGAAAGGGTTTGGGATGTTGACTTTTGTGCTGCTGAAATCTACCAGAGTGTTTACTATGACCTCACTAATAGATTTGCTCTCAAGCCATGCTTACATCTACATATGCTTACTTACCTACAGTAATATTAATGATGTTAAATTATTTCAACAGATTACACAAAACAGCAAAAGATTGTTTTGTCTTTTCTGAATCACTGTTGTGTTCACAGGACACTTCCTCTACCTGCGAGCAGACAGCGCGCAGACAAGTGGTGTGGCTAAGGCTTACAGCACCAGCTTGCCAGCCAGTCTTGCCACTGAAGACTATCAGGTGTGTCACTCTGTTTTAGGACCTTTGTAGAGTTAATTACCAGGCTGTAGGCACTATTTGCCCAATTAGCCTGTTCTGTCCCTCTGCACGCTCTACAAAACACTGGAAAACAGAGGAGTTGCCTATGCTGCCTAATTGACTACTTGTTGAGAACTGGAAAGGAGATGTGAGGTGCACCCCCAGTAAGTGAAAGCAGGAGCACCAAATCAGCTACTCATTATGGAAAAGTCCCCAACCTAACTGAATCAGTTAGGTAAAGTTACTCCTCAGAGAGGTTCCCAGCATCAGAGTTGTATGGGGCAGCCAGGGTTTGTAGAAAAGGGAGCTGTCTGGCTCTGTCGCTGAGCCTTTCAGTATATCTGCTGCTGCAATTTCTCTTCATAAATCCTGCAATACCTGTGCAGGAGTTAATAAACTTGATAGTTTCACTGAGAACAGGAGTGTGAAGTTAGGAGGTATTGGATTTTCCAGAAATAGATGAATGTAATAAACTTCTGACCACATTCTTCAAGAATTTCAAAAGGTTAATGCAACCTGGTCTTGATAAAATCACATAACTTGCCTTGCAGCTCTGAGATGTTGGAATTAAAAATATTAAATAATATTATAGTCATAACACTTAGGAAAATTAAGCTGCAAGTTTGAGCTGGAGTCCAGTCTTGCTAGGAGAAAAAGAGAAAGCTTTGATGCCTCCTAATTAGAGCTGGGAAAATAAATATAGTGCAGATGCCAGAAATGTAACTTTGGCATTTATATTTATTTATAAATCCAGGTAAAATTTGCTAGGTAGTTCCAACAGCATAAAATGTGATTGGAAATATGTTCACGAAATCAGGAGAGGAGAAGCAGTAGCTGTTGGTTATTGTGTAGAGGTCACAGGAGATCTGGATCCATTCTCTCCTCCACTGGCAAGGATTTGATCCCACACTGCAGGGGCAGTGGGACATCTGTGGTTGTTCTTTGCAGAACATGTGTGTGCTCCCTTTCCTGCCAGTACTGGAGCTCTCTGGAACATAAAGGGCAGCTGAGCATTTGAAGCAGTTGTAGAAATGGCAGTTTCCTCTTGCTCTGTGGCAAACTGGAAGTGGTTACCACAAAGAAAGAGGAACAAGTCCTAATTCAAAACATTCTTTGGCCTGCTAATTTTGTTGTTCACTTGTCTTAGGGGTGCTACAACGCAGGTGGTGCCTATGAGTAGGAGCAGATTTGTGGACTGAGGTTTCCTGCCTCTAGAGACAGTTTAATTCCTTGTTTCAAAGGTATTTGGGCAGGACAACTTTCCCCTCAGACACGGCAGTAACAAGGAAACCAGTCCTTTCACCCAGATGGTGTCAGAGGCTGTGGATATTGTCATCAGTGGTTGAAGAACAGCTGCCCAACAGGAGTGTCAGGGTCTTCCCTGAGAAAATTCTGTGCTAGTTATCATGCTGAGTCACATACAGTGAGTGGGGGCTTAGTGATCTCTTTCATTAAACAGTTTGACCCAGACTCAGAGGTTTGGTGTCTCAAACTCCCAGGGATGGAGAACTGACTACCTTTCCCTTTTGTCAAAGGTTACTACTCTTTTCCTCTTCTTCCTCTGTTACAGATTCAGTTTTCAGTGCATGTTTTTGGTAGCTACAATGGTACAGTCTCCTTCTCTCTCAGGGAAGAGATAAAGGGAGCTCCAATCACCTTGCCAATGTGGGAAAGGACAGGGAGCTGGAGTGACCACTGGTTTCTCATCACCTTACCAATGCCAGTGCTTCAGAATCGGTAAGAGCTCAACTGTTAGCAGCCAGGGTTATCTCTATAGATTTAGTAAGTTGTTACTATCTTTATTGTGAAGTGTCACTTTCATTCCTGCCTTCTTCCAGGGCCATTTTTAAGCGACTCTGCTTGCTCAGGAAGCATTCTGTCATAAGTGTGTATCTTTGTGCACATGCACAGCTTAGCTCAACACAAGCCCACACCATGTGACTGCACTTCTCTGCAGCCTCAAATAGTACTTAGGTTTTGGGAACAGCAAGCATTTGTATTAAAAACCTTTTAGCAATCTGAGCAAGCCAGTGTACTCACAGTGGCCAAGTGCTCCCAGTAGGGAAACAGCTGCATTAACATAGCTGCACTTCATACTCCCATGGTAAAAAACACTCACATGAGTCAAATGTGTGCTAATTCCACAGTTTAGCCAATTCAGCTGTCCAGTTTAGGATCTATACCAGTGCAGCCTACGCAGCTGGAGATCCTTTGTTGCCACATTACTGAAGCAATAATTTAGGGAAAAGACTGTTGCCCAAATGAGCCTTGCGCTAAAGTTTTCATGGGTTTAGATGTGGAAATACAGTGCTACACTGGTTTTCAAATTAAGTGAAACATTGAAGATTTAAAGAATTTCAATGCATCTAATTTCATTCAGGTATTTCTCCTCCCTTACCTTGTGTCACTCAATCTCAAGCCATGTAGCTGATATCGGTAGCTGGTTATTTTGCACAACATAAACTTTTTTTTCAAGTTTTCCAATCTGTTTTTTTCTGCATATTCCTGAGGAAGGCCTGTTTCACATGAAACTTAAGACAAAAAAACCCTGCAAGTCTATAGAGTGACTATTAAAAATGGAAATATGTCTACCCAGCACTGACAATAAATAATGTCTCATAACTTCATAGGATAAAAAGTGTGAGGAGATTCCAAATATTCTCTCCATCTTTGTGTAAAAGGAGAGGAATTGAGTCTGGAAGTGATAGCTATTCAGACCCAAGCAGCAGTAAAACTCAGCGAAAGAGAGAGAGAGAGAAAATGTTGCTCTACCCTCTTTCTAGTTTAATTTCATTATTACCTTTGGTCTTAGTATTACCATGTGTTCACCATACACAAGTTTGCCATGAGTTTTTCCTTTAGGGTAGGATTGGTCTGCCTGCTAGCACTGTATTTAATATTCTTGTCTGACACAGTCTGAAGTCCTGTGGATTAGCATCTATTTAGTTATGCATGGGTAAAGTATGACTAGTGAATTAGTGCAGAATAGCTCTTTTCTCTGGGCACTTTACTGTGCTCCTGTCTGCAGCAGAGACCAAGGGGCTCTTCAGAGATTTCTAAGACCTTCTACCTCCTCTGATACAGTCCATTATGCTTGTTCCCTGAAGCCTTCGATTTCTGTATCGGCCCTTAGTTCTGAAGCAAAATGGATCTTATGTGGCAGAAGGGAAGGGACAGCAAGACACTTTTTTGGAGCACTAACCAGCATGGCATTTAAAAAAATTGATATTCAAATATTGCAATGTATGAAAAAGTTGACCACTTAAGCAAAATGAAAGATGTAGGTAGGTCATGCATGTATGTGTTTATGATGACAGTCTGTTTCAAGTAATTCTATCTTGTTTCACTTCACGTAACCTTTTCGTACGACATTTTCAAATTTAAAACTGAGCCGCACAACGGTGAGAATCACTGTGGGTAAGGATGGAACTATTCAGTCTAGAAGACAAATCTGTACTACCTGTGCTGGCCAGGTGCCTGACAGAAATAATAAGTTGTCATTTGCGACACTGATCTATAACAGACACAGAACCAGCACACACTTTGCTAGAAGGTGCTGCAGCTATTTCCCCAAGGGAGGAAACCCTGATCTTTGTGATCCCAGGACATGGGCTTCATCCCAGTCCTCTTGTCTTGTTCTGTCCTTGATCTACTCCTTCTGTCCTGTCTTACCAGCTTCTGTGGGCACTTGGTGCCTTTCTTCCTCATTTGCATATACTTAGTCTCGCTTTCTTCTGCTTCAGCCTCCCATTTGGGAACCCATTTTATCTGTCTCATGCTTCTGGTTGTAATTTCCCTTGCTGAACTCCTCCCTGCTTCTTGTTTCCATCTCTCTTCCAGCAGCTGCTGTCTCTGTGTGTTGTTTCGGTTTGGTTTTTTATTATTAAGTCTGAATGCCTTCCCTGCACTTCCCTTCCCTTCTCCTCCTAGCTATCTCTTGTATGCTTTCATTTCAGTGATCCCAGACCTACAGTAAAGGTTTATTTCCAGTATTGCTGTTTGACTGGCTATTTAATTCTCTTTGTAGACCTTGGGCCCAAATCCCCTGCACACCAAGTCCAAGCTTCTCTGCTGTAAAGTTCCCAGTGAGCTCCCAGCCTCTCTCCAGGATAACACCTTATTCACCCTGGATTCAGTTCAGGCAGCTTTTTTTACTCCTATTTGGCCAGCAGCAGCAGAATCAGCAGCAGAAACAACGGCTGGGAAGAAAATGTTTATTCATTAATTTGGAAGGGCTTTTCTTACCTCATGTAGCTGAAGCAGGACCTGACACAGTTCATAACAGTACTGCATGGAAAGTACCATTTAGCCTGAGACTTTCAGATATCCAGGGAAGACGAAACTGCAGGATTAAAAATACCAGGCATGGAAGTGTCAGGGATTTAAAAATTTCAAAGATATTTTCTTAAAATTTTGATTGATTCTCATTCACATGGGAAAAAAAAGCTCATGTCTGTCATGTGACTCTCTTCCTCATAAACTAATACCTAGTAGCACAGAGTGCTTAAAAAGTTACCAGCATTTTTGAGCATGGTCAGAATCATAAATCAGTGCATTGCCTCATTCTCAACACTCACAAAATGTTTGGACTGCTAGAAAAGTCATACCAAATCACCCAAAATAAAAAAGTTCAGCCTAAATCACTTTAATGTTGGTAAAATTGAAAACAATTGTAAATAGAGGTGTGTGATGAACATTGCTGGACAATTTTACTACAGTTTGGTATAAAACTTATGAACTATTCTGCATATTTATGGATGTTGTCAGCTTTCCTCAGTAATGCAAGCTCTATCAATGCTGTGCTTCGGGTAATTTTTAGTGCAGATTTTGAGCTGGCATGTTGTTTTTCTGTATCCCAAACCTTCAGGAGACTCCTGCCCTTCTCTTGCTGTAGGAAAGTGCTATACTTTCCCCTGGTACCTTAAGGGAATGGTAGGCAGTAGTAAAGTGGGTAGGAAGGGGACAGAGGGAGAAGAGTAGACATGAATTGAAATACAAGAAGTTGCTGTAGCCAGTCATGAACTGCTTCATGGGGCCAGAAGTAGAGAAACCTTAGCAAGAAGAACAAGGAGGACCTGAAGGTTCTATTTAGGTAGATTAGCAAGACCTTCATCCAATTAATTTATTTCATAGGAGAGAAGGAAGGCACAGTTTGCTGATCAGCCTCCCAGTTGGGCATCTAGTTACTTGGAAAACTGCTTCTGGTGGTTGGCTGACTAATTCAGTTACTTGGTTCACACACACAAGGAAAAAAAATGCTATCGGTGATGCCTTCTCCAGCCACCTAGAAACAGAGACTAGACAGGAGTAAGGGAATAAAGGTAGGTATTTATTTGAAAGGCCTTCAAAGGTACACCCTGGGGAGCCAGAGGCTGCTTCCAAAAGGGCCCCAAGATGGACTGCAGGTCATGAGTTCTTCACACTGTTATAGGTTTGGTCCATTTGCATATCAGCATAAACTCACCAATTAAAATTTTAGTTTTCTTTAATTTCCCCACCTCTCTAGAGGCCCTAGCTTACAGCTTTGGGCCTAGGACAATCTGGGTGTCCTTGGATAGCAAGCTCAGAGAAGCTTTGTTGTGTCTATCTGATCTAAGAGAGCAGCTAACAAGTTACAATAGACCTCAGATTTACACACTGGACAATACATGATTTGAAAAAATATAAAAGTTAAAATCTAAGGCATCATCAGGAGAAAACCAAACAGGCAGAAGACCAGACATCAGAGAGCTGGAGAATGTAATTTGTTGGAGTCAGCAAAATGAGATCAATGAACAGGAGCACTGGAAACCCCTCTGGCTAGCACAGCACTGAGTTCAAAAGGCAAATTCCTCCCCTTTTTCTGAAGTTAAGAGGAAGGGGACCTAGAGGTTATGAAATTTCAGTTCTCATGCACTGAAGGAGGGGGTCATTCCTCAAGGTCCCCCTTGTACTCAGCTGGAGCAGACACTTACCCTTTAGTGCAGTGCCAGGGACTCACGTCTGCTCTGTCTCCATGGTCCAGATGTGGCAGGTCGATCTGACCAAGGGTATAATGCCATGGGAGGGCCTTAAGTAAGGGGTAAGCTGTGGTGCTGTGTCTGTGCCTGTGGGTCCTAGAAGTGCTCTGGTTCTGGGCTCAGGGTGCTCTGACTCTCTTCCACCAAACAGCTGGGGGAATTACTGTCATGTGTCAGTGGACTTATATACGAGGTTTGAAAATGCAAAGCTCTTTCTAAGCCTGCTATTGAAGAGGAGGGTTTCTGCTGGAAGCGGATCTAATGACAAACTCCCCCACTAACACCACAGCTAAGAGGTCATTCAAGAGACCTTTGATTCACATTTGCTGCACTTACTCCCAGAGTGCTCAGATCCTGAAGATGTGGATGCTTTCATTTAAGCACAAGGGGTCATTCTTGAGTTGGGGTAAAAGCAGTTTATCTCTAAAGATTTGTGTGCAGCTATGCAACTAACTGTGGATATCAACCAACATTTGGTTGGTGGGTGGAATGCACACACATACTTTATTGCCACTAATTTGGGACAAGCGTGTTTCTAGGCTGAATGATTAATGTGTTAGGCAGGTCAGTGCTTGATCTCTCATAAATCATCATTGAGCTTTACCAGAGACAGCAAAAGAGGTCCTGTCCATATGCTTTTAATATGCTCTAAATGGACTGGACATCAGACATCTGTTTATTTCTGAAATGTAATGAAAAACACTTCAGTCCTATCCATTAGAAGGAGATCCTTCAGCTCATTTTCTTTCTTCCCTTTGAATTCAGAAGGTAACAACACACATGGGAAATGACAGAGCTCCTAGATAAGCAACACCTGGCCACAGTGGGAAAAGATGAGACAGCCCAGAGAGCAAACTCTTCAAGGAATTATAGCTGAAATTTAAAATGTGCTATCCTTCTGAAATAAACTCATGTCACCTTGTTGAGTTACACTGGCTGAGGATCAGGTCCCAGACATTTGGATATTCTGTTCAGTTTTTACTCTGTCTCTTTGGGGGTGGAAAGAAGGAGATTTCTTCCCCCCCCAGTCTAATTCCCTGACTGTTTCTGGTATTTGAATATGGATGGTTGTTTGTGTATAACAATTAGTGGGGGACAGTTGCTTGTATGCATGTGCACATAGCAGGGGACGCAGGGCTCTCATTCTTGTTCCCCATGAAATATGAAATTATATGAATGTTGTGGTGCTTACAAGGGGTTGATGTGTATCTAAGACTTACAGCAAGCCCTTCTGGCTGCTCAGCTGGACTTGTCTGGAGGAAGAATTGTAAATAGTGATGATCTTCTGTCCATGATAAGGAAACATTGTATTTTTAGGGGGATTGGTTTTTTATTTTGTTTTTCCCCCTCCTTACTCCTTTGTTGGTCTTCTCTAAAATGTCTGTCTTATTGCAAAGGTTTCAACTGGAGCTCCTGGCAACCTGGGGCTGGAATTCTCAAGCTGACATTGCTATCGACAACATTACATTTGGCCTGGACTGCTTCACTGATGGTGAGCCACAAATGTTGCAGAATCCCCTAAAAAATTTGGGTAGCGTAATCAGCATCCCACAGATCCAGGAGGTTCCGTTCTCCCCACAGAGTGTGCATGGATCATTTGTGTCAGTTTTTCAGCACAATGCCGTTTTATCTCAGACTTACTGAAGATTGCAAGTAGAGGCAATTTTTCTCTGTGTCAGAGTCTCCCAGTGCTCTGTTTTTTCTCTAAGCTGCGATATTCTGTATCACACAGTTGAGACCTGTCTGTGTGTCTTGGCAAGAAACGCTAGGCTTATTCCGTAGCCCCTAAATGGAAGGATTACGTCACACTGTTTTTCCACAGTCCTTGCCGATCTATGCACCCTGGTAATTGAGAGCTGAAGCAAATTTGTTGAAAGCAAAAGGGAAAGTCACCATATCTTAGTGGAGAAAAGGAAGAAAATGAAGGAATATATTGACTCTCTGACAATAAAACTTAGATTACTCCAACAAGTTTGTTTTAGTCTCTAAGGAGGTACATCAGCTATCACTGCCAGATACCAACAGCTTTCCTTTGCTTCGTTACTGTAAAAGTGACTGACAACAATTCCAGAGAAAAATGGAGCCTGTGCTACCCTTTGAAACATGCTAGAAAGAGTTGTAGTGGATTTTAGCAGACAAGGGGAAAGAAGTTAGATACTTGGACTACTTGCAAATATTAGAAACTGCCTTTTTTTTGTCCCTGGGGGAAAAGACGTGCTCTGCTCTAAAGGAACTGGAAGATATGCGACACTTGAATGGTGACTTCTGTTGCAGACAAAATGTGCATGGGTGGTCCTGTGCCACTTTGTGTGTCACCACACCCAATGTGTCAGCATTTAGGGTGATAGCATGCCCCTGCAGTGGCTAGCTGTAGCCTAACGCAACATATGGGAAGGCTTATGTCAAAATAGATGTGTTAAAAGCTCATCAACAGAAGCCACTATTCCTTCCCATCCTTTTCTGATTCAGTGTCCTGTTCTCTGTCCCTTTGTTCTGTGGGCACTGAAACCACTCTTCTGTAAAATGCTGAGTATGCACATTTTCACTTGAAATTAAGAGGAAAAGCTGCACCTTAATGGTTATTTCACTTTTTTCACTCCAGCTCCTTAACAGCCCTGTCTCCCAAACACTTTGTGACCTCCACGCTAACACTTTGTTTTGAAATCTTGAGGACACTGAAGGGAGTGACTCCAGATGCGCTTCTGCCCGCTGGTGTGCACGCAGCTGCTGGAGTTTACTGCCCTGACGGGAGCAGACAGATCCTCCAGTTTGCCCACAGACATTTTGCTGGGTGTGGTGTAGGTACGCCTCCTTTGGCAAGCAGGTAGGGTGTAAACACCCCTGCAGCAATGCTATCGGAGCTTGTCCATTAGACTGCCCAAGTTACTCCTCATTTTCAATTGGGATAAATTGCACTGATGTCCAGGAGCAACTGGCACTTACCCCATCTGAAGGCACAAGCCAAAGATGTGTGAGTCATGCAGCAGAAAGACATCACAAAGGAAACATATTTCTTGGAAGCCTTACACTTGCCACTGTTCCTTGAATCCTCTTCACAAATTGACGTTTTCTCGCCTCTGAAAGCAACCCCCTTGTATTTGTCTTCTCATGACTTTAATTCAGTTAGGTTGCAGAGAAACCCAGCAGCTCTGCTGTGTTTTCAGTAATGAAATTACTTCTCCCTGGCAAGGACAGGTTTCAGATGTCCAAGACACAGCCAATTAAAATCCAAGCAGTGAATTCTTTTCATAAGGGCAGCAGGAAGGATGTATGGCAGGAAGGAAGGATTTGCTGCTTGTTAAGATGTAAATATTATTTTCTCCATCTATTTCAATCTTGTAGTTCAACTGTACAAAACCCAGTGCTGAATGAAAGCACTGTTTTTGTATGCAAGATAGGAAAGAAGGTGAGGTTTTCCATATACCTCAAAATCGAGAGGAAAGGTTCAGTAAGATTTAAGAGAACAACTGAGTAGTGAGGGCAGCTCAAGAGACATCAATAAGGACAAAACCCAAACAGACCATTCTTTGGATGGCAGCTCCTGGGCATTGACAGATGTTTTTCCCTGTGAAAAAGGTGAGATGAAGCCATATTTTGGCTTATACAATCACCTTGTCTAAGAGAGTGTCGCAGACTGGATGACGTGTCTGGTTCATTATGAGAACTTTAGGCAGACAGGCACAAAGAGACTTCATTGTTTCAGTGAACTAGTGCTTACACAGGAAGAGGTCTGAACTTTGAGTGTCCTCATATGAAAATGAGGACCGGCACAGCAAATAGAATACTGATAGCTGCCCTTCTCACTGCCTTTACTACTGCCTTTTGGTGCTCTCAGCATTGTATTGTTCCGGTTAAGATCACAGTTCTGTGGTTTATCAAACTCTACTGCCCTGGCCTAGAAATTGCATTTCAGTCTATGCGTCATTTGCAACTTCCCAGAAGATTGTTTTATAAATGGCAAAGAGAGATTTTGTATAGCTTATCTCTATTTCTTGATTTTAGAGTCCCTGACCCAGAAAAGTCTGATTCTGTTTACCTGCCAGTCTCTTTGCTTGAGGTGAATGGTGGGAAGCGGTTCAAGCCTCATTACTGCTTCCTTTCACTGATTAAGAAGGCGTTGACTAGAAATGCAATAGATCAGCCAAAAGGATGGAGAAAGGGGAAGATGGTGCAGCCTCCTCATTCTCTGTCCCACTGAAGGACAAACTGGAGAGGCTTCCAGGAATACTGCAACCTACAGGGTTGAATCTCTGCAGGAGACCATTCACATCTTGAGGATCCTGTGAGGCTCAGATTAATCTCAGCCACCAGATATCTATCTCTATTTTCATTGCAGTCATAGACACATTGAAGCAGGAGTGAGTTACTTTAGCTTCTGCAGAAGATGCCCTGTCTTTCTCCTTTACACTTCCCTCTGTCTCTTTTCAATGGGGAAATCAGTGTTAGCTAAAACCTGGAGAAAGGAAGTCTGTGCTCTTTGCATTTTTCTTATATAGATACACCTTAATATGAATTAATTCTCACTCCCTTCCATTCACTCTAAAGTCAACACATTGGCTGTTAGAAGAGAAAGTGGAAACTAAAATAGACTGGAGCACCAGCCCCTGGGTCCCAGAGCAACACTATGTTTGTAGAAAATGCCAGCCTTAAGAGAGTTAACAGCTCACGTGGACAGGGCGGTGCTCAGCCTATGTTTCAGCTCGTGTGCTCCTTAGTACAGAGGAGACAGAAAGTTTCTTCTGGAGGGTAAGGGTTTGAGATGGTTTGGAGAAGGAGAAAAGATTGTTTGTTTGGAAACGAGGCATTGCCTTAGGATACTCAGTTGGGATGCCACAAAAAAATCCATGCAGACAAAGAGATCGACTCTCTGTTTCAGAGAGTGATTTACATTCCTTTGCTCTGGCAAACATAACCAGACTGCTTGTACATCACTAAGTATCTGAAACTGTTGTGACCTTTGGGATTTGTAATTCAATGCAGGCCTCAGGGAGCATCTTTTCTGGCCATGCATTGTATTTTTCATTCTGTTTCCTACTTGCATTTGATTAATTTCATTTGTTTTGGGTTAATTTCATTTTTCACTGGCTTGACAACTTCATCCACTGAAGTTCTCCATCTCAGTATGAACAGAGCGTGCCAGTACAAAGCTTTCTTTTACTTCCATGCATCAATGTGCTTTCAGTCAGACCTGGGGGGAGTATTCTCAGGAGTAAAAGCTCAGCAAGGTCTCCATGGTTCGATTAGTTATTTGGCCTTTCTGACACAGCTAACAAGGGTGTTAATTATTGCTATTTAGAGCAGTGGCTTTGTGGCAGAGATAATTGTCCATCTGGAACTGAGTGAATCTCTTTTCAACAGAGCATCAGACAGCTGCTAGATTCCCACAACTGGAACAAATTGAAATATTTGTAATGTTTTTCAACTGGTGGAAAATGTTCAGTATTAAATTAACTGAGGGATCACAAAATGGAAAGAAGCCTGTCTTTTTCTTACAGAGATTTTCCAATCAAAACTCTGCATAAAAACGGGTAATTTAACTATTGAAACAGATGCTTGCAGATTATGAGGCAAGGGTTCAGTTATTACGTTTTCTTGTTATAAGGCAGCATTGATGTTGTGATGTTTTCAATGCATTCAGATGTTTTGGATCAGCAATTGATTTGAAATCCCTCCTCTCTGAGAAAGGGCTGGTTTTCAAAGGCCTATCTCAGTGGTCAGAAATGTAGAGTTTTGCTCTGTGATTTTCAAAAAGGTTTGTCCAAAGATTTACAGCTTGTGTCAAGGGTACACTTCTGTTTCTTAACTGTGTATGTTAGTGAGACAGGTAATTTTATTTAGTATTTTATTCTCTAAGGGAGGTCTCAGGTGCTCACATTTGGTTGCTGAAAAGGGAGTGGTTTGCTGAGATGGTTTACTTGCCATGACACCATTCAGAACCAAAGACAATAATTTTTGTCACCACTCTCCTTTAAACCTACAGTCATTTGACTGTCCAGAATTGTCACCTGCCTGTTTGACCAGCAGAACATCAATACCTGGTATTTGTTCTCCCACACTACATTTTCCTAAAATCTCTTGTAATCACAGCTAGAGCAAATTGCAGGCCAAGGAGCTTATCCTGCATGGGATAACACGGAGGGTCTGTGTTCATGTGAAGACCCACTGACTTCAGCACAGATACAAATAGCTAACCCAAGACATGGGCTCAAAAGAGCAATACAAAATTATGATTGTTCAAAACACCTTTTCTACCCAAGGTAAAATTTACTTATTTTAACTAAATGGTTGTACTTAACTAATTAATGTAATCCTTACATTTTCCATCCCTCTTTTCTACCATCCTCCCTCCTCTTTCCTCTATTCTACAAACTATTACAGGAAGACAACAGAATCATTTTGGTGGGAAACGCCAGTACCCACGTGAGATTAGTATCCTGGATGAGCATCTTCTGAACCCCCTGGAAGAGCCTTCTCTCCCAGGTACATGACTCAGTACTGAAAACCTGTCTCTTGGCTATAAAAGGTGGCTCCCTTCCTGTTTCCTGTGTGTGATCTGCCTGACCTACAGCAGTAAGGCAACTATATATAATCCATGCCAAAGACGTGGAGACTGTGTCAGGTAGTCTCTGGCTATAGGGAAGCAGTCAGCTGGAGCCCAGCTCACCAGTCCTTAAATAGCAGGTCCTCTTTAAAAAGGCAGAATCTCTTTAAGTGAAAACAGAAGCTGCATGACTCAGATTCAGAGTGCATGAAAAGGCAGCCGAGGAACAAAAGATGTAGACCTGTACAGAAAGTTCGGAAAAGAAAGAGTGCTGAGCAGTGAAGCTGAATAAAATGGGTGTAGAAGAGTGTTGTAAAGATGAAAATCCGGGGAGGAGAAGTAAGTGAGGAGAAAAATTGGATGAAAAACTAAGACAACGGGGCACACTGGGGACTAATTTACTAATAGTGGTAGAGATTGCCACTCTGGAGGACAGATAAGGACTGTGTGGTTGAGAAGAGCTGTCTGAAAGAGGAGATGAGGAGAAGAGGTTGTTCTTGAGACTTTTTTGCGGCCAACAAATACCGGTGTGTGACTATACCAGCTCCTGAAGGCTGTGTCCGCCTGGAATGTGACAATCTGTACTGCTGTCTGTTCCCATTAGCTCAAGGGAATGCTGTAATGTAGCTGAAACCCATACTGCATTGATTCATCTGCATGTTTGCAGGATGATGTCTGTTGGGGATAGCTTTTCCTTTTCCTTTAAACAAGGGTGGAATTTTTCTTCTAAAAGCTTGTAATTTTTACCTCTATTTAAACCATTCAGCTCTTAAACAGTTCTGCTTTCGACCCTGGCTTTTGTGCACACACTGAATCACGCAGTTTTTGGATACATTACTGAAAAGTTTTATTCTTAGGCCTTATCTAATTCAGTGGAGAACTGATATGTTCAGTGGCAAATGGATATATTTGGGTCTTTGAAAATGGCTGTGAAATGGAGGACATAGTTATCTGCTGCACTGTTGTAGAAACAAAAGAATGATGCTTAATGAGAACCAGGAAAGAAATTGCTTGGGGAAGAAGGGTCCCTACAGACAGTAGCAAGAGGCTGTCCCCTGGCTGTTCCTGCTTCCACAGGCTTCTTGTGCAAGCCTGAGACAAGTCCCTTAAAACTTTCACTGTGTTTCATAAATGGTAACTAGTTGTATTGACAGATATTTTCAACCTGTGTTTCTGAGTACATGGTCTAGTTCTCTTCTGGAAAATTGAACTTCTTGCTTCAGACTGGCACTGAGAAGAGGAATTTGATTTTATCTGTGAGACACTTGGATAAACCCCTTCTTTGAAGTCCAGTTCCTCTTCCCTTTTCCTTTCCCCCCCTCACACCCAATTGATAAAGTTTATCTGCAGTCCAGCATTTATCAAATAGTGTGCAGGAAATAAGGTGAGAGAGGAGAAAAGCAAACAGCGACCATAACAAAGCAGTAGTTGTGCTATGACTAGAACAAAGTGGGTGTAATATAAGTACTGAGCAATACAGGGAAGCTCACATCTGACTCAACTCTTGCTGTTTTGGTCACAGGGGACACAGCTGTTGTTCTGTGGTGGTTCTCAACATGTGGTGCCAGTGGTCCCCATGGGCCAACTCAAGCTCAGTGTGACAGTGCCTACAAGAACAGCAATGTGTCAGTGACTGTGGAGAAGGAGGGCAGACTCCGGGGAGTGCAAGTCTGGAGGGTGCCAGCCACAAACAGATACAGGTGAGGATCAGTGTGTGCTGGAGGGGCAGCCACCTTTAACTGCTTTTTGTTTGTGGAGTTTCAACAAGCACAAGTGTGAGACCATCTGTACTGAGTAGGTAGAGGGGACAGTGAAGAAATAGGAGTGGTAGCTGTAAGGATATATGTCTGAGCTATTGTGAAGCATGGAAGGGTGAGCAGTGACTTAGAAGAGATCAGAACAGGAATGAGAGTGGGCATGGAGTCAAGTAGAAGTGCTGCCATCATCTCAGTCCTGCAGCCTTAGACTTCTAGAGTGGGCTATACCAGCTCATGCTATTTGCTCCTGCAGTCTCTGTTGCCAGTACCGTGGTGAGGGTTGATCTATCCTCTTGGGCAACCTACCTACATGGGTCTCAGACAAAGAATAGCCACAAGCTACTGCAGCAGGGGAGCCTGCTCTGGAGAAGTGTCTGTTTGGAAGTGAAGGCTGGGGAGACCTTGCAGATGGATTTACTTTGGGAAAGAGAAGTGTGAGAGTTGTTTCTTCAATTATTTACTATTTCTTGCAGGATTTCTGCCTATGGAGCAGCCGGGGGAAAGGGAGCCAAAAACCACAATAAGAGGTCCCACGGGGTCTTCATCTCAGCCACCTTCCACCTGGAGAAAGACGAGCTGCTGTACATCTTAGTGGGGCAGCAAGGGGAGGATGCCTGCCCTGGGGTGAGGGCCACCAAGCGTGTGTGGGCAGAGACCTTGCAGATATTATTCAGTGGGTGGCTTGGGGTTTGGTGATAAAAGATAGAAATCCCAGAATCCGGCAATGAAATCCAGTCAGGAGACAGGAAAGAACCAATAAAAGAAGTTAGAAAGAATCTCAATACAGATATAAAGAACACTGAAAGGTAAAACAATCCCAAAATGCACAAAAAAAGATGAAGCCCACAGAAACTTTGCTTTAAGCTCCTGGTGTTTGAAATAAGTTCTTCATCAGCTTTCTTGTGCTTGTTTTAAGCAGGGAGCTCGTAAGCGAGTAATGTGCTCCCTCTCCTGTTTTTCCACAGCCTAAGGTTTTTCTGTCTCCCAGCATTTTCAGAAAATTTACTATTATTTATGGAAGCATCCAGCAGAGTTGTGGCTGCACTGTGTTACATACCCTCTAAGCTTAGAGACTAAAGTCTGAATCCAAAGCCTACCAAAACCAGTGAGAATCTTTCCACTAACTCCAGTGGGCCCCGGATTAGTTTTTTGTAATGAAAAAAAATACACTCATGAGAAATGGAAATTGGTGACATGGACACTTATATATGTGTCCACTAATGCTAGACCAAATAATCTGAAAGTCCTTTTGTCACTTAGGCTCAAAAACTACCTTTTTTCAGCGTCAGCTTTTGATACTGCCTTTTTCCAGAAATGCTATCTGTTAACCGCTGCCTGGGAACAAAACTGGTTTTTCCCCACAGGCTGGTGTGTTTGGGGATCCATAAACTATTCCTGTAGGCATTTGAAGTTACTGTTTACTTTCCCCACAGGATATGAGGTCTTACCCAGATGCTGCAACAGACTCTAAACCCACCTTTTCTTCACTTCATATAGTACATGAATCGTATCTATCTAAATTAAACACATATTTGTGTGTCTGCAGTTCCCTTTTCCTAGAGT
This sequence comes from Dryoscopus gambensis, assembly GCA_013389985.1. Taxonomy (NCBI): domain Eukaryota; kingdom Metazoa; phylum Chordata; class Aves; order Passeriformes; family Malaconotidae; genus Dryoscopus; species Dryoscopus gambensis. The sequence continues at coordinate 36,596 of WEIT01010907.1, forward strand.
GCACTCTCTCGTCTTAGGTCATAATCTGAAAAGCTGTCCATTAATCCCTTGCATTTCATGATTTGTTCTCCAAATTGCAAGTTATAACACACCACTAACTATCTCCCTTTGGCAGGTGCCACTGGAAAAATTTGCATTTAATTTTTCCCACTTCCAAAGCCCAACTTTCTTTGGCTTTGGAAATCGTGATGAATCTGTGTATTGGGTGACTAATGTTTGTTTTCCTTTCTCTGGAGAAATTCTGCGGCTCCAAACCTTGATTCTCTCTCCTCAGTTTTACCCAAGTTGCTTTTCCCTGGTCTACGTCTACCTTGCCATCTTTTGTCCTCCTGTTTGAATTAACCAGACAAATTGCTCCACCAACTAAGAAAGGCCATGCACCATCACTAACAGAACTTGGAAAGAGCTCTCCCTCTGTCATTTTCAATCAGTCTCAGTCTCAGTCTTGGGATGAGATGCAATGGGCAGTAACCGGAACACATTCCACCTGAATGTGATGAAGAACTTCTTTGCTGTGAGGGTGACTGAGAACTGGAACAGGTTTCCCAGAGAGATTGTAGAGTTTCCGTCTCTGGAGATAGTCAAAAACCATCTGGACACAATCCTGAGTTACATGCTCCAGGGAAGTCTGCTTGAGCAGGGAGTTTGGACTAGAAGACCTCCAGTGGTCGCTTCCAACCTTCCCCATTCTGTGATTCTGCATGAATGAGAGGACACAGGCAGTAAGACTGGTGCAGGAATAGGAAACTGGGTTTCCAAATTACTCTTCCAAGATGTGTCAATAGATTATTCTTAACCATGTGTGGGTCACATTTGTCTACTTTATGCATTTATCTCCTTGAGAAATAAATAGTGAATACAGCAGTAAGAAAGTTCTCAGAATTAATCCGTAATCCAGAATATGTAAATTTTTTTTTTGTTATAAGAAGTTCTAAATATGCAAAATATTAATTATGTGAAATTAATAATGAGTTACTACTTTTTTTTTCTGTATGCATCTTTATTTTCATTTGCATATGTGAGTTTGCAAATCAGAAGTTACAGACAGATCTATCCCTCAGCTGTCAGTCCTAGTAGAAAAGGTCACTTTCTACAAAGATACTCTACGTCCTGGTTTGTATATGTCTGCTATGCATGACAAACATTATGGCATTATTATACTGAAATACACAGACAGCTCCCAAGAGTTGGACTTTGTGATATCTGAGTCCATCTCTTGTCTCCTTTCAGGGCAATCCTGAAACTCAGAAGATCTGCTTAGGGGAGTCATCTCTCATTGAAGAAGATTACAAAAAAAAAAAGGACCTGAAGGAATGGGCTGGAGGAGGTGGGGGTGGAGGAGGAGCAACCTACATCTTTAGAGTAAGTGCTTCCTTTTTGCGTCCTGCCTGAGCAGTGTCCAGCAGAGCAACCAGCTCTCATGTCAGTTACGGCATATGATAAATAGTTCTTTAAGAAAAGATTATGGAAAAGGAATCCTCCCCTTCTGCCTCTCTCTCCCCCTCCTCTTTCTGTCTTTCTTTTGTTTTTGTCTTTTTAGTTGTTTCTCTCTTTTCATATCCTTGTTCATATTTATCACTGTTACTAGGCTAGCTGAACTGGTTCCTCAGTCCTTAACAGTCCAGATGTAGGAATTACACCAGGATCCCACTTAAATGCTGGCAACAGTCCTAAAAAAAATAATCTTAATGTTCAGTTAAACAATTACTTTTGTACTCAGGAATATGATGTAAAATATTTTTGTAAACATTCTATGAGACAAGCAGTAATATTGCCCTGGCCTTGGGCCACTCTTCTTTGGGATGCTTTCATGATCTTTGATGAGTTTATGCGAGTCCGCATATCCAAGGGATGTGAAGTTTTTCTGATGTTTGATGGGGGGTTTTCCAGCAGAAGGATGGGATTTTCGAACCTTTGCTCATCGCAGCAGGAGGAGGAGGAAAAGCCTACCTGAAGGCTCAGGACAGCTCCCTGGACCATGTACCCCTGGAGCAATTTGAGAACAGCACTGTGGTACCTGGAGTCAGTGGAAGGACTGGGGCAGCAGGTGAGACACTAAAACTGCACAAGGTCTGAATCAGGTGGGTGAATACACTCATCGTCCTGTAGACATGAAGTGAAGGGCTTCTTTTTCAATCTTCTGGAATTCTTCTGTGGCAGGAGTTGTTAGAAATATGCTGGTAGTCTGTAAGGGATGTCTTCTTATATGGTGTGTCACAAGATAAAAGAGCACATGACAGATGATGAGTGCTCCAGCAGAGAAAATTCCATAGGAGGACTCCTCTCTTCTGTGAACTGAGCCAGGGCAAACGATGTTTGGAGGATGAGGCCCAGTCCTTCACACTGTAACAATGGCCTTTGAAGAGAAGATTTTTCCTGTTACTCCCCTTAAACCCTAACAACAGCAATTATATTATGGTAATTATATCAGAAATGGAAGCTTATTTATAATCTTGTGATGGCTGTGCCTAGAATCCATTCCTAAGAGACAAAAGAAATTCCAGTGATTGTTCATCTCCAACTGTAGTAGCCTTACAGAGAGGCCACTAAAGTGAGATGTAGAAATTCAATTTATTTTTATTTCCCTGGGGAACTCAGCATCTCACATGGCTGACTGCCCCAACCAGTTATCCTGAAGGGGAGTGGTAGGCTCCTTATTTTCTTAATGCCACAAGAAACTGGTGCTGAGGTGTTGGCTTATGCAGCACATACCACAGGCTGTGCATTAGAGCTCCTCTTTTTCATTACCCATGGCAGCAAGGAACTTGTCTGTATATTCTCTTAAACTTAAAGAAGGGTTTACCTTGAACTATGCACTTAAGAAATCAATAAGGGCTGATCTCTGTCTCTCTACAAAGCATCTCTGCTTGTGCTTCCCTCACATGTTCTTGTTTTCTTTTCTCACTCTCTGAAGGTGGAGGTGGTGGCTGGCAAGATGACAGTCTGCTTCCTCAGGCTGGGAAGTCCCTTCTGGAAGGTGGAGAAGGAGGCCAAGCTTGTCCCCAAGCAGTAGCCAAGCTTCAGTGGACCACCTCTGGTGGTTTTGGTGGGGGAGGAGGAGCTTGTACTTCTGGGGGAGGAGGTGGAGGGTACAGAGGTAAGTCTCCTGGGGAACAGTCATGATGACTCATTTTGTGCCTTTCCGAGTATCTGCAGGTCAGGGCTAGTGCTCTTAGTGCAGAGGACACTGCTGCAGGAGGTGAGGCACAGATACTTCAAGCTGAACAGTATCAAACCCACCCTACTCTCCACCATCTCTCTATAACTGGGGAAATCAAGGTTATAGAAGTGTTCTTATGTGATCTAATAATTGGAAGGGGTGATGAAACACCCCTTCACCCATTCCCAAGTTACCCATGGAAAAATGTTCCATTTCATTTTTCTGTTCAAAACAAATACATTTTTACCTTGCTGAACTGAAACACCTACATTAGATAAGGTCACTTCACTAACTTTGATATTGGCTGGGTCAAGTGAGGGTTGAACATCGTAGAATCCAGTATCACTGGAAGATTGCAGAGTGACCCCAGGTGATAATGGGAATGAATGCAACCCTTCAGAGACAGCATAATTTTTGCAGCATGCAGCACTGATCAGCTGGCCATACTCTTCTCTCCCCAGGGGGACATGCCTCTGATACTGATGATATCACAGCTGGTGGGCAGGATGGCATCTCTTTCGTGAACCCCATTGGAGAGATCTTCTTGCATCCCTTGGCAGGTACAATATGGTTCTCATTCTCATTTCTTTTCTTCCTCCTTTTTCCTTCTTCCTCTCTATTTCCTTTCTCCTTCTCCCTCTTCTCCTGTCTTTGCTTCTTATTCATTTCAATACACTTATTTCACACTGCAGGTCAGATCTTTAGCTGGGGTCATTTCTTTAAATATTTCCATAGTACTCTGGGACCTTTTTTCTCTCAATCTCTAAACCAGGAGAGACACCAGTCATCAGGTTCAACTGTACATCCTCAGTCCCCGACTTTTCCAGGTCAATTCACTTCAAGGCCTCTCTGTTTGCTTAAGGAACCAAATATCTTCTTCCCTACTGATCCCCGTCAGGCTTCTGACATGTCCACACTGTGTTGGACTATCTGCTCTCCTGCAGAGAAGGAGAGAAGTTGTAGGTACCTGCTGGGTTTTGTTTTGTTTGTTTCTTTTACCTTACTGGAACAAGATAGGAAAAACTGAACTAAGCCCACCTGTTGTGTCTGATTCCTTGTTCAGCCATGGAAAGTCATGGTGAGGTGGAGGTTCAGATCTATCTTAACTGCAGCCACTGCCACTCAGACAACTGCAAGCGGGACCCTGACACCAACCTGCCAGTCTGCCAGTGTGAGATGGGGGCTGTGCTGGCCAACGACAATGTCACCTGCACTGGTAAGCTGAGAAGTTTTAGCCTCATTGGATAACATCTCTGTGGTTTATATCATCTCTCCTTCTGGTTTTGTTGATGTTCAATTCCCAAGGTACAGCTAGTGGCTCCAGTGGACAAGGTGTTGTGAGAAATGTCAGTCAAACATAGGACTGAGAATTCCTTACGACCTTTGCTGCATCTCTGCCACCATCTCCAACATTCACATTCAGATTAGGCAGGAGGTAAAATATCTGTAAAGAGACATGGTGTGAATTTCCTGAATGGGCTCAGTGTATCAGATATTTCAGCATAAATACCTCTCCAGGATAACGTACCACCTACTGCTGAGTTATTTAAGCCACAAATTACTTCCTTCCACAGCAGTTTCCCACTGTGCCTGTCAGCTGATGCCTTGTACTCACAGTAATTTCCTCTCACAGTCTCTTGGAGCTCCAAAACATCAAGACTGTAGAGATTTTCAATTTGTAAGTAGTGATGTTACCCATTTATAGAAAACTGAAGAATGGATAAGAAATCTGTGTTTTATCAGTTAGTGTTCTATCTTCACAATGATTTTAAAATTATTTAGGTATTTTTTCAGCCTTCAGGGCTGTAGAGGGATTTGCTCTAATTTTTATAGGATGCTCTGACCATGATCTCTGTACTGTTTTCTGAAATACAAGCAATGTTCAGAGGGATGCTTTACAGTAGCTCTTGTTTTCTGATTAATGCTTCTCTATTTTTATTCTTCCAGTGCCCCAGAGTCCTATACCAGAGGGACAGCTGTCTCTCCCCCTCCTCTTAGCTGTGGTGTCTGTGATTGTGGTGCTTGGAATGATCCTCACTTGTGGCAGCCTATCTATCAGTAAGATATATTACTTCTTATCACCATTTAGCTTGGCTTTTCCCAGTTAAATTAGACAAAAGGAGACCACCTGACCATGTGCAACTGCTTTTAATACTTGGAGCCAAAGAGTTGTGCTCTCCCAAGTGGATTGGAGCAGGGAAAAAGAAGTGGTTGAAAACATCATCACCCACAGTTAGGCAGAAGCATAGTCCCAAAGGGTAAGGACTGCTTTTCCCTGGTATTTGCCACGGAACAAAAGCGCTAGGAAAGCCTTCTTAGCAGGTGTTTCTGCAGCAGCCACTGCAATATAAGGATGAAATCACAATCTATAATTAAATATATAATTCATGCAGGGAGATGGTTTGATTTTTGGGACTCTATGTCAGCAAGGTGTCTCGTGGAGCACTCTTCCTCAGCCAATGTACAAAGCAGCACAGGAAACCTAAGTGGTTCCCAAGTGATTAGGTGCCTGCAGGAATAAGACTGTTTGCATATCCAGTACTAAATCACTAAAGAGTGTGAAGAAGAGCTGATACTGGCAAGCTAAAGATGTTTCCAGACCATTTATTATTATGGGATTGGTGTTGTTCTGTTCTGTGAGGCCAGCATTGTCTCTTCTATCCAGTTGTTGATCTTGTTTGTGCATTTTTATTTGTCTCCCCACTCGCAGTTTATCACCTGAAGAAGCAGCAGCTGGAAGGAGCCAGAGCACGACTGCAGAGCCCAGAATATAAACTGAGCAAAATCCGTACATCTGTCATCATGACCGATTACAACCCCAACTACTGCTTTGCAGGGAAGGCTGCCACTCTGAGCGAGCTGAAGGAGATCCCACGGAAGAACATCTCTCTGCTCCGGTGAGAAAACAAGGGCCACCTCTCTGACTAACTGCAAAGCACCTAGTCCAAGTCAGCCAAAATACAATAGATGTGATACTTGCTATGTTCTCTAAGATAATTTGATTCCATAAAGTTCTCAAGCAGAAGTATAAGATCATGAGTCTCCTGTTCCATGTTCTCAACCATAGCTGTTTCACCTCTACTGTGATTGTGTTTTTGTTGCACTTGCCTCCTGGCAGTAGCTCCTTTCCAAATCTATAGCAGTATGCCTGTTTCAGCATTTCCTATCACAAGGGAATTTCCTGTCACAAGGAAATACATGCTGAGTTGCTATTCAACTCCATACCATCCAGATGATACCGATCAAAGTTATATAAACTTCAGAAGGAAAAATTTGATCATTCTTATGTCTTACACAATCTCCTGAAGATATCAGTCTGCAGCCACCTTTATTCTGTTGTTTTACATTTTTCTCTTGTCTGGCTGTTGCCATACTTGGTGATAGGCCCTAGGACTGAGCAGGCCTATTTTTTGTTCAGAAGCATCAAGGATCCAACCTCACTATTTTAGTGGTAGTGACAGGAAATATGGATAAGTTGTTTTCAGAAGTTTTGAGATGAAAACAAAACTCTGTTGTTCATTTGTCTTGGACTGGGAGAAGAGCAGAACTTGCCGACACCGGATCCAAGGACATAAAACATCTGTTCCCTCTCTTCTTTTCTTGCAGGGCACTAGGACATGGTGCATTTGGTGAGGTTTATGAGGGAACCGTGGTAGGCATTACAGGGGATCCCAACCCTCTACAAGTGGCTATCAAGGTCAGTACCAACAAATTTTTTATACAGCAATAATTACCCATAAGAGCCATGTTACCATTATTCCAGCTGGAAATTCATGTTGATCACATGCATAATGTCATATGCGTAGGTGTGATACAGGCTCGCACACATTGCTGCATCCAGGCACTATCAGCTTTGATTTGAGTGCTTTCTCCTAAGTTTTCCACATGATGTATTTAAAAATTTGTGTTGTTACTCAGTTACTTCCCTTTATACCAAGAGCAGTGTTCTTCTACTGTATGTGAAATTTTCAGGTAGCCTCTTGATATTGCATAGTGTTAAAGATGTTATAAATATATATTGCGATATCACACTAATTTCCCTATCATTAATGGCAAGAGATGACAGGCTGGTTTTCTCTGAAATTACTGTCATTGCCTAGGATTTGTCAGTTACTCAACCCTGAAGTTAAGGATTCTCATAGTCTGCTTCTATTATATTATAAGCTTGTTACTCAGAGAGCCAAATCTACTTCTCTGAGCTCAGTTCAAGAACGTAGCCTTCATCAATAAAAAGAAGTTCTACTGTTATTCATCCTGTCTTTCATGTAATGAATTGCCCTGTTCCACTGTACAAATGTGGATGAAAACCCAGGACATTAGTAAGCAGTTGGAACTGCCCAACTCAGTTTCACTATCCAGACTGGAAGAAGCACCAGAGGACAGTGGCAAACAGGAGATCGGCATGCTGTTCATTTGTGGTAATCCAGTTCATCGGTATCAGCAGAAGATGCTGTCCAAATCTGCTGGCAGGAAAGGAAGCTATAGGGGCGTGTGACACAGTGTTTAAATCAAGTGGCTGTATGTGTCATACGACATGCAAGCATGTGCTGCAATGTGGACACAAAGAAAAGGGAGAATGAATAACCACTGTCATTTTAAGGAGCTTTCTAGGTCTGTTAGCCCCTACCTAATACTTTTCTTGGTGTGTATCTGAAGCTGGTTTTGCTCCAGAAGTGTCCATAGAGTTCAATTTACACACAAAAAAAATCTTCAGGTAAGTCAGTGGTTTCCTGTTCGTACTTTAACTAGCAGATGGGTCACAGGCAGTGCAATAAACTGGGCACTGAAACGATGAGCCCCTGCTCATAGGTTCCTGAGGTGATTTACATGTTACATGCACTTTTTTTTTCTTTCCTTTTTTTCACTGGTGGTCATGCAAATATTCTCAATTCTTTGGTGGAATGGCCCTCACTGCCTTTACCTCTCAACAGACCCTGCCAGAAGTCTGCTCTGAGCAGGATGAGATGGATTTCCTGATGGAAGCACTGATTATCAGGTATAGTTTAAGGGATTTTTTACTGATGGTGGGCAGGGTGAAAAAGAGTAATTCAGGTGATCATAGAATCATTTATCTCCTTGCTGATGTTCAGAAAAGAAATTCAGTCTTATTTTTCACCAGATGGCATTTTAGTAGCATTTAAGTTACTCGTTTCAGCTACTTGTCTATCTCAAACAAGGTAACTGAGGTTCTTTTGTTGCCCATCTCTGGTGCTTTAATGCCAGTAGGCAACTTGGCTGCACACAGCAGTGGGACCGAGAAGAGAATCAGAAGGACAAGAAGGTTAATGGCTGAGATAAAAACAGTTTAATTGGTAAAGCAAAATCTGTGTGAGCAAGCCAAGCAGTGTTAAAGAATTCATTCCCTACTTCCCATGAGCAGGCATATGTTCAGCCATCCCAGGAAAACAGGACTCCATCATGCACAGCAGCTACTTGGGAAGACAAATGCCAAACTCCGAACGACCCTTTCCCCTCCTCCTCCTCCTTTCCCCAGCTTTTATTGCTGAGCATGACACCATACAGTATGGGATGTCCCTTTGGTCAGCTGGAGACAGCTGTCCTGGCTGTGTCCTCACACAACCTCTTGTCCCCACAGCCTTCTCACTGCGGGGGAGGAGTGTGTGTGTGAAAAACCTTAATGCTGTGTAAGCACAGCTCAGCAGTAGCTAAAATATCAATGTGTTATCAACACTGTTTTGATCACAAATACGAAATATAGCACCATATGAGCTGCTGTGGGGAAAATTAACTCTATCCCACCCAAAAACCATTACAACAATTTAACAAAGATTTCTGTTGATTGGTTCTGCTGGTCCTGTTCAGAGGAGTAAGAAGGTAAAACATTTTTGTACAAACGTGTTCTGCATTTGATCTGATGTCCTTGCAAGCTTGACAGAACCTTTATAAGGTCCCATCTACATGACCTTCTGACAGTGAGTTATAAGATCTATAAAACCTTCCTGGAAAAGATAACAGACAGCCACTTCTATTACCACCTGCACTTTAAATATTCCAGTCCTGGAATTTACTTCATTAACAGAAACCCATAACCTTAAAACAATAGTAGGGCCAAGGGTGACTTAAAATGGTAGCATAGCTGGAGCTGATTGTAAGTATTAGAAATTTATCCATTTTGAATTTGTGCAAAGTGAAATTCCTCTTCTCATTCTCTGGCCCAGCTCATACTTAGATGCTGGCTTTCTGCTACTAAAATGTGAATCTCATGATGTAGTCCCACTCCCTACAGTCTGTAAGAACTTTGGTAGCTGAACTGGAGGTAGCACTGATGTATGTTTTTTTAAAGAGCAATTTTAATCAATTAAGGAGTGCCTTGATTCACTTAGTAGCACGTGACTCTTTCTCTTCCCCAACTTCCTTTCTATTTTTAGTTCCTTTATTATCTAGGCAATCATTATGTGAGGGAAGACGCTGCTGTCTAATGACTGAGTCTTACTGTGCTTCGTGACAACTTCAGCTTCCTTTTGTAAAAAGCAGAATCACAAAGGCAGCTGCTGCAATAGGTATCAGCTGAGTCCCTCTGGCAGACTAAACACTGAACTGAGTCCCCCCAGCTAGACAGAACTACATCTATAATAACCAGTGCTGAATTAAAATCCCTACCAGTCAGGACTTTGTATCACAAACACCAATGAAATTTGCATGCTTAACTTTCTTATCCCTCTCATGTCACTCTCATCTTCCAGTCAGTGTGTCCATTAAAATCTGTCTTCACAGACAGAAGGCTCTGCTTTCATTTTACCTTCAACCTTCTGTTGATGGCTTTTCATGGGCAAAGCCAGGCATAGCCCTGTTCTTGGGGCTGTCATAACCAGAGAGGCATTTTGATATGGCCAAAGTTTTTTTGGTAACCGCATCAGGATTTGCTTCAATCTAGACTGTCAAATCTCAAGGCACCATGAGTGTGATGGATGTTGGCCAGGTACTAATGCTGTGTTTCTCTTCCATGTGCTGTGACCTTGGCTTTCAGTAAGTTCAATCACCAAAATATTGTGCAATGCATAGGAGTCAGCCTACAGACGCTGCCTCGCTTCATTCTGCTGGAACTCATGGCTGGAGGAGACATGAAGAGCTTTCTTCGGCAGAACCGACCCAGGATGGTGAGAGAGCTTCCCTGCTAGGCTTGTGGTTGATATTAGTGTGACTGCTTTTATGTTTTCATGAATTGGATAAAGGCACTGAAGCCAAGCCAGGCTGTGCATATGTCCCAGCTGCCACAGACTTCCAGATGCCTGCGTCTATCTGCTTGATGCAAGCAGGTGTCAGTGAGATAAAATGAAAGCAGGGCCAGAAACTCCTGAAGAGGAAATTAGTAAACTGAGTAACTGAGGAGGAAATAGTAAAATCCTGTCCTGCCATTCCAGACTTCTCTGTCAATTAGACTACAAATTAATGGGCTTTCTTTCCTCAATACCCACTTTGTTTTCAGTTTACTGAGATGGCACATAAGGAGCTAAAGTTATAATCAGAATTCGTAGCACTAAGTCTTCAGCAGGTGTGCGTTGGCACCATACGGAGAGGCACAAATTTATACTAGCTGAGGAGCTGAGCCTAATTTATTTGATATATCTCGGGCTTTGATTAGCAGTGTAGTAATTTCTCCTCACCCTTCCTGAGAGCAATAAGTAAGTTCCTAGAGAAAAACTGGTAAAATTTCCCTATGGGGAATTATATAAGGGGGTGAAAATAAGTAGGGCCCCTGGAAAAAGTCTTATTTATTGTTCTTAGGGAAGTGCAGATAGTGAAGGGTTAGTACCAGTCCTGGAGTCCTGCAGTAAACCATCCCTTTTTTGCACACTGCTCCTGAGGGTAATCACTATTCTTCTACCAGGACGGATAAGCTGATGATTGCTGATGCTGGTGTAAAGATGAGCACCTGAGCATCTTTTCTCTCTCTCTCTCATTCATGCGCTAATTTCTGTTGATAATCTGTTTACTCACTCTTTAAAAGTGGGTGCTTTTTTTTTCCTCTTCCATCTCACTTTTTAAACCTGCTTTTCTTTTGATTTCACGTAACACAGTAGGGAATAGTACTCTCCCACCCCCTTTAACAGGCTATTCACACCAGGCCATAAATCTCTTGCCAGCTTGCACTCATGTATGGTGCCCAAGAGAGATGAAATCTCCTGAAAGTTTTGGGGAGATTTTCTAACTCTTTGCTTTGATCTGCTTTATGTTCCTCTTTGCTCCTGACTCATTTAACCTTTCCCCCATCCTGTATGTCTCTCCCTTTCCCTTCTTCTGTCCCTCTCCGATTATCCCCTGCCTGAATTATATTCTTCTACTCCACTATCCTTCCCTTACCATTTCCTCTCCTTTTCCAGAATCAACCATCCACGCTAACAATGCAGGACCTGCTGAATATAGCTAGGGATATTGCCTGCGGCTGCAAATATCTGGAAGAGAATCATTTCATCCACAGGTAGGAGAAACAGTCTTTTCTGATGTGTCTCGAGGTGAATGAGGCTCATACACTTTATATTTGCAGTGGATTAGACAGGACTAATCTCCATGTGGGAGATAGATAATTTCCTCTACCAATATAAGCTTGTGCTTAGATGTCCAGGTGGATCTCCCTGGTTTTTGTAAGGAGTTAGGCTCTGCACTGTTCTTTGCACTCCTGGAGGGAGAGGAATGTTCTGTTCCAAGTGAGAAGGTTTAAGTATTAATTTTCGGGTGCCCACAACGTACAGACAGTTGCGATTAGCCCAGTAGTCCACTAGATGGTAGTGTCACTCTGTGTTGGCTCGTAAGACAATAAGGTATTTATTTACTTTCTCATCTCCTTATCTTAACTTAACTTTTTTCCCTATTCCACCAGCACAGGACAGCCCATAATATTTGAGCCAAAGACTAGAGAAGGGTAGAGCACGGATAACAGGAGATAAAAACATATCTCAGACTTCTTTCCCAGCTCAATGGCTGAACTGCTGCATGGTCTTGGGAAGACTAAAACAACAAAAAAATGTTGATATAGCATGCTTCAAATAAGAAAAAAATATTATAGAAGAGATAAAGATTATAGTTATCCTTTTAAAACTCCCAGTTGGGTATTGAAGTCCTTCATTTTTGATCAAGAATGGTTTCAGCTCATAATGTTCCCAGGCATAGTGGGCAGCTGGATTCCTTACTATGAAGAGCATGCTGTGTTCAGCCCTTGTGTGTAAAGGAGAGGAGGGGCCTTGCACACCAGAGGGTCACACAGGCTCCAACTGAGCCAAGGTGCAGCCTGGAGATGTGCAAGCAGGCAACCGGCTCACCCACACGCGCAGCGCATGTGCCTACGTGTGGGGCTGCGCAGCACAGAGATGGGCAACGGTGTGCAGGGGCTGGAGAAACCCAGGGAAACAATGGCAAGCAGCAGTTGGAGCAAAAAGCCATGAGGCTGAGATATGGTAATATGTTATATGGCTTTACGATTAGAACATCTGAAACAGTTTTCAGACTCACTTATATAGAAACAATAAGGAAGTTCTGGTGGAAAAGGGTTAGAGTTTTCTGTCATTAAAAAAACCCAGTAAGAATGTGCAGCAGGTTTTGGCTCTTGGATCTCTTAATAATTACATGAGAGGATCAGTATTCTAACTGGAAACTTCTGAGTTAATCACTACAGCATTATTTTTTAAGAATCCTTACTGTAATAGTAACAGCAGCGTATCACTTAAAAAAAAAAATCTCTGGGTCAATCTTTGCACTGTTAGATGTCTAATATAAGCAACCTGGGAATGGGCTCATTTTGTCTTAGCCAAAAATTCAGTAAATCTGAACACAAGGAACTTCTCTCAGGTTTTGTATTAGTATTTGATAGTGATGTCAGCATTACTTAGAGTGGGTTGGGAAATGAAGAAGTTTTTCATTACAGATATCAGGAATCCTAGGGGTAAAAGGTAGTGTAGTGGAGTTGTAGAGAGGTCTCTACAGGGCAGGAAATTGTCATCTAGGAGTTACAGCTGATAATGGAAGAGAAAGTTGAACCTGACTTCCAAATCCTGAGAGATTTTTCAAGATTGGCAGTGTGAAGAAACATATGAGTTGTTCAAGCAGCTTATTTTTCTTGGCAGTCAATAGGACCTCCACAGCGCTACGATTTTAATGAGTTTCTTTTCAGAATGAATATTTTAAATGAACAGAAATCTTTTAGCCTTGGCCACAAAGACATCACTTCCATTTCTCACAAGCTAAACTTGCACCCAGCAAACAGTTGCTTCCACGTGGAGCTTTGCTTGATTCCAAGGGAGATATCCAGAAGTAACAAAGCAACAAATTACCAAATCTGGTTCTACATAACTTTTCAAGCAGTTTACTAACACTGTCCAACAACATCACATCTGTAACTGATGGGGACACTGTTGAGACATCCTTCTTTAAAAAAAAAAATAGAGCAAGAAAGAAATTTGTCATAATGTGGTTGAAACAAAAGAGGTTGGATCTTTTCCTCTTCTGACACTGATGCTGTTTTCTGCCTTTGTGAAAGAAGGTGTGAATGGGGAAAGCTTGGCAAATGCTGGGTAGAAGATATAACTGAAATGCAGTTTAAGAATTGTGGTTAATAAAAATGATCATGTAACTGGAATTCTTTTTTTAACACGGCTCTTCTCATTTGTGTAAAGATTACTCAACTAAGACTTGCAAGACTGGGTCTAATACTTTTTCTTTATTAGTTTAATTACTTAAGAATTTAGAATTAGAACTAATTCTTTAAATTTTTATTTCAAGAGATATAGCTGCTAGGAATTGCCTTTTGACCTGTACTGGAGCAGGACGAATAGCCAAAATTGGTGACTTTGGAATGGCCAGGGATATTTACAGGTAAGTGAAGGGCAATTTCAGTTCTGTGAGTAACTCAGTAATCTGTATAATTTTTATCAGTTTGAACTGTCTCACGATATGTGAAACAGTAGAACCTTCCATTAGGTGTCTGAATTTGATGACCAGTTAACTAAATTCTGTTAACAGACTGTAAATCAACACATCTACGCTTATGAACCAATCCACTTCAACTGTGGTCCCAGGAAACTACAAACACTTGTGCACACTAAACCAAGCATAGGCAAATTTATTAGCTACTTCATCATAAATAATCTTAAATTAAAATTCAAAAACCCCAACAACAATAATTCTCACTTCATGATGTCAAGAAGACTTGCTGCATCAACACCCTGTGCAAAGCACTAGCAAGTTTGATGTCTTTAGCTGTGCATAAGAACATCCTCAGTTTCCATCTCTGCTGCAGAGGATATAAAATCCTGCTTCAATGCTATTTGTGTTGATGACTTTTCCTTTTTCTCACTTGGCCCCCACTGTTACATGCAATCCCCAGCTGCTGTTACTGTGGTGACAAGATCTTTTCTGTAGCAGAGCCCTTTCAGGCTGTGTGACGTTCTCTCTGCATTTTGTCTTTCCCAGAGCAAGTTACTACCGCAAGGGAGGAAGAGCCATGCTTCCTGTCAAGTGGATGCCACCAGAAGCTTTTCTAGAGGGCATTTTCACCTCCAAGACTGATACCTGGTAATAAATGTCTTTTAATCACTTCTGCTACTCACTGAAAAGCATCAAGAAATGTACTGCTCCAGAAAAAAAAAAGTGTGATCACCAGGAACCCTAAAAAATGTCAGAATTTCCCAGAAAAATACGAGAAGTCTTCCCACTGCATTCAGTAGAAGTGTGGCTAAAGAATCCCAAATAAGAATTAAGAAGTCTAATGTAAATAGAGGTAATAAAAATTTTCTATTCATAAATGTAGAGTACCATATAAAGCCAATCAAGAAGTAAAAAGCAAAAGCAGATTAGATTCTCAAGAAGTCTCAATTAAAAATTCAGACAAATACCATCAAATACTTCCCTCAGCCTTCTGAATCTTCCAGTTTCCATCAGTGACAGGGTCTGCTTATATACCTTGTAAATTACTCTCTCTGTACCACCCATGATTACTCTTTTGTATATTTTTTTCTTGCTGCATATATAATGACAGCAGATTTAATCAGAAGTCCTTGCTGGTTGCTGAGGAAACTATATTTATGTATTGATTCCTCATGCAACTTGAGCTTTCTTTAAAATAAGCACCCCCTCAACAGTAGCACATTCATGCACAGGTGCTGGGGAATGGAAGCTTTCCAGTTGCTTAAGAATGCCTCTTTCTCTGTAGAGTAGATCCTTCAATACGCTATACTGAGACATTCCCTCAAATGCCACACTGACCCAGTTTCCTGAAGTTGTTAGCGATGCCGGAAGACAAGGGATTGCTTATCAGCGCCTAACTGAGAGCAGCCAGCACTAAATATTTTGAAGGAAAGTGCTACAGTTCCTGTAATGGCTATTATAAGTAACATGCATATACTGGAAATTACTTTGACCTTTGTAGCAAAAAGTGACTCTGAAAATTCTGACCCTGCTGATGTCCTGGCAGAACTCTCTTGACTTCCTTTTGTCTAAGTCATACATAATTTCTAGTGGCACTGACTATCTCACCTGTGGATGTAAAAAAGGACAGCCATATGAGAAATGCTGCTGCCCTTCAGTTTCACTGGATGTCTCCTCCTTGATTTTACACTTGAGCATCTTGTTCTGAAACCCTGATTCAAATGTTAAGGAAATAATTGAAGGTCCCTGTCTGACCATCCAGGAGCCACTCTGGCAGTCACACTTGTACCACCTGAGCTGGGTATAGGCCCTTTTACAGCTACACCCCCCACACTCACAGTCAGACCAGGTTTCCTTACCAGCTTGGCCCCAGGTTTCCCATAGCAGGGGCTCAGAGGTCTGGATCCTTAAAATAATTTAATCAAGATGCAACAACAAAATAACAACTTGAGCTCGTTCCTCTCAGAAGGGACCCCAAACAAAGGAAGCCCTGGGCTTTTATACCCTCACCGTCTAAGCATGCCACAGTCTGGAGCCATTGGCTCCTGCTGTGTCTCTAAGTGTCCGGTCACCTGGCAGTGCCACAGGTCCTCATCCCCTTTGTTTTGCAGAGGGTCGGTGCCAGGTCACAGCCTCTTGCCTTGGGCTTCTGCCACCCAGAGCTCAACCTGCAGCCAAGTTACCGACATCAAATGTATTCCTCAACACAAACATCTTGAGTTTTCCCAAGTAAGGCAAGAAACGTCCATGCCAGATCTAACAGTTCTTTTCAGTTAGACCACACACAGCCAAGGGCACTCCGGCATTTCCTGCTCTAGTAATAGTGACTGCAGCAGAAAGAACACCTTCAGAGTTGTTAAATATTTTGAAACCTCTGCAAAACTTGTTTTAGAGCTTGAGTAAAGGTTTTGATTGCTTGGGGTGTCTTTTTATGTAAACATTGACTCATAATCACACTAATTGCACATTACTGTGGTTGAACTGCAGCTTTGAAAGGTCATTGCTGTGGTGTTGCCCACACAGCTGCAAGCTAGGTTTGTGGAGCACAAATGAAACCTGATTGGTGTGGTTGGCTGGTTTCTGACACAGGTCCTTTGGAGTGCTGCTTTGGGAGATTTTCTCTTTAGGCTACATGCCCTACCCTTGCAAAACCAATCAGGAGGTGCTGGAATTTGTCACCAGTGGAGGAAGAATGGATCCACCAAAAAACTGTCCAGGACCAGTGTAAGTATTTTCTTTCCCTCACAAACCAAGGTATAGTTGGTGTCAAACAAGTAGACAAAGACACCTCTAGTCAGGGAATGGTGATTGCCCTCCGCGTTAGGTGAGTATTGCTAAATGTCTCTTGAACTACTGCCTCTTGTATACAGCTTAGAGCACTACAGGATTTTTTTAAGTAGTGGTTCCCTAATCAGACAGGATCCAGGGATATAAAAATTACGTACCCACTTTTGCACTCCTCTTTTGAGCCATGTACCAAGTGTGGCTCCTTGGACCCTGATCACTTCATGCTGAAACACTTTTTTCAAAATAATCTTTCTTGATCAATTTCTTTTTTTTAACTTACTTTAAGGTACCGGATCATGACGCAGTGCTGGCAGCACAGCCCAGAGTATCGGCCAAACTTCTCTACCATCCTGGAAAGGATCAAGTATTGCACACAGGTAGTGGTCTTTGGAATCCAGGTGGATGATAATCCATGGAATGCCAACTATCCAAAGACATTAGCTTTAGTCCCTAAAGCAAGTCCTGACAGACTGATATAATTACTTTACTAGTGTGGTGGTGCTGTTGGCTCTTTTCTAGTCTCCATCCTTACTCTCCCATCTTCCACCCAAAATGAGCATACACTGTTCCTGTGCAAATGAATGCTTTTAGCTCTCAGCTTATTCAATGGAAAAATGTCCTTCACTTTGTGATGGAAAGGTACTTAGATCTCTTTCAGGTCCATATTCTGACCTTGACTAATGTTGCTCAAAAGCCACAGCTGAATAGTTATGGAGTGGAGAGGGGGAATGAAATGGCACAGTGAGTTCACTATCCAGTAGCATTTAATAGCTACAGGTTTGCATCCAACCTCTCAAGAGAGAAATTTTATACTACAGGCCCCCAGCTTAGTCACTGATTTCAGTGAAGCACAGCCTCTTCTCAAAGGACACATGTGAATCCCAACAGCATGTGATATCCAACAGCATATGATACCCAGATGGAACGTAGCACCTTGTATGATGTGCAGGAATATTGCCCAAACCTGTGACAGTCTCCCTGAAGGCATAACAGATTCTCGTCTCGCTTTTTCAGGACCCCGATGTGATCAACACTGAGCTGCCCATGGAGTGTAGCCCCACACCAGAGGACGAAGGGAGTACGGTCATGCGCCCAAACATTTCCAGTGGGATAGTGCCACTGCTGGTAAGCCCTTCTCTCACACCTCAGACAACACCTAAGACACTGGAATCCCACCATGCTGGACACAAACTTGTACAATGTCCACAAGAGCTACTGGTGGAGAACTTGAGCAACCGGACTGCCCGAGGGCCCAGCCTGCCATGCCTCAGTGATTTCAACAGCGGGTCGTGGTTCCAGCAGACCTCAAACCAGAAGCTGGAGCTCAGTAATCCATCTGCCCACAGACTTAAAAACAAAACAAAAAATCTTTGGAACCCAACCTACGGATCATGGGTGCTAGAGAATATCTGTCACTTCAGCCCCAGCTCCAAGCTCAAAGCAAATCCAGAGCGGGAAGATTCAGGCTTTGATGGGAATTGCAGTTCTCCTAGCTCTCGGGCATCTCCGGCATCTCCAAGTCGAAGTACTTGCCCTCACCTGGATATCAGTGGGATTGAACTGGTGAAACTCCAGACTTTCCCCTGTGGCAATGTAAATTATGCTTATGATGACCTGTGCTATAGTGCTGAGCACCAGCCATCAGCCTTAGCAGAGGTCAGAGCAGCTGTGCTAAGGAGCTCCAGTCTGCACAGAGATGAAAAACCTTTTTGTAAAACAGAGAAAACATCAAGAGAGAGGGACTCTGGTCTGTCTTTGTCAGATGACCTGAGTGTTACTCCAGTATAGTATAAATGGTCCTTCCAAAGATCAGGGAATGTGTGTGGCTGAAAGGACTGCTTCCTGTTTCACTTACTTCCTCCACTTTAGTTCCTTCAGATGGGTGAAGTTTCAACAACAGGAATGTTCTGCTTCCTCTGGCTACCTGCTGGATCCCCAGACTGTAAAAGACACTTGCATTTCTATCTCTGTCCTTCAAATGTGTTCCACTGAACCAGCTTAGAAGTGGAGAACAATGACACTGCTTGTCTGATTCAGAATACAGTTCGTAAGGAAAGAACTCCTTCTCAATCTGCTCAGGTGAAAAGAAATGGACCTACCATCCAGCTGCAGCATTTGGATGGAAATAATGACCAACAGGTTGTGCTTCTTTCTGAACCAAGAATCCAAAAATGTGTGCTGTTGGTTGCAAGCAGCAACCAACTTGCAAAGGCTGCTACATTCCCAAGAGCTTTTTACAGTTCTGGTGAATTACTAATGCTTATGCACTATAAGGGAAGTAAAAAAAAATAGCAGCCATATTTGCATCTGTTTTATTAGTAGACCTTGTGGAAGCTATTGCTCAAATTGGAAGCAGTAGGACGAAGGAAAAAAAAATCAGGGTCCTCTGAGCATGTGCTTTGTAAACAAGCAACGAAGAGGAAAACATTTACCATTAAAAAAGCAGTAGCTGGTGGAGCTGATAGTATTCCTTTGAATAGTGAAGGAAATGTGCTGCTTGCCTCATGGTGCTGCTTTCCTCGCAGCTCCTGGCACAGATGGCGCAGGTGGTTTTTCAAGGAAGGGTGAGCTGCATGGCATGATGAGAAATGGACTGTCTTTATCTTTTAATGGACTTTACTTAAGATGAACTTCATTTTTGTAAGTACTTTGATATTCAGCATTAATTCCCTGTGCTATGTTGGTAAGCACTAAGATGAGGTTCTTGGGTAACTGTCTAGCATTTGGTGTGCTGGAGTTCTTGGTTTTAATACTCTGAGGTAGAAAGTAATGCAAAGGAGAGGAATAGTGAAGGGAAATCTAACGTAAACCCCACTTTGGGTGTTCTTTATGCAGGAAGGTAGAATAGCTCAACCATTTGAGAAAGCTAAAACCATGACTTGGCTTCATACAGCTGAGCAGGTCGTAATTGCTCCTTGCCTTGCAAGTGCACAGACTTGCTGGTAAAGGTAGTTGCTTGTTTCCAAGCCAGCTCATTTCTAAGGCTTTCTTCAGTTTCTTCAGTTGTTTAGGATCTAAATGGATGTTTATGGATTAAAGCTGCAAAATAAGGAGACTGAAAAGGCAAATAGTTTGGATTGAGTCTGAACAGTCTTGGAAGCATTCTATCCTTGTACTACTCCTGAATATCACACTATCAACCTACAGTGGCAAATTACATGCTGTCTTTGTGTCTAATCAAGTTGTGTAGTGAGATACCAGTTGTAGACTTCTCTGGTTCCTTTCTGAGGCTAGAGGTTCTCTGGTCCATGCTTTATGCTTAATGATCAGCTGCATGTACAGTCTGAAGGTGAGGGCCAGCAGGCAAGGATTTGCTTTGACCACACAGACTTCCTGTCCTTTACATCAGTCAGGGTGGACACGACTGAGTTGTGGTAAGGAAGAGCACAGAATGAAGAGTCTGAATCCATCCTCAGTGAAAGGCATCTTCAGCACAGGTTTATGCTTTGTTGGTTTGACTTGGTATCTGTTTCACACTTTATATAGTTTTAGACCGTTGACTTTAGAACAGAGAGTTTTGTACAATGTCATTTCAGAGCATACAAATATCTTGAGAGCAGGTGTCAAGAGGACGGGAGCAGACTCATTTCAGTGGTACCCAGCAACAGGACAAGGGGTAACAGGCAAAAACTGAAACACAGGACACTGCACCTGAGTATGAGAAAAAAAACTTGTTTACTTTGAGGGTGACAGAGCACTGAAACAGGTAGCCCAGAGAGGCTGTGGAGTCTCCTTCTCCAGAGACACTCAAAACCCAACCAGACATGATCCTGTGCAACCTGCTGTAGCTGAACCTACTTTAGCAGGGAGGTTGGACTAGATGATATTTGGAGGTCCCTTTTTACACCAGCCCTTCCGTGATTTCCAGACACAAAGGACAATGATGGCCACCTTTCAGCAAAGACCTACATGGTGTGGAAATAATTCCAAATCCATTGTGTTGTAAAATGACAGATGGTCAGAAGAGAGGCGTCCCTCTGTGTGGGGCATATTTCAGTAGTAGTGTGGGGACTGAGGGGTTTAGTGACCAAGGGAGATGGATGACCTTGCCTCATGCCCTTCTTCCCGTTTCACCTTTGCTTTAGCTCTCTAGCTTCTCTCACGGTTAGCTCGTTGCCTGTCCTGTCTCACATCCACAAGTTGCTACAGCCCAGTTGGATGAGGCAGAAAAGCCCATTTAGCAGGAAACTTTCTCATTCTTTCCTCCTGCAAAAGCTGACATTTTTGGTCATATTTCAGACTGGCCACCTCTGGAACATGCTAATCAAAAATAAATGCATTTACTTTTAGCTAATTGGAATTTCATCAGTTTGTCATTACCTTTCAGATTGTATTACTCATGGTTCATGCATTAGTAGTTTTTTCCTCCAAACATCACCTATCAAACTTTCCAGCAGTTGTGCTTTGGTGCCAGCAATTTGGCCCCTTCCTCCCTGACTATGAGATAAGGCCACAGCAGAGTGCAGTGATCCTGGTTCAGCTGCAGTGGACATGATGCCAGCTCGCTCTTCAGCCGTTGTCTGTCCTGAGCAGAGCACTGGTGGTCATGGCCATGCTTTTGCAGGCCCTTTATGAATCTGCTTTCAATTCTCCTTAGCCATTAGCAGGGGCTGGAAACTGGTGGCAAGAGGAGTGAAATAATGGCTTGTTCAGAAGCCATGGGAAGTTAACTACACCACCTTCTCTTCCTAGAGACTTTTAACGAAGTAGCAGACACAAGACAGTTCTTCATATTTTTAACATGGAAATGACTATACAATACCCCAAGATTCCAGTGAGAAGCAGGAGGATCCCTCCTGTCCAGATAGTTACTCAGCTTGAGCTACCACTGTTTTCCCCCTGTGTAGCACTTGCCTCACCATCATTCACAAATTTAGAAAGGCCAGTAGTGATAAAACCAGGGAAGCCATTGAAAAGTGAAGTGAGAGGAGAGCACAGTTTTATTACCAGTGCCATGGGCAGTCTTGGCTGCAGCTACGCCTTCACTTTACAAACAAAGTGCAAGTCCAGCACGTTGGACAAATACCCGTTTTTACTGAATAGCTGCATCAAGGTACTCATTTACACGAAGCACACTGCCCTGAGACAGAACATAATTCCATGCTGACCAGGATCTTATCCCTAACTGTGATCAAGAGTGGGGTGTTGAAGAGCAACTGTAAGAGTAGGGTAAGCATATATTGATTATTTATTTCCGAGGCAGACTCTGATGGTTTACAACAGCATTTAGCTCACAGCTGCACTGAGCCAGATGCAGTCTCTTCTAACAAGATAAGAAATGGAGCTGCAGGTACCAAATGGGCACTAAAGAAAGAGCTGGGAATTTTAAAAGAATCTGCATTAGCAACCTCAATTTTGTACAAGCTCTTAGCTCTTTCAAATGGAATGATCTTCTGTCAGCATACTGCCATGAATCTTTGACCTGTAATAGTCTTTTTTTAGATGCTGTTTAAAAACCCTCACAGATAATGAATTTTTAATTAATATCCTGGAGGAAATAATGTTAATATTGCTCCTGTTGTGATGCTGAATGCTACATGCTGTCCAAACCATTTTATCTCAAAAGTAACAATTGCAGTGATACACATTACAATCTTCAGTCCTTCAATTCTGAGACTGAAACTTACTGTTTGTACAATCAGAGATTTCATAGAGCTCAACTGCTACCATTGCAAAATATAACTTGCTTGAAACCACTTTTTAAGGAGCCATTTTTAGTGCATAACCAATGAGTTAAACCTATAGTGTTAAAATTAGATTACCTTGTCAACTGGAAGCCAAAACCCAATTTTGCTTCCTAAAGGAATGACATGAGCTGGAGATCTGGGATTAATTTGGTCCTATAATCCATGTGAAAAGTCTTGCAACACTTCCCTACTGCAGAATCAGCCATTCATAGGGTTATAAATTGCTCTTCCTGATAGGTATCTGTCTTTTGACATTGCCACATTGGTTTAGTAATTGTGCATATACAGTTGTTTTCTGACTGTGTTTAGCATTAGTACTTTATGTTGCTTCATACAGCCTCATACTTATATTTTAAAGAAGGGATGTTTAACAAAAGATGAAACAATAATGGAAATTTCAATTTCTCTTTCTCTGCTTTCTTTTCACATGTGTTGATATTCCTGCTTCTGATTGCTTTGTTATCCTTTCTCTCCTCAACGTAAATGCTTTGCATCTTCATTTTTCCCTTTAAACAAACAGAATTTTTAATTGCACAGATTTAAGGTGTCCCCCCTCGTATCAACCCTTTTCCTGAGCTAAGTTCTCAGCGAGTTTGTCCATGGGCTAGTGTGCACTAAGAAAGCTTTCCAAGGCGGATAAAATAGTTTGCAAGTGTAACTTATTCCACCTCCAAAACACTCCCCCACCTTCCTGAAAGAGAAGAAAATGCTGCTGCTGGGAATACTGTTTTCCCCCACTGTGGTCCCTGGCTGACACAGCTGTGGAGGTGCAAATACACTTCCTTAGACCCTTCAGATGTGCGAGGCAGTTTCTCTTGTAGGCATGGCTGTGCTCTCCCCTCCTGGCTGTCCACCCTTCTCAATCCCACACAGAGACCTTACTGATACCATGCCTAACATCTTCCCATCACATCACACAACTTTTACACTTATGTGAATAGGTTTTGATTTTTCATTACCTCCAACCATGGCAGCACTTCTGCCAACTTACCTTTCTGGGTGACTACTGTACATAAGTAGATGACACGCCTGCTTCTACACAATTTAAAGCTAGACAAGTGTATACTTCTATATTTGCAACACAAAATAAAGAGACACTAATGGTGGTTATTTGTTTCCCTCTCTTCTAAGTACTCTTTGCACACAGGTAAGAATACACTCTCTTGCTGAGAAGTGCTGCCAATACTAGAATGTTGAGTGCTTCTTCCCCGTGTCCACACAAAACTGCCCAGGGGAACAGTTAAGTGCTCTGAGTCTGACAAGTGCCTCTTGATGCACTTT
Organism: Dryoscopus gambensis; assembly: GCA_013389985.1. Classification (NCBI taxonomy): domain Eukaryota; kingdom Metazoa; phylum Chordata; class Aves; order Passeriformes; family Malaconotidae; genus Dryoscopus; species Dryoscopus gambensis. The sequence continues at coordinate 60,389 of WEIT01010907.1, forward strand.
TTCGTATATGCTGTAGGCTATTCACTGAGGTTTCAGAGACAGAGCTTACCTTGAAGGAAGCTAACAAGCTTTGTGTGAATCAAGTTCTAAAGGTAACGTATACAACAGGTTTCTGAACCAGGCTCCACCACTTGGCTTCTAGATGTCTCAGAACTGGTTTTGCTTTAGGAAGTACCAGATGCTAAAGACTAAAAGCAAAAGAAACACTGAAATATATTGTTTTTCTCCCTTCCCTGAGGAAATTCTTGAAGCAAAGATATTATTCTTACATGACCAAATCACAGCAGATGTCTTCTTCCCTTCAGTCTCATTTATTTAGTAGCATACACACTTCAGAGTAATAAACACTCATCCAATACAGTCAATGTCAGCATTGCATTGTAGTGTTCAGAACGGATGCATGTAGATGATACAGGCCATTTGATCTCAGTACCTTAATAATAACAAATAATAACAACAGCAATAAAAAAAGTAGCAAAAGCCCTCTGAGATACATAAGGGTTTGGTCCAACTCCCAGTGAAATCTTTCCCTGTAACAGGAACTGGATCAGATGTTAAGTGAATTTCTTCCCTGTACAAAATTTAGAGGGATTTAATTTTACCGCTTTCGTTAAATTTCAGCCGAATTTATATCCCTGTGGGGCCTCAACACCCATAATTTTTAAACTTATCCAATCTATCTCTGTGCATTTCTTTCTATATTGCACCTTCCTCCAAAGAATCTCACAACATCTTGCAGGCAATAATGAAGGACAGCCTCACACCATTCCTGCGAGGTAAGTAGGTCTATTCCCATCTGTAAAATTGGAACAAAATAATGCCTAGGATAGTTGTCCAAGGCCAAAAAAAACAAGTCAATAATGAAGTTGAGGGAGAGAAGTCCTAGTCCTACTTCTCGATTCACACAGGAATGCAGCAGCTACAGTACTGCTCCATCTAACTAATGAGTTTAAAGACCTTGGAGCCTAAGCCCGAGGTCATCTGTTCAGCACCACAGTGCCTCTAGGCCAGCATCTCTGACCCTGCTGTGGAATCATATGTGCTCAGTGTCTCTAGAGTGAGGCACTATTTCTGCAGATGCATTAATGAACATCATTCTAGAATTGCATGTGAACAAATTCCTTGGTTACCATGCATCAGCTCCTCCTGTGTTACGTGCCTGTGCACATGCATCATGTTGACCCTCTGGTAAATATAAGCTTATTCAAGACAACTTACCCCATATTGAAAGAAGGCCATGCTGCTTCCTCACACTAGCAAGTGCATGCCCACAGACAGGTGCTCTGGGCACCTGTCCCATCCGATGAGAAACAAGGAATCTAAAACTCACCCTGGGGCAGTTTGCTCCTGAGCTCACAGCCTCAGCTCCTAAGAGCTCCATTGCTCAGCTAAAGTCCTATATTTGCAGTTTGCTGTGAAAAGCTGCCTCCGTCTCTTCTTTCCCATAACAGCAACAGATGATTGTGATTTCTTCCTTTCTAATTCCCTAGCAAGACAAAGAGCCATTTCAAAGCTAACTTGCTGGAACTATACATCATCTAGAATGAGTTTCCAGATCAGTATCTGCTATAGCAGAGGTTTTCCTTTTGCCTTGACGTTTACAGCTACTGCAGTGGAACAGACCTTCTCCAAGTTTTCCCCCATGACCATGTACTGCAAACCATCCAGGTGCTACCAGGAGTTGATTTTTTTGAAGCTGCTAGTACCACACTGCTTCCAGCTCTCCTTTAGAACTGGACAGTCATTCTAAAAGTTTGTTTTAAAATCTCAACTGACATTTGAGCACCGACCTCTACTGTTTAGATCCCCCCTCCAGAAAACAGATTACATTGGTGCAAAAGCTTCACGTATGTGGTAACAGAAGAAAGAAATTTTACATTGAAGATTAATTAGGCAAAAAAGTAAATGAATTCTATCTTAACAATCTTATTTCTTACTTTTATAATTATTTTAATTATGGTAGGACAGCTTGCAATTGCAGTCTCATAAAAAAGGCAATGTCAATAAAGTCCTGCCTGTGAGACCTATTTACTTGCTATTGTCCTTAAGCACTGCTATTCTCTTTAGGCACTGCTATCCAGTGGCTTACCTGTTGTCTGCAGAAAAGGAGAAATACTTTTTTTTTTTAAACTGTATGGAATTCACTATGGATTCGTCTTCTCATAACAGTTCAAAAGTTAGGAGGCATCTGGAATGATACAATGTGTGCTCACTGTCACTTCAAAATAACCTAATGTAAACACTCTGAAACTTCAAGTCAAAAATTCATTAACATACGTATCATAAATATAAAACAGAGAGACTCTGGGAGGATACAGTCATCTGAATTTGCAGTGAACTGCAGAAGTAATTACCAGTTTCAGACAACTTCTGGTTTAAAATGAAATATTTCCACATGTCATTAATTCCTACAGGATACTTATTCTATCTCATCTAACTTTACATCACAACTGAGCTTCAATTTTCAACATTCTTGCTTTGTTTAGAGGTGATGAAAAAGTAATTAAAACTGACTGATCTTTTAGTACAATAGTGTGTTACCCAAAGTAACTCCTTTTAGATATTAATTTAGGCTCTCTAATTACAAATATTACAGATTTCATTCCAGATCTGGACTCTATAGGGTTTTTTTTGCTCATGATAACAATTTTTACTGAAACAGCCGTTTCCCAAATGTGGAGTCACATGTGTATATCCAAAGTTCTCAGAATCTCTCCTGAGCACAGAACACCAGCAAAAGACAGGACTTTCTGATCAACGTGCATTACTACCTTTAGATGTTGAAAGGGTTTAACCATCAACTGGTAATGTAAGTCTTACCTGCATTGTGAAAACTGCATCACCACGTTATTGATGTTAAAACCCAGAATGGGAGTGAACATGTGACTACTGATAGTACTTATACTGCCAGTATTTTAAAAACTGTTCCAGTGACTAGAGGCAACCATTGGAGAAGGTATGTGAAGTCATTGCAAGAAAACAATTCAATCTTTCTTGATTTTAACCTAAAAACTGCATTTTCTGAGGCTGTGTCTGGACCACAGCAAAAAAAATGAAGCACAGATCACCCTGTGATTCCAGATGGGGACTAGAGGATGTAATATATTGACATTCCTTCACCCAAACTGCCTGGAGTTAACAGCTGATACTTTGAAGGAAGGATGCCTGGGAATTACCTCATCATTGTATAATGCTGTGAATGCAGAAACATGACCTTCCTGATTGCTGTGCCAGTTTACACGCTTAAGTGGCAGCATCATATTCGAGAACAGGAACATGGCCAAGAAGTCACATGCATTAGGAGACAGTCAAACCATGATCTTGAGAGATCACACTGGTTGCTGACTACTAGTGTGTGCATGTGTATAGGGGTTTTATCTTTAAAAATAAACAAGCCTTGGAAAAAAACTTAGTTCCCTGACCTGTTTGTGAAAGATCATTAGTGATTTTCAGAGCTGCCGTTCAGCTGCAAGAGGCCAAACTCTCCAAGTTAGTAACATTTCCAACAGCCCATCCAGTCGGAAAGTCAAAAGTTTTTGGAGACAATAGGCAGCTATTCTCTCCCTAGAGTATTTGTAATCTCCTGAGTGGCTACTGAAAAAGCCAAGGCTGTTCTTGGATAGAAGCAAGGCTAGGGTA
>WEIT01010907.1:65889-78585 GCA_013389985.1 Dryoscopus gambensis
ATCTTCCAGTTCCCCAAAGCGAAAAGAAAGAAACTGTGTTAGAAAAAGAAGGAGCTCTAACCACGGTGGGGGCACAGGGGGGATAAAAGAACCAAGGCCTAATGTATAAAGCTCTAGTGCAGATTTTTAATGCTGCCCTGAGGTACCAAGCATACTCCTCCTGAAGGGCTAATCCACCTTCATAATGGCTTCCACACTGCAGCAAAACATTACAGCAAAGCATCCTTTGAAGTCCCGAAGACAAGAGATGCGTTATGCCATCTACCACATGCCTACTGTGCTACCCGTGAATTAGCACACAGGAATTCCTCTTTGAGATGAGTTTCACACATGGGAGCACAGATAGTCACCAATCTCACTTCCTGCCTCCACGTTCTGATTTTATCCTCTCCAGACTGAATTCCCAAATCGCAAGTTTTCCTGCTAACACAATCCTTGCTTAGATATCACCCATCTAATGCATCTAATACCCATGGCTGAAGCTAATGGCAAGCTGTAAGTTAGTTTGAATGACATGTTGATAGCATGAGGCATTCGGAGTCAACTCATGGCAAGAGCTGACATAACTGGTCTCAGTCAACTTCTCACAACCCACCAAGTCCCCATATCCACCCCATCTCCTGAGAGCAACTGGAAGTCAAAACCACTTACTTCCTTGGTAGTCTAATTCATATTTCATGTACCAAAGAAAGCATGGCCCTGAAGCAAGTGCATTGGTCCAAGATCAGTGCACCTGAAGAGCTTGGACTCACCAGAATAGTTGTGTTGCCCTCAATGAATTCCACAAAAACCTGTAGAACTTGCTCCTGTGTCTTTGTCGTTTTGAAGTTTGTGTTACATGTTCCATCCGCCTTCTGCACAAAACCGCACACAGACAGAGATTATTTATACTGCACCCATATCATTCCCCTCATCAGTCAATCCTCTTGAACCAGCAACAGCTCAGCCCTTGCTAACCAGATGAAAGTAAGTAGTTGAACAGGAAGAGAACAGATAAACCAAGCAAGAAGAAGAGAAGAGATACAAAAGCTGATTGGATAACTTTAAATGGCACTGGCAGTTCATTTCCTGTTGAGTACAAATTAAAAAAAAAAAACAAACAAACAAAAACAATTCATGATATTACCAGCTTGCAGGAGAGTTTTCTCATGTCAGTGCTAGTAGTGCAAAGTTCAGTGGGGCAAACCACAGAGACCTCTTTAGTTGTACTCTTGTCTAGCTAGTGAAACCCTGGCTGAGAGTGTAAAGGAACATTTCCAAACCCAATTTTACTAGTCCTTTTAGTTTGGAGTTTTCTTTTGGGTTTTGGTGAGGATTTTTTGTTGTTATTTGGGAGGGGGTTTGGTGGTGGTGGTGGTGGTTTTTGTTGTTGTTTCTGTTTTTCAATGGGAAATCAAAGAATCACAGTTAGGATTCAGTTCCAAATACACCTTTGAACATATAATATTACCCAGAAGTCACAGAACAGAAATCTGTTGCAGACAGGAACAACTTGAGATTCACAGTGCTAGCAGTGACAAAGCAGGTGAGTGAATTCTGGCAAAGGAGAGTGCAGGCATGCTTGTTCCAAGTGTGTCCTGGAGAAATTCAGAGTATTTTTGTGCTAGCAGTAAGATTCAGTACAGAAGCACCCTGCTACTGAAGAAAACAAGTATTTTTATGTGCTTCTGGAGCTACAAGTAGATAAGAGCAGTGCATGAATTGGAGGTATCTGTAAACATAAAATATATGAATATGCATGTCTCCAAGAGCATCTCTGTTGCTTCAAGAGACACAAATAGGAGATTTTAGGATGTGTGTGTAAAATACAGCAATTATTACAGTCAGTAACAAAAATCCATTAAAAGCCTGCAGGATTATCAAACTGTTTTCCTCTCCATTGTACCTGCCCAATCCCTCATTTTCATTATGAGTAAATCAGCAGGTCAATACAGTATGTTCTCTCCTACATGTTAAGTCACTGCACCAAAATGACAAATTCAGGTCCAGTCTCAGCAGGTGAAACACTATTTATTCCACAGCTGAACTCAGTTTCTAATGTACACATGAAAAAAACTCAATAATGCTAAAACTCCAGATCGCTCACACAACAGAATTTTATTCCAAGGCTATGGGACAGATACAAGTGCAGCGTGTCAGCCTGATGAGATGTGCAAGTTATGCCAGATCAGTTCAGCAGGCAGGCAGTGAAAGTTAGAAGCCAACTGATCTGATGTGTGATAATACTCAACAGCACATAGAAATTTAGAACTCCATCTCGTACCTCTTCACTGGAGTAAGGTTTTTTTAAAAATAATTTCTCCCTATGCCGCAGATTGTAGAGCAAAGTCTGGAATAGCTGCTTGGTGTTCGCTTTCTAAATTTTTGAGTCTGGACAAACTAGTTGCTTGCTTCCCCACAGCTGAGAAACACTTTTATAATTTTGCTCCTTTCCAGTGGTTGGCAGGAAACAAAATTACTGCCTGTCTTTACTTGCTGTAAACAGCATCCAGATTTTGAATGACACCACCCCAGTATTCTAAACCAGGGCTCTGCAACAACTCTTGATGTACTTGATCCTCAGGAGGCACTGGCCTGACTCACTCCTTGAAGTCATACCTTTGCTAAAGACTCCGCATACATTCCTGCACAGTGGAGCAGTGTCACACAGTGCAGCTCGTGGGCCACTGGCAACACTTCTCATTAGATGTGACAGTGCCATGGCTCGCAGGAGGGCAGATATCACAGCTCCATAAAATAGTGCTATCTATCTTAAACCATGGGGTCTCGCTCAGAGCCCTCTGCAGACTTCCCTTAAAGGGCTCTGGGTTAACCTAATGGATTCACAAAGATTTATGAATCAAATCTGACGTCCTCCTGGGAAAATGGCTATCCCTGATCTATAGCTAAAGGAATGGCACCAAAGGAAGAAGTAACTTTTCAAACTATGCAGACATTCACTGTCAGAATGGGAAGACAGAAATCCCAACTCTCAGCCCCAGGCATCTCTGCTCTACAAAACATTAGCTTAATATTGTAGAGAAAATATTTGTGATGCCTGGCCTTCAGACAGCCTTTGCCAGAGAGGAAATGTGCATTTGGAATCAGGCAGGCACAAGATACTAAGCAATAGGTTCCAGCTGTAGGGAAACCAAATGGTTCAAAATATTTTTGATAGGAGGAGAAGTGACAAATGCCAAAAATGAACTTTATTTGATTTCAGAGATCCAGAAGCAAGGCAATGAAAAGAAATGGATCAACCTAAAAAGAACTGGTACCCCACTACTGAAGGAGTGCATATGGTGAATCAGATCTCATTTATCAGCAGCCAGTTCACAGAAGGGCTTATATGACTTCACTTGCTTTGCTTTCGCTTCTTATACAAGCAGCCACAGGGCAGGAATATTTCTGAATGACCACACCCAACGTATCTTATCAGGTAACTCCAGGAGTTATCAGTGCAGTTAGGGAGAACATCCCCTTGTAACCATCAACCACTAGCTGGCACCACTGACTCTTACAGGCTTTCCTACCAAAATGGGGATCCCCGCAAAATGGCTTTGCTTTTCTGCAAAAATACAGAACTGGATGCACAGTTCACCTCCAGTGGAACAGTGTAGGGAGTACTGACTACTGGTATTGCCTGAACAATTCAGTTTCTGCCACCTTTTCTCCATCTAAAATAATCAGAAAATGATACCTACATTCCTCACAGCACAGGGAGATAGAGAGAAAGGGAATGTGCTCCAAAGTACTTCCTGTGCTTAATCAAGGATTAAGTATTACTGTTTTGCACAGTTAGAGCAGTGTCTCCACAGAGGGAAACACTACACAGTCTGTGTGTTATACTGCTCCTACCTACCTCTGACAACCAACAAATCCACACAGAACAAGCCAGGAGGTTTTTCTGAAGCTTTTCTGTGCTCCCTTAGCTCAGTCACTCTCCAGGACTCAAATCTGTACATCTTCACTCACCAACAATCTTTCCAAGACCATACATGGAAGACCTCAAGATCATCTGGGTTTCTGATTCCATTACACAGAGAAGCATACAAAGATCTAAGTTGTATAGGAATAAAACAGGTTATCTTGATAACATCATTAGCTGGCTAAAGGGCAAGACAGGATCACGTCTTTTGGCTGGACTAGAGCCAGATCATCTCCATACTCATCTACCACCCAGACAGTTCTTGCATGAAGATGCTGTGTCTAACAGCCAGGAGTGGGTGGCACAGCACACAGAGGGGCAGCACTGCATGAGCTGGAAGCCCCAGTTCCTATATCACAGCAGGAGAATCTGTGAATAAGGAAGAGAGAAGACACACAGGGAAGCTGAAAAGAAAGAAGTATTTAAAGAGCCTCTGTTCATCAGCATCACCCTCTTTTATCCCTTTCTCATTTCTATGTTCTTGTATTGTGAAATAGAAACAAAAGTAATCCAGGTTCTGGAGTGGTGCAGTTGACACACCTGAAGGATGGGATGCCATCCAGAAGGACATGGGCAGGCTTGAATGTAGTCCCATGGGAATCTCACGCGGTTTAAGTGCAAGGTGCTGCACCTGGGGCAGGGCAAGCCCCAGTATCAATCCAAGCTGGGGGATGAACGGATCAAGAGCAGCCCTGCCAAAAAGGACCTGGGAGTACTGGTGGATAGGAGGCTCGACATGACCCAGCAATGTGAGCTCACAGCCCAGAAAGTCAGCTGTGTCCTGGGCTGTATCCGAAGCAGGGGGGCCAGCAGGGCAAGGGAGGGGATTCTGTCCCTCTATTCCTCTCTCATGGGACCCCACCTGGAGTGCTGCATCCAGCTCTGGGGTTCCCAGCACAGGAAGGACACGGACCTGTTCCAGTGAGTCCAGAGGAAGCCACCAAGTTGATTAAAGGAATGGAAAACCCCTCCTATGAGGAAAGGCTGACAGAATTGGGATTATTCAGCCTGGAAAAGAAAAGGCTTTGGGGTGACCTAACTGTGGTTTTCCAGTACCTGAAGGGAGCCTAAAAGAAAGATGGAGAGGGATTTTTTACAAGAGCAGGTAGTGACAGGACAAGGGGTCCTTTCTAAGTGGGAGTAGGTTTAGATTAGGTATTAGAAAAAGATTCTTCACCGCAAGTGTTGTGAGGCACTGGAACAGGTTGCCCAGAGAAGTTATGGGTGCCCCATCCCTGGAATTGTCCAAGACCAGGTTGGATGGAGCTCTGAGCAACCTGGTCTACTGGAAGGTGTCCCTGCCTACTACATGGTACTACATGATCTTTAAGGTCCATTCCAACCCAGGCCATTCTATGATTCTATAAAAGATAAGTAAGTAATGAGTAGGAAAGAAAATTGCCAAGGTTCTACTGTGGCTATAAGGTAGTATCCTAGGGATGCTACAGGGGCACAAACTTATCCATCACGAACAGCAGATGGACTTGGCTGATGGAGAAATCATTTTGGATGGAGAATCATTTTGGATTGTTCTGGCTTTATTCCAGCTCCATCTATACTGGATCTCATAATGTATTTAAAAGGAAAAGTGGTTTCCTTGATCCTATGGGTATCTAAGCAAACACTTTTAACATTCCTTGCCGATAAACATAACTGCAACAAAACCACTTTACTGTGATTCACTTGGAATAAATATGTATAGTTCCTGGATAAAAAAAAGTAATTGCATGCAGAGAGGGAGTTAATACTTCTGTTCTGAATTCCTCCTTGCTACAGTCTCATTTTCATTCTATCTGCACTGCGTACCTCCTTGAGTCCTTCCTGCAAGGTCTATATGGTTGATTCAAGTACGGCGACGTGTGTTTGAAGCTTAAATTCATTGACACACTCTGTTACAATTATAATGAATGCTTTAAAACTGCAATAGAGTGAACTCTGTGGTTTCAGTTAGTGCATTTTCACATAATCCTTTGGAAAAGCTGGCTACTGATGAGCACAAGCTTTCTGATTAATCAAGATATCAAACAAAGTTCAGTCTCCAGGAACAGGCAGAGGTGAAGCAGTTACCTTAATCCCTTCAATCCTGAAGCCCAGGTTGGCACTAGAGCTGATGGTTTCTCTCCACTGCATGTACCGGGGTTTGGTGACAGCATGCTGGGCATTCTCTTCAGCTGTGGGAGCAAGAGGATCCACTTCAATCATTTTCTTGTACATGTCCTTACGCAGCTTTGGCTTCTCTCGTGCCTTAGTCAGCTCTTCCTCCAGGTACGTTCTGCAAAAACCACATCCCAACATATCCTTAAGGACTTCCCCAACATTTCTTTTTGCAGCTTACAAACTGGCCTCAAGAAACATCAACCAGGAAAGTAAGCTTTTTCATTGCCCCCGTTTTGCATATGGGGAAACCAAAGTACACAGAGCAATGACTGTGCAGGCATATTTAGTGAAACAGCCACAGGAATCAGGAATTGTAATTCACTTCTTGTTCTAACTATATCTTTACCTACTGTTACAAGTTATTGTTATTTCCTGGTTACAGAATGGGAGAAAGCTGAATTCCCACTGTGCCATAAAACAGAACTGCATCTTCAGAGGACAGTTAGAAAAGATCACTTAAAATGAAATCAAAAAACCAAATAGGGCTATTGAAGATTTAATGCATTCTCTCTCTTCAAAAAACTTAACATCAGTCATTGGTGATTTTTTTAGGCCTCAGAAAGTTTAAGTTTTACTTAATGCATCTCAGTGAAAGAAAAAATCACTCTTCACATAGAAAAAAACCTAAAGAGTAAAGCAGATTATCAGAGCAGTTCCAAACAGAAAAGGTAACTAAGAACAGGAAGGTGAAGGGACACAAAACTTCCACATCTTGCTCTTACCACTCAATCTGTTAATCTGGTAGCCATTAGAAAGGCACTATCCATGTCCTCTACATTCCACTGGATTCCTAAAGCTTGCACTTTGTCAGTTGCCTGAAGTTTACTTTCCTCATCATAGTGTAACAAACGAGGACTGCATTTAGGAGATTATGTCACTCACTGCCAGAATGTCACCTACTTTCAAGAAAATGTGAATTGAGGCAAATCCTTTTCTTTCTTCTGAACATACCAGTGCTACACATTTCTAATTCATTTAAAATTTTGCATCTCTTTGAAAAGGCGTATCTGTGCTCCTGTAAGTAGGGTAACTAATTTATTACAATAACACTTGAGCATCTGAGCTGACACCCAAAAGATTACTACGACAGCTCATACTTCTCTGTACTGTTACCTTACTCCAGGATCTCAACAGATCCCTATCTGTTTGGTATGCTTAGATAGTATTTTTGATGTTTTCATCTTAATCACAGACAGTGAATGGAAAAGAAAGTGAGGATCTGGAGAACAAAATGATGGCAACACCTCAAGATGTCAAAGTAGAGAAAAAACCAGGTCAGTCCTGAGCAAATGGTCAACCTTTTACAGAAAAGATCAATACCAGCAAAGACTCATTCAAGCATTGGAAATGGGCTTTCACACTGCTATTCAGTCATTTGCATTGGGAGATGTAAATTTTACTCTTTGTGAGGCCTTCTGAATCACTGCATACACAAAGATTCAATGCACTGGCAGTGAATAAATCCCATCATTTTTTCCCATTTATTATCAGGCCACTGCAGAGAATCTTTGTCTTAAATCACCCCTGAAAATTTCTTTATGTGGATAGTTTGTGAGGCTATAGATCAGTTAGTTTCCAGAATTCATGTACAATCTGGCAATAATGGAACATACTGTCCTCAGGTTGTCCAAGATGACTTGTGAGCATGACCACATCTCCCCCCTCCCTCAAATGCAGAGAAAGTATATTCTCTTTCAGTTACCCCACCTGATCCCCATCTTGCAGTCCATCACACTTGGCCCTTCAAAATCAGTAAGCAAGTCATCCAGCTGGATGTAGCTCTCGCCATCTCTCTCCACCACACCATGGAAGCAAGGGACGCAGGAGCGTAGTGGGTCTTTCATCAGTCTCTCAAAACACTCCTTTTCATTCTCTGAGAAGCGTTTGAGAATCTTCCCACTATCAGCTGCCTTGAAACTCCCTAAAAAAAGAAAATCAAACATTTGCTGACAAGATTGACATGCAAAAAGGAAAAACCCCTTCCCCCACCATTCCAGTTTCATCTATCTCAGCCTCATGGCAGCAGTTAAAGACTTACCCTTAAGAGAAGAGATAAGATGCTTTTCATAAAAAATAAAACACACAGGACAAACAGTTGTTAGCAGTGAAAGTCCATTTGGATACATTCCCATGTCAGAATTTACAGCTTTAAGGAGTGCAGTTGCTTCAGGCCATTGGGCTGTTCGTTTTTTTGTTTGTTTGTTTGTTTGTTTTCTGTTTTTTTTTTACCCCGTGCCAGTCTTTGCTAGGTTATTAAACAGTACTGTACTTACTAAAATGCACAGGAAGAAGCCACGAGCCAGAATTCATTAATCCTCTGACAGGCTATTTTAAAGCTGCATAACACTGCCAGTGCTGGCTTTGTCCTTAATCCTCACACAGGGTACATACACCTGCTGAGCATGTCTGGACAGAGGTAGTACACTCAATCAGTGATAGTTAAACAGCCAGAACAGGCCAGAAGCCAAGCACTGCCCTTTCCACACACACACACACATATACACACACACAGAGGCTGTGACTGCGCCTGCGTCTGTCTGCAGGTACTGCCTCTCCTCTGGAAACCTGCTAATCTACTAATGCCCTGCAGGTACAGTCTGGAGGTCGACAGTGCTTTTTACAGCCCTGTGTTTGAATGGTATCCAGGACAAATGACATCTGCAGAGGCCACAACCAGCAGTAATCAGACTCCACCTGTCTGGAGTTTCCAAATGCTCTCCTGTCTTGCAACCCGCCACCAGCATCTGAGGAAAGCACACCTTTCATTCAGAGGTATCCTTTAGTCTATGTGAAACAAATTGGGCACCAAAGTAGGAGCCTCATTAATCCTGGGGATAACAGTCAACCTTTACCACAGCACAATCCTTCAGCCATTGCAAACTTGTTCTTCTCCAACAAATCCTAGAACTGGCACTGCCTCGGCACAAGGGCAAGGCTGGTAACAGCCCAGGTTCTAGTTCACAAAAACACTATCATATCAGAGAAGAACAGCTGCAGAAAGGATGAAGTAAACCCAAGCACAGAAAGCTACTAAAAGGAAACTGGAATAGTATCTCTCCTCATCAGCTTCTAGTAAACTCTTAACCCTTCTCTTCCACCCTAATACACGAGTCTCCAGAAGGGTTACGACTACACGTCCAGTGCATCGCTCCACACAGATGAAGCCAACTCCATACATCTATGACAAAAACTGCATTAAGATTGGGTCATCTTGGCACTTTGTGTGATACAAATCAGACCCAACAACACCACTGTGCAAATTGCAGCTACCCAATTTCTAGGGCTCAGTAAATTTCTCAGCACAGCTTTGAAGTGCACCATATTAGTGCATTAGCATGCACAGAGGTGGTTCACGGACTGCATTACAGCACGATGCAGCGTAGGTGCCTGCCCACATGTGTACTAATAAACCCCCACTAGCACTGCACAGGAATTATACGAAGCCTGAGACACAAACCTGATGACTTCCCTTTATTGTTTTTTTGCCTTACAAATGAAACTAAGCCTACATCAGGAGCACACCTACCAATTTCTACAGACACAAAACTAGAATCAACCGAGCTGCTCTTTGTACTCGTACAGTGAACAATTACAGACTCACAACGCAAACACCTGATCAGCAAGGCAATTTTCATATTTGTTTTCCACCCAAGGACCTACATTCAGAGGAGGGGTTTGGAGTGGTATTAGAAACACTGACCTTTTCAGGGCTGAAGCACATACAGGCATGAACAGTAATCCTTCCAACTAGAGAACTAACTATTGGCTACTCAGTCAGGAAAAATGATCCCATACCACAACCAACAGCAAATAGATTAGGGCTTTAATTCCCCAATCTCATTTCCCTCTAACAAGTATTTTACACATATCACCTTACAAGCCTGGCCCTTCTCCAGACTCTGACCACTGCTCCCTCACTCATCTCATTATTCAGGTATATCACTCCCACTTCCCTATCCACACCCACAACTGAAATACGTTTTAGGTCACAGATTTATGTGATCTTGTCTGCTTCCTTTTTCCCTGAAGGGAGGAAGGAAACAGAGACAGTTCTTCTTGCTGCAGTCATCCTCACTCCAGAGACAAACACATTGAAGATACCCCTCTCACCTGTATGCCCAGCCAGCTGCACCCATGAGTAGCGTTTCTTGAAGGGGCTGATGACTGGTAAGTTAACCATGGTTTTAATTGTATGCCATGCCTTTTTCTGGAAAAGAAAAGAAATCTTAAGTTGGGCAAAAGCTGAAATCCTGACATGCCACAAATGTATTACGTAGCTTCACGCACATTGAGTTGTTCCTCACTAATTTGTAAGTGCTCAAAGGTGGAACCACAAAACAAACATTATCATCATTGTTGGAAAAATATGCACACAAACCCAAGAACGGACAAATAAAGATAATGCCCTGCCATGCACAAGAAAGCTGCCTGTAAGGAAAAATAAAAAGTCAGACTGCACGTCACAGGCCTGTTCTTAGCCACACCTCACCCTCTGTGTGTGAGTCACACAGTATGTGGACAGCAGATGCTGAACGAAGACACACATGCACGCATACGCACATTTAAGTTTCCATGAGACATGCACATAAGCTGCTTGTCACTGTCAGCAACACTTCCTTCCCCAGATAACTTCGGCATCACCTCGTGATTAACAGCTTTCCCTGAGTCAGCAGGTAAATCTTACTGTGACACATGCATAGAAAGCACATCTCTAGTTGGACACGGAGCTCACCCAGGTCCCTCAGCACCCACTGACAGCCTGCTGTAGAATCTACTTCAGGTCATGAATTTTCTTATTCCCTCCCCCCTTTCCCAATCCTGTTACTTTTTAACAAAGCTGGGCATTGCTCTGGCAACCTTTGGGTGCAGCTGCCTGGGTACCCCTGCAGGCAGACAGGGAAACAAAACAGCTGCTCACAAAGAGCAGCTGAGTGCTCTGTCACAAAGGCAGAAAGAAAAAAAAAAGTAGAAAGTGAAAAAGTCTCATGCTCTGGAACTGACAACCAGGTGGGAGAGAACCACAGCCCACCAGCATTCATGTTATACTGGGAGGGATCCCAAAGTCCTTTACAAACAAGGAGAGCAGGCTCAGTTCTTCTATCACTAGAACCCAATACCCTGCCGGAGAAGGAAAATGGAGCTGCATGATACTTATGCATGACAATTTACTGCTGAGGGGGTTTTGTTGAGATCAAGTGTAGCTGGGCATTAGGCTACATTTACAGAAGTGTTTATCAATGGCCCAACTGGAATTCACCAAAATCACCAGGAGGCACTAATGTCACTGAAAACAAGTTTAGGTACTTGCTCATCAACTGAAAAACACACATTCAAAACAACTGTGTCTTCTCTAGCGTGCATTTTGATCTGAAGATTGAGGTGCTTAGGATACCTAATTTTTATTGTCTTCTACACTCTAAGTGAAAAAGAGAAAATGAGAAATTGCAGGCAATAATACATGGGCAAAATTATGCTCTCCAGATCACACTCTGACCTGGCCAGCTTCCCCAAACTTATTAATTTATACCACATTTCTTATAAGGTACCCTCCGGCAACACTGGTCACCATGTGGGGGCAAAAACTTGCAGCTATCTTAGAATGTATCAAGAGGATATATAAACCCACAGACATAAGTGATTTTTTTTTTAAAAGATTTGTCTTCACAAGAAAGCTTTAAGCTATGCTTCAAATTAAACTGACATAACAATATAATTACCATATGAGCATATTTACTCTGAAATGAGATTGCTTCTACCTATTTAACTTTGGTTTTTAATGGAATTCAAGCTGAAATTAAGTAACTCTTGGTCAGATATGTGCCCCATGCAGCAATAATACTTTTGAAAACATACTATGCCATTGAGAGGAAGCATGCAGAGAAAATCCTGGATGTTTAAGAATTATGAAGACTCAGCTGCACTTACTAGAACTCCACAGATGTTATTAGCTCTAGCTAAACTCCAATTTCATAACTAACTTCTGCAGCTTCATATGCTGTATTATTTGGTTTTCATATTTCTTATTATTTGGCTTAAGCTGTTCCAAACTGCAGCCTCGTGGTGCTGGACAGTGACTTGTGTCTATAGCAGACCCCGCTGCTGCTCTGTGAGGATGAGAGAGACTCTTGTACATCACTTAAACATGTCCATACCCTCCTTCTGGAGGAAACTGCAATGTAAATACTGTTTCTTGAGTAGTGAAGAAATTATTTTCGGATAGTTTATTTGTCAGATTTCACTGACGGCAGAAGCTCTTCAATCTACTCTGCTGTTTCTACTTCAGAAGGACAGAGTCCCAAGTTATTTAAACAACAGTTGAAAATAAACATCGTTATGAAGTAAAATGACCTCTTTGAATGTAGCTCCTGCCAAAGATTTAGTTTTTTAAGATTTCAGACCAGTTTTCAGGGCAACACTGCTTTTCCCCCATCCCTTCATCAGAAGTTAACGTTGTTCCATAACTCTCCCATAAAGACCCCATACACATCATAATGTTCCACTCCTAACAAGTTGCATCCTGTCTCCCAATGACTTGTCATACTGCTACATGCATCAGAAATGAGAAGCACAAATTCTCAACGAATGCACATCAACTGTCAATGCAACATCACACTCCAGTGGCTCCCCTGCCT
>WEIT01010907.1:80063-100039 GCA_013389985.1 Dryoscopus gambensis
TATGCTGAATCCCTCAGGAACAGGAGAGCCGCTCTAATTCCTAAAGGGAACAGAAGATAGAGACCTGAACCTTCCTCTGCTGTTCTTTGGAAAAAGAAATAAAATCTCTCACTTATTTAAGGCTAAAAAGAAAACAGTAATATCTCAGTTCTGTGAATGTCTAAAACACATGTAACTACCCTCAGGCAAGAAATGAGAAACAGGTAACATGTACAAGATTTTGTTTCACTTAAGACTTTTCAGCAATTACAATAATTAAAAACATCAGTCACATCTAAATTAGAAAGCACTGGGGGTAGGGGGAATAAGAAAACCCTTTTCTTCAGAAAAATGAAGTAATTTGGCTTTCATACTTCTAGCATATTACTTGAAACTATAATGAGTTAAAGAACAAAAGAACACCAAAATTCAATATAAATCAACAGGGTCTTTAAAAACATCCATGATTCCATCAGCAGCAGAGTAGAGGTTTCTTGCCTGAGCTGGTAAATCATCATGGAAATTCTGCTAGACTGTTGTAAACAATGACCCTTGAGTCCTTTTGCCAGGTAAATTTCAGCTGTTTCTTTATCCAAGATCCTGTTGTATTTTTTTTTGTGCATTAGTACAAAGCCTACACAAGAAAGCTATTATGACAGCAAGAAACAAAAGGATAATGAGAAATTTTTTTAGTAATCCTTTTTTTATTTTCTAAAAGGCTTTAAGAAAGAGTACTTAATTGTCAGTCATCATTATCTGCTGTTCTCTTAAAGTCTTTACATCATTTAGGCTAAATTCTGCCACTCTGGGACATGGGGGCTGAAATCTAATCTGTAATGCTGGTTGCCACTGCCTACTCAGTGTCTCACCAGCTCCTAGAAGGAACAAAGTTCCTCCACAGGGACTTGTACGGAGTACAGAAAACTATAGTTACCAAAAAGTTACTATATGCATTTCAAAATAATCCTGTAAAAACCATGTGCCCAAAATGCAGGAGCGCTGAGCAACACCTTGCCCACGGATTTGGCCAATGCAGTGAACAGTGGGCACATGAGAAGGTGATGGGTGTTGGCCTCTTTTGGGGCACAGTAACCACAGCAATAGTGCCTGGGAAAGTAAAAAGTGTCTGGGAACCCATCAGACCAGTCAGTAGCTGGAACTGCCTTCTATGAGCAGGCCCAAAAATAACACTAAGAATTACTAAACTGGGTATCACTTATGACTTACCCAGGCACAGTATTAGTCATTCTCCAGTGGCTCACCTTTCTTCTTGATTGGCTTTTTGGCCCCTCTTCTCTTCCTTCCTTGTCACACACTAGCATGCATATTACTCTGAGTGATACAACGGATCCTCACAAGGTCCATAGTATTACTCACACAGGTGTCTTAAGTATCAGTGTGAGCGGGTGGTCACTTTGTGTTCATAACTGTTCCATTTAAACTCTGTGTATCTTTTACAGTTTTATTATTGCTTCACAGAATAGGTCAGGTTGGAAGGGACCACAGTGGGCCATTTGGTCCAACCTCCCAGCTCAAGCAGGGTCATTCTAGAGTACGTGGCACAGGATTGCATCCAGATGGCTCTGGACTATCTCCAGTAAAGGAAACTCCACAACCTCTCTGGGCAACCTGTTCCAGTGCATGGCCACCTACAGAAGTTCTACCACTTATTCAGGTGGAACTTCCTGTGCATCAGTTTCTGCCCACTGTCTCTTGTCCTGTTGNCACAGATGCAGACTCACAAGGGTTAAATAGAAGGGTAGAATCACTGCCCTAGACCTGCTGGCAATGCTCTTCCTAATGCACTCCAGGATACCATTGACCTTCTTGGCCTCCAGTTTTACTTTTTATAGTATATACACTTATTTAAAATATTTTTAGAAACTTCTGAGTTAAGTTTATCTACAAAACCCTTGACTGCTTTATTTACTATAGTTTATTAAAACTGAAATCAGCTTGAAAGCTAATTTGTTTTCTTGATTATTTATGCCATTTTGTTCAATTATTTAAATAATTTAGAAAATGAAATTAATATATTTTTTCTCTGCTTTCATTAGCGTTTGCCAGTTTATTTGAATTGGCTTTGACCTGACATATTGTACCTACACAGGTAAAGAACTTAAATGTAGGTCTAAAGCTATTAATAACATTATTTTAATGGACTAAACCTAGCCCAAACAAAACTTTGTTTTCATCTGTTTCAATGCAGTCAATACCTGCCACTACTATAAAAAGCTTCCATAAGAAATAATTTTGAGCCAACCACAACCAAGAAAATTACTGGCCTAATGTAATTACTGTGTAATTAGATATGCTTACTTCTCTGTGTGAATGTAGTCAATAACAACAGTACTATAATTACAACCTACTAAAAAAAATAATCACGCAACACCTAAGCAAAGTATCTTTGTCAAAATCACAATACTCTACCAAGACAAATTGCTATCAGCACAATTTCCCCCAAACCAATGACTTTTCCATGGGTGCAGCTTCCCAGCAGCCACCTTCAATGGTTATTAGGGATTTCATTTTTTCAAGGAGTACAGCTCTGGGACAGTTCACCATATGGTTTCACCTCATGGAGAGAACTGGGGATTTGAGTGATGTTATATAAGAAAAAAAAATAAAAGATAGTGAGAGTTGCTGAGCAACACAGTATCTTTCCGGTTACAGTCACAAAATTTGCCTACCAAGGGATTCTGGTTTTGAGTTCTTTCAGTTTGAAGCTTAGTGTAGTTGTCTTTGCAGATCTGAAACAGGCAGGCAGTCGTCTTGGTCAGATCCAGATACTGCACCAGCTGACATTTTTATGCCAAATGTAAGCAAATTATAATTATCCTCAGTGTTTCTTCTAGTAACATATACAGATATATACATACACATTCATGCATGCTTTTAAAATACCTAAAGCAGATAGTAAAAGCCTTTGATTGCAGATGATAAAAATTCCATTATTTTTTTTTTAATTGTCCAGACTATAACAACTCCTAGGCTTGGTGGCTTGGCATCATCTGCTATTTGAAGAAGCTTAGAACACCTAACAAGACATGGAGCAAGTGAGGAATACTTAACATTTTCCCCCTGCTTGTTGGGAGAAATATAACTTAAATATCCACAAAGGTTCTGTGTAAGGAAGCAAGGTGGAAGATCTTCCCATAGCTAAAATAAAAATGCCCCAAATAATAACAACAACAAATCCCTGAATGTTTTCATAGAAGGCGCTTTATACTTTCAGCAGCCAGTTTCTGTGCTCTTGCCTCTTATTAAAGGTTCCTGGAATCCTCAGGCTCAGGAGATTCTTGCTGCCAAGTCTACTACCCACTTGGCTGAATCAGACATGAATCACAAATCGAGACAAAGATCTCAATGGGTGGGAGGTGAAAGAGCAAGTTAAGAAGAATGCTCCCCAAGCGTATGTGAACGAACCCTCACACAAACCTTTCTCACTCAGCTCCTGAGTGCAACACTTAATTCAGCTCCCAAGGTAGGGTAAGGCTCCTAAAGCAACTCACTTAGCCCTGCTGTTACCACGTTTCACCTTCTCTTGGTCCTGGGCAGGAAACAGGTTCCTGAAGCACCAAACACTAACTCACACAGGAGCCAGTGTTTGTGACTAGACAAAAAGCTATTTAAGGCTGGAATGTTGTGCTGTGATAACTGACATCTGGGCAGCCTGGTCCAGAGTCTGGAGCTGCGAGCATCGGCTTTAGAAAGGCTGTGCCCTGACATGTAACAGCATCATTCTTCGCATGGCCTAAGGTCTATGCCAACCAGTGCGAACTGATAATTTGGCCAAATCATAGCCAACCCCTGCCTTCTGCCAGGGCAGTTGTGTTATTTCAAATGCTGTCAGCTCCTGCTCAAGGAATAAAAACAGTGTAATCGCATCCCTGGTCAAGGATATCCCTGAGCAGTCTCCATGTGCTAGATGCCTTGGCAGGCCTGACCATCCTTGTATCTAAGTCCCCAAGGGAACTTAACACTCCCTGCTTTGTCACACAGTTGATCTTCCTGGGATGTACGAGTGCCAGCTGGAGCTGTAAGACTGCTAATCAACAGCAAGGGAGAACATGCACTCCTAAAGAGCAGCAGTTTGCATGCTACACAAGCAGCCTCCTGATCAGCACCTCTCATCAGACTGCCAGGCAAACTGTGACTACACCTTCATCTCTCCCTCCCTCCCTCTCTTTCACCCTCCAGCCTCCAAACCTAGAGGAGAAACAGTGCTCAGCCTGTACTTAGCCCTTGATGCTTCTGGGTTTGCACTCAGCCATGGGTGAGGGCCACAGCTGCTCAACCAGCGTTTGGCAGGTGTATCCTCTGACTGCAGGGTTTCCATTTCCTGTTTGTGCTGCACTCATGATGGGCTGGGCTAAATCTTCGGAGTCATGAGAAACACTTAATGCAATAAGCAGAAACAACACTGCAAGTCAGAAGCCTCAGGTTCCTGTGTTTTCTCCCCTATGGTGCCTCACCAGGCAGTGAGATGCACACATAATTTGGCTTTGCTACCCTTTAGGATACGTGGTAGGCTTGCTTGGAGTTCATTATGTCTGGACTAAAGGAGGAAGTGAAGGTAAGAGGAATGGATGGTCAGTATTGGACTCAATTACTAGGAGGACAAAATCCCATGACCCACTCTACAGCTGGATTCTACTGGTACACTCCAGGAGCAGGTCCCCTCCAAATCAGAGGAAAATTAACTACAAAGAAGCAAAAGCCTTTCTGCAAACAGCATCAAGAGCCACAGTCTGCTGACTATTCTGCAGGAATCTATGTCGTCATTTTGTTTCTGGTTATTACCAATTAAACTATCTACAACCTCTACATTATTCCCGGGCCAAAAGACAAAATAATAAAGTAATTAGATGGCTTCAAAGCTGCACTGTCACAAGGGTTTCCTTCATTTATCTCACAGATATGTTGTAAAATCCAATACTGTTGACTGAAAGACAGATTTATTCTTCAATAAGAATAAATGTTTTCTGTTCTAAGGGATACTGAACTGTCTACCTTCCATAGCAGGCATTAAACATGGCCATTATCCCTATTTTCTCAGCTTGTGGTCTGCTCTGAAAGACACTGCTTCTCTAACAGGATGGAGCTCTGCCACCTGTCCCTACTGAGCAGAGGAAAGCTGAACCAACGACATTCTGCCCCTACCAGGGTTCTGCCAGAACATCAGTCTTGCTGGAAATGGAAGTGTTATTATCCAAGAAGTAAATGGAAAGTTCCTCGCTATAGGAAAGTTGACTCAGAGCCCAAACATTCAAGATTTATTCAGGCTGTCCATCACCCAGAACAGATATGTGGTAAATCAAACATCACTTTAGCAGATGGTGTGGCAGAAGGAAAGAAATCTTTCTTAACCTCCAAAACAACTGCAGTTTAAATCTTCAGAAACAGTCTAGCAATTCGACAATTCTCTGCCTATCCTCTACATCTCATGGGTCACTGACTGACATCTCCAGTCATGAGAAGGGGACATCTAGAAAGACAACGCTCTTTACATGATAAAATAAGCCAAACATCCTATCAGGTAGGACAAAGAATTATCAGTTCCAAAGAGGATGAATATTTGGGAATACTTAAAACCCAAAGAGATCCACATTTCTCTCTGCATAGACCAAGAAATAGTTCAGCCTAAAACACAATTGCAATTCGTGAAGGCACAATGTGTCACTTGTGAACTGTGCACGACCTCAAATCCAAACGTACAAGTGCCAATCCGTTTAAATCAGGTGTGGTTTCTGCATAACATCAAGAGAGGCTGTGTTCTGGCAAGAAGCCAGGAAATAACCTCAAGAAGCTGATCTCCCCTGAGTGAACTTGGGAAGGAAGCTGAGCATGTGCTTCATCTTACTTGCAATGGTGGTGCAGTCTGTTACCTGGAGACACAGCTCTGCCCAGCAGTTCAGGGCTAGGCTCACCACCACTTTAACATCCCAGTGACTCAGTGGCCACAGCAGAATCTCTGGTCTTAACAAAGAGAAATAAAGAAAATTTTAATGCTTATCCTTTCTTACACTTTCCTATTTGCCAGAAACCACTAGCATCCAACAGGAATTGCAAAATTGTTTTCTACTAACTGGTCAAAGACCCCTCTCTTCCTATCCCCAGCAGTTTGGGTTAGTGGACACATGTTGAAAGCTTATCCTGCTTTCTACAAATCCTCGTGTAAGGGCCCCAGGAGCTGCATCCCACAGAACTTTTGAGATTCTGCCTGAAAGCAATGTAACAGTGGAAGACTATTGTGCAGTAATTCATTTTTCTACAAGAAAGGATAGAAAGCACAAGGACAGAATTAAGGTTGCTGTAAGTACCTACTGGTTACCTGTGATGATTGTGCTCCATTTTATTCACTCTTCCAAGAAAGTTTTGACATACTGGGGGGAAATTCAGAGACAAATAACAAATATATTGCTGAGGTCAAAATAACTGTTTATCCTGAGAGCACGGCAACTGTCTTTTAACACACAACAAGGTTTCATAATTATAAGAGCAGTCAATTGTTCTCCATGACCACTGGGGAGGACAAGAACAAATGGCTTTAATTTGCAACAAACCCAAAATATTTAGGAAAGACATGAGAAAAGGGCTTTCTGGGGTATCAGTCAGTTTTAAAACAAGCTTGACAAATGCCTGTAAAATCATGGTCTAACTCAGTCACAGGACAGACCTGCCACCAAGACAGAAGTGGGCTGCTCCCTGTGTCAGTGAGCTGCAGTACTTTTAAAGGAGTCCTTGTCATAACCACCAAGATAGTTCATAATCAATGATCTTATGACACTTACACCCTGCAGGACTGTGAAGAAAGTTACAGTAACCCTTTTTGCCCTTTATTTCAATTTCCTAAAAAGTATTAAAACATTTAATTAGAAAATTAAGTTCCTCTTACCAATACTTGTCTGCAAATCAGAGTTTCTAAAATTTTTGTACACATGCATGTATGTATCTACATACATATAGAGAGGTTACTGACAGGTATTGATTTTTTAAATGTTTTTACATAACTTTTCTTTCCTACCATGATAATTCAGCTTCTAACATCCTAAACTGTCGGCCACTTACTTGCAAAAGATCTGAGCAAATTTCACTGCTTCAGTATGGAATCCAGGTCCAGATACGTGCCCTTTCTCTGCTCCAGTTCCCACAACTGCAGGTTACAACAACTCTACTTCAGAACACTGCTGAATAATTTAAGTAATTAGTGCTTGTAAACTAAATTAGAGGCACTCAAATAAGACAGTCAAGTACTCAAATAAGCAGTAATATAGTGTTAAGTGAAAAGGATTATTAGAGTCTAAAAATATGTCATGTAAAACTAAGACCGGACATACGCTGGTAGCAGTTTGCCATCTGCTCTTCTATCTATCACAAGCCAAAGTCCAGTACTCCACCTCTCCTTCCTTGTCCCCTCTGAACTGCCTCTTGCATTATCCTCCAAAGAAGCATACAGAGTTACTGCTTCACCTGTGGCGCACTGCACTGTTCAAACAGGGCCCACCCCTTGCAAAGGAATGCAAGTGTCAACATGCGATAGGCACTGTTACTGAGCGGGGTGTGGTATTTACCTAGGGGAAAGCCACATCCTTCAACCACTTTAATAACTCCGAGCTTCAACACGGTAACTGAGATTATTCCAAACCACTCTGTTGAAAGGATTTTGAAACAAACAAACAAAAAAATAACAACCTCAACCAAACAAAAACCCACACTCCTATTAATGGAATGTGGCAATGATGAAGAAACCTGTAATTCTATGGAAATGAGGACCCTTCACCTTATCCCATCGGAGTGAGAGGCTTACAAGGTAGTTGTTTGTCTTTGAAACAAACCTAAGATTAGAGAAACTCTTCTTTCCCCGAGTCAACCCTAAGAACTATGTAAGGAATCCAGAGAAAAGATGACTTCTCCCTTGAGCAAAACTACAGGATCAAAAGAGACCTTCTGTTAACAGAGCAACATAAGAGAGGCTGGTTGAATTCCTCCTCTGTATCAGTAGCAGGTAGCCCCAGAGACAAAGGATTCTTTAAGATTTTAATTTCCATAATGTAGCCTTAAGAAAGGGAACCAAATTCAGACCTTACATAAGCATGAGTGACTCAACTAAAGACTGAAACTGAAACAAGGCATCTGTCTTCCTGAAGAGTTGTGGGTGTTTGAACAATAGTGTATGTGTTTTATGGAGCATGTTTCCTCTGCCCTGAAGGTAAATGTGTGTTCACCATCAGGATACTGGAAATCCCACCTTTGTAGGAGCACAAACCTCAATTGCCAATTATTAAGATGTAAACCCACCTAAAAATAAAGTAAAATTAACAGGGTGTAGTTTATAAAGACAATTTATCTACCAAAATTTTTATCTCATAGTAAAAGAGATAAAAAACCCCCATAAAACTTCGAAGAACTTCATACTGCTGGCTCCTAGCAACAGAACTGCAAGCCACACTCCTGTATCTTGCACAACCACCTACACCAGCCTCCTGAAATATGGAGCAAGCAACAGCTTCTGTGCCAGATTGGACATAGGTAGCAAAACCAAGAGCAACCAATATCAATTTACCAGGGCTCAACAAAGAGAAGACAGACATTGAAATGTCATTTGCATATGGGTGATGACCTACACAGGACACAGGGGAATAGGCCATGCAGAGAAGTTACCACACAAACCAAGACTGATTTTGCTGCCCATCTACGCATTTTCTTGAAGAATGTGATGGAAAAAGAATATTGGTGACTTGGCTACATTTATCCTATAGTCCCAGACAGGACTGTTGCCTATAAAATCAGAGGACTGAAAAGGCAGACAAGGATCAAGACACAGAACTACAGCAATGCAAGAGGACATATTTCTAGAGATGATGCAGAAAATCCCAGTGGATAAACAGGGACAGAAGAAAGATCATTAGTTATCCGTCACTCCAGTCTTCATATTGGAATGGGAAACTCAGGACATCAGCCAGTCCTATGCTGGAAAAAGACTTGGAGATTGTTGGCATAGTGATTAACAAGCACTGAACTGTTAGAGAGCTGAGGACTTTCTCCCTTTCTTGTTGTCTTTGCTGAAGGCACATAATTCTCTTTGGTCTTGCTAAAAATTTTGGGAAAACAACTCATGAAACTGTTACAGGGGCCTGATTAGTGCACAAATCCAGGAAGACCATTAGGCCAGAGAGAACTCTAGAGGCTTACTTCTTCCTAACATATAAAATATGACTTCATTATTTTTAATACTGACTGTCTTTGCTAGCCCAGCTGGCATCATGAGCAAGTGAGAGGCAAAAGCACCTGAAAGTCAGGAGTCTCCATTTTAAAATCCTTTCACAGATTTTTTCAACAGAATGGCAGGATCTGTCCTGAAGTGAGTACCTCAGGATTTAATTGCTTACTCTTTCTGCGTTGGTACAAAAAAGGCAAAAAGGGTCCTTATTTAAATGCCGCAGAGCAAGACAATAGAAACTGTATCAAATTATCAGCTCAAAATTCTAATGCTCAGGATTTTGCACTATGAAAAGTGAGAGCTGAGCGTAGGAAGGTTTCTTAGTTTCTTCAGATTACATTTTCCTCTGAACAAAGCTGACCCTTTGTGGGGTCAGCGATGCTGTTCCTACAGAACATACATGGGTGGCAAAGGAGGGAGCCCACATCAAGCAGAGCTTATCATGATTAGAATATTCAGGTCAAGTGCACTTACCCAACAACCCACTCAAACCCCGCACAAGATAACAGCTGATCTGCATGCAAAAACACTGCTCACACAGATTTTTATCCTTTCTGCTGCATCACATAAGCACACAATGATGGAGAAGACTACAAAGGCCATACAGGCTTGCTCTAGCTCTGCCTCTTTCAGAAGATCAGGGTCTCAAACCCCAGATTTCCTGCACAACCACCAAAGCACCAATGCACAGGAATTCTTTATATGTGTTTCATTCTCCGGTGATTTGCTCTAAGTTACTCACCACAAAAAAGAGCTAAAACTGTTTGGTTTGCTTCAGAGTGAACAACTGTAACAAAACTTGAGCTCTTTCCAAGGGTAGAAAAAGATTCATATTGACCCCACTACAAAATTTCTAATGAATCCTCTGAAAAGCTTTTTAACCTTGAATTTTGAGGAAGGAACCTGAAATCTAGGAAAAAGAGAGTTTTCAAAGGAGGAGTAAGCAATGGGAAGAGCAGAAGTCAACCTGACAAAGTCTGGCAAACTGTAAGAACCTCAAATTAATTTGCAGTAGACTCTCATTAGTATTTAATTACCTTCTGTGGAGACTGCTGGGCACGGCACACACAAAGGATCAGTGTAGCTGAGCTGTGAGGGATATGTTCAGCCATACACAGGAGGTGAGCTTGAGGAGGCTCAGCTGTGCAGGAGGCAGCTGAGAACCAGGTTTTCCCCACACCAGAGGGCACCTGTCCTGGGGCCTGAAGAGCTTGTCCAAGTGCAGCCCTGCTGTGTGTGCCCTCTCTAGCACGGGCATGTTACCCGGGCCAGGCAATGCTGCCTCACTCCACACTGAGTGTTCTGGGAACAGAGGGGAATGAAACATCACTGCCAAATGTCAGCATCTTCCGCCCCTGGAGCATGTTCAGATCCAGAATTACATTTTTGCTGGAACTTTAAAGATGTCTTAAGTGCAAAATTGACTACTCAAAAGTTAGAAATTTTCAGAATTGAAGTTTTCAGTACAAACTTAAAGGCAACTGTTACTGCAGCAGTAGACTGTTTTCCAAATTTTAGTGAATTTGTTTTCACAACCTGTTAAGTTGTTTATTAAGTGTTTTATTCGTATCTTATAGGGAAAAATACTGAAGGAAAGATAGGTTAATATGAAAAGTACCCACTAATTTTGAAAGCTTAATCTGAGATGTTGATTTTTGCTTTTCCTAATATCCAGTGTTATACAATACTGTAGACCAGTGTTGTAGAACAGCTCCCATTAACTTTGGTTGCATGTACAAATGTTCAGTGTTTCTGCTAGCAAGGCTCACTTCTCAAGTCAGTCAAAAGAAGAATGAGAAAAATACAAGTACTGGCTATGGTGAAAGTCTGCATAAATAACTTGCCTAGTCTCTTCCCAGGCAAAGAGGGACTGTGAAACTGTGAAAGGCAGCAGTTCCCTACATCAGCTTTCAGCAGTGTTAAATTGGGAAGCCAGTCTTTCCCTTCCTGTGATCTGCTGCAGAGCTATCTATGAATAAACAGAGGTTCTGCAATACCTGTCATCAATCACTGTGGAACTGTAACTTGTCCTTTGAGCTGATTGGAAATATAAAACAGTTGAAAGTCATGAATTCTGTGCATCAAGTGCTACGCCTGCTTGTAATGAAAGGCAGCAGAACATTAACATACCCACACTGCAGGCACGTGAGTTCTTTCATTACATACACTTTCAATGTTTGACTGATGATTTCTTAATATAGTTGTCACATGTTCCCTTGCTTTTTCTGAGAATGTATTTTCCTTGAACTTTAAAGCAATAGTCTGCTTGCCCATTAAGTTTTGCTCTTCCCTCTCGTTCTTCCTCTCACATTTCCAGTAGCCTTCCCAACCACTCCCAGTCATTCCCCTTCTGTCTGCCTGTATGTAATCTGTACCCATCACAACCCTCTTACCTCCCTCATCTCCAAAGTTTTGCTCTTGAGTAGCCTGCATTAGAACCTTGCATCTACCCTTTGCAATGTGCGTACTCATAAGACCAGTCATTTGAAAGCACCAGACAGTACCACTACCTGTGCCACAGGTTCAGAGGATCTTTGAAGATTTTCAGCAGAGTGGTGATTTCAGAGCATCTGAAGAGGTTCCAGTAGTGGAAGGTGTTGACACATGGCAACGATGCTCCCTCCATTTCCAAAGTATGTGCTGCAGAGTGAGCCAGCACTGGCTGGTGCTGGTGAGAAATGCCTTCTTGTATGGGAAAACCCAGTTCACAGCTGCCTCGTGCACAGCTGAGCCTCCTCAAGCTCACCTCCTGCGCCTGGAGTGGGATGGCTGAACACATCCCTCCCAGCTGTGCTCCACTGATCCCTTGTGTGCCCACAACACACAGACTTTGACTAGCACCAGCATTTCAAAGGTGAGAAGTAGAAGCCTGCATTTGATTCAGCACTCCACCACAGGAAGCAAACAAAGTAGAGCACAGAAAAGATGTGCTGTCTCGAGTGAACATCACTAGAAAGAACCGCTGCAGTGTTCTCAACTGTATGGAGCTGCTTGAAAAGAGCTGAGACACAAAGAAAGCTGTGTTCTCTCTAGCAGCTCAGAGTAGTGCACGCAGCTATAACTAAGACTGGATCACTTTATGCTGGGATGCAGCAGAGACCAGGAGACAAAATCAGTTATACTGACAATGAATTATGATTTTCTACCATTACTGAAAACAAAGGCCTTTTCTTTCTATGCAATGTTCAATGTAATTTATCAAGAGGCATTATTCTTATCACATGAAAGTTGTATGAAATATGTAGGAAGTCTTATGAAGCAGTTTCTGCTGATACATCCCAAGTGAACTGTGCCATTCCCACTAACTTGCACAATTCTGCAACATCCCAGCTTCCTGTTAATCCTCTGGATGAATCAGACACATTTCAGTACCAATGTCACCCAGACATAACACGTTTCTATACATATTCTTTATCACCTGTAACCACACCTCTGTTACAAATGTGGCTCATGTTACAGATGAGGTCAGAAGGCTAAATAAGAACAGCAGAATGAAGTCGAATGTGAGTAAAACAAAGGTGGTACTAGTGGGCTGAGGTAAACAGTTGAAAGTGTTTGCATCACTGCATCACCTTACTTGGATATTTCAGCCTGTGAATATGGAGTGTTCCTGGATTCTGGGTTAATGCCAAGTTCCCACAAAGCAGTGTCTGTGTCATGCTTGCTATAGTCACTAACTGGCTTGGAGAGTCTGTCCCAAGCTCTAAATCTGGATCATGTCAAGTCTATGATCACTGCTTCAAATGACTGCCAACTCTGGGTAACTTCTTTCCAAGCTTGCCAAGGAATAGAAGATTTGTTAACAATAGCCAGGCCTGATGGGTTCAGGGTAGGTTTCTACAGCATCGGTCTCACACCTCCATGTTTTGGAATGTAAAAGATTTCATCCCTTGTGAGAAGCTCACCGTTCATCAGTACAAAAATCCACTCAAATGCGGCTGGTTATGTGTTATCCTAGAAAGCATTCTCCATTACTGACAGGAATGAATCAGTTAAGCACTGGAAACAATATGTTAAAGTATTTGCTAGCCTGACACTGGATGAACAGGCAGCCTCTCCCTCTTCCCTATGCTTTTGTTCAGAATGAGTTGATGGAGACTAACACCTGCTCCCACTCCCCTCCTTTTTTTTTTTATGATATTTTTCCCCAGGTATGCTATGCTTTGGACAGACAACACCATCTTACCCAACTTGACAGCTTTTGAGATGAAGCTCTATTGGTAGAGAAAAGCACTTAAAAATTCAATTTAAACCTACGCTATGCAAGATCCAAATTGACATGGACTGATAAGCCAATTTTCTCTGCCTCAGCCTCCTTTCGCTGCAAGAACTACCCTGACTGTGAAGGAAGAAGAGAGACAGACCCGACTGCTGCTGTACATAAGATCACTTTTTCCTTCCAAGATGTGTAAGGTTGACATTGCTTTTTCTGCCACCACATTTTATAGATAATCACTACAAAATGCCATATGATGATCCTTAGTTTTTCTCTCAGCCACTGCTAAACAAAACAGTTATTTACCACATAAATAAAATGTGCATTCTCAGCTTCCAACATTAAACTGCAGCACATTGTGAGCATTTAATCAAACTGATCCACTTTAACACATTCCATTTATAATAAACTTTAGATGTAAATTGAGGTAATTTTTGAATATGTTATCTACCAGACTAATTACATGTGGTAATTAAATTAATCAATTAAAAAATATTCACTCTAATCAAACCAGTCTAATAGGGTAATAGTGTCAGAACGCAAAAAATATACAGACGTGCAAAATTTCCAAACTATTGCTCCAGCCACTACCCTTATTCCTTTTGAGACTGGCATGGGTTTTCACAAATAAATCTGCTGAGTCAATGATAGCTTGAGAAAAATATACTTAGTTATGAGCTCTTTAAACATGCATCACCAACTGATGAGGATGAGGAGTTGCTGTTAATTTTTTCCCACCCTTCCACTTGTAACAAGTGTTATAAGGAGGTTTGAACTATAAAAGTGGACATACAGAGAAACTTCTACAACACACCCAATATAGCAGGTCCATAAGGAAAAAGTTATCACAGAGTTCTTTCAGTTTGTATGCCTAAACCACATGTCCTCTAACATATGAAAAATCAAAACTATCAGAGCAAAACTGATTCCGTAGAGAAGAATCTTGTAACCTCGAAGTCACCATTTCAGATATATCCAGGATTAGAAACTCTTATCTGACAAGACATTTAATGGCCTCTCAACTGATTTGGTAAGAGTTAAGTCATTTCCTTATAGACAAGAATCCACATTACTAATAAACAGTCACAATTAGACCTGATATTGCTGATGTTTTGATACACACCACCACTGCAGAGTACAGTGGTGAAGAATTCATCCTCAAACTGAGAGAAGGCTCCTTCAGAGTTGTGTTCCAAGAACTGTGCAAATGTGGAACATTACTGCTGTTCACCTCAAATTTGTTCAGTATACAATAGGAGGATTTCAGTATTTGGGACTGTCACTATAAATCTGCATGTTTTTAGAAGCATGAAATGTATTCCATTAAAAGCAGCTGTGTCATGAGCAGCACACTAGTGAAGCTTAGTTTCTACTTGACTGGTATCTACTGTCCTGCGCCCTTATCAGAGTATCCACAGCTTGTTGCTGTCCTCTATAAACTCGTTTCAAAAGCCCTCCAACCTCCCTAATATTTCCACACCTCCTCATAACTTCCTCCCTTTCTCCCCTGTGCCTCAGCTAGCACCTTCCACATTCCCCAACCTCACCAGCCCACAGCACTGTATGATCGCTCCCATACTTTCTCCTAATTACCCTCAGGACAGGAGACACAACCTGCTGCAGCTGGATCCAGCATGGAAGCACCTACAGACTAGCCAGTATGCTGCCCATGCCAATTTGCCAGTCAACAAGCAATACAGAAGACAGCTGTTTAGCTTTTCTGGCATCTTCTCCCCCAGAGAATAAAAAGTATGCACTTATTTTGGCTTCCTCTCTTCCACCCAGTCTGACCTTTGTGAAACTTTAAAGAGCTCTTGAAGAAACTCTGAGATGTCTATGCCACTGCCAAATTTGGCTGAAACCTACTAAAGCTGTTGAAATGGAATTGATAGAGTGATTACACAAGCTTTCTTTCCTTTGGAGAGTAGGCTAAAATCCCATTAACAGTCTTACTTATGTCATCCCGTCATTCCTATTCTTCATTTAAAAATAACAACTTTATTCTACTGCATTAGCTTATATAACCCACCCCTGAGCCAAAGTAGTTGAAACTTTCATTCTGTATTTATTAATTTATTTAGTTAGTTAGCTATTAAGTGTGTGTGCCTTTCTACACACTTGTCCATTTTAAGGTACCAAACCAAATGTACTTCACTAATGGCTATCCCCCAAAGTTTCTGGACTGGTATAATTGCAGGGAAGAACTGAACTGTTTTTCTCTAGCAAACTGTCAGCTGTTCTCATGGTTACAGCTCTAGGAATTTGGAATGACAGGTCACACTTATGAAAATGAGTAGATTTATTTGGCATGTTTCTATCTAGTAAATAACATTCTCCTATAAAGAGGACAAGAGGCTGCTGTACATTATCATGGTATTTATTCTCTGTGAAAACCACTTTTTAAAGTATCTGTCCTACCAAAGAAGGTGCTAACCAGACTTTGTATTTCTTAAAACTGCTCATTCACAGAATGAAGACAAAAATACGTAACTCTTGTACTCTCTCCATTACTATAAATGCACCACTGGTGTTTTCACTGCAAGATTCAGCTGTGTATATACACCTCCCAGATGGCATGAAGCAAGGCTACAGAAGTATGCTTCCCATTTAAATGCAAGGGAAGGCAGGAATGTTAGCTTTTGCCATAGGGTAAAATCTATTCTGTCAACTGGCTATTTAAAAAATAACCAATATTTTTTCTTTTAAGTTAACTGCCAAGATTTACAAAGCTCCAAATATGGCATTATGCAGTTTCCATTAACACAGCTTTGCACAATTGGTTTTCACTGAACCCCAAGTTGAACAAATATGACAGCAGCAGAACAGGCTTCTCTCATACTTGCATCCCTTCATTGTTGGAAGAGGCTTCCTTCAGGAAAGCCAGGACAGCCCAATTTCAAAGCCTCTGCTAATTATTGCAGAATGGCATGAATAACTTATGCAGAGAAACTGGAACACCACCCACTGAGCTTCTCCCAAAGGTGGGCCTGCCCAGATGCAAACGGCACTTGGTCCCAGCGGAGTCAGGCTGGGACTGCACTGTCACTGTCAGCCATCGGTCCCAAGGTATTCACCGCCCCCACACGGGCCCTAACACTCCAGGGACATGCCCACGTACTGTGCTCAAAAAGAAACAAAAATTTAACATTGTCATGAAGTGTCAATCCATCCAACCCAGAACGCTCTGTGAAACACTTAGCTGAATCACTCATCCTCTTGGAAAGTTGTTTGCCAGGTGAACTGCCAAGGAGAATTGTCCTCCAAGGAATACAGTCAAGAGAGATACCACACCCAGGCATACCATCCTGGGATTTAAGACCTGAGAACTCCAGGGCAGCAAGCCCTGAGCACAGAGGCTCCTGAGCTTCCCATCTCATACACCGTCCTGCACAGGTAGCTTGAGAGCCCACAATATTTCAGACTCACCTGGGTCTTGATCTCCAGGTCAACGGTAGAGAGGCCTGGGAGGGCCTTCTTCAGCTCAGGTCTCAAGTTCCTGGGTCTCCAGATGGAAGCCTTGAAGCTCTGATAACAGGAACATTATCAGAACTTCTACTCCCACAGTTGAAGACCTGGGCAAGTTTCCAAGGTCCCTCGTAAGCACTGGGGAGCCTGGTAGGCTTGACAGCCCAGCAGTTCTTTGAGCACTGGTCTGAGCTTAATCGTAAGGTGCCAGGCTCCAAATTAACTTCTAACATTTCCAGAGAAAAGTCTCAGGCAATTCCCCAATACAAGAAAAACTTTAAAATTTCAAAATTTCCCATGAATTAGGAAACAATAACTTTGGCCCACCTCTGATTTCAGTTTCCTTCAGAAAAGTCTCTATCCTTTTTGTTCCACTGTTAGAACAAAATCACCTATTAAAATACACTTAAAACAATAAATATAAACAAAATGTGCCAAATTGCCTCTAAATAAAATCTTCAAAATATAACACCATTCCTTAGGTTATCCTAAAATTTTTCGTTATTTTCACTTGCATGTGCCTGCCTTGAATCCAAAGTCTTCCATTCTAAACCGAACATTCATCCTGCTTCAAGATCTATGAGCTGAAAGGACACAACCTGTAAAACTGAACGCCCAGAGGTTCAAAGGATAGACTCCAACTTTGGCATGGTATGAAGTCACTGCTTTGCTAAAGAAGCAAGAGTGGACAGCTGAGTGCAGGGATCACGAGTGTCACAGCATTGCCCAGTAACAAAAGACATCAATCACAAGAACTGTCCTGGATGGCTCCAGGTATTGGTGAGCAAACAGTGCAGCCACCTGAGATGACAGGCAGTGCACCTGACCACAGGAGAAACAGCAGATTCCTGGGATTTGAGCTGTTGGTGGGAAATGCAGCAAGGAAGGGAGGGATGAACCACGTAAGCAGTCACCGAGCACGTGAGCCCATGTAATTTATTAGGTAGTGCCATGAAATTCTGCTGGTTTGGAGTCCTAGGTACTAGTCCCTGCTCTGGTTTGACAAATTGCCACAGAAGGGATAATGAGGTAAAGAAAAACAATCAGAATGCAAGCTCCTGGTGGACAGTTTGCCCCACCTTCCCCTACACTGCAGGTATGAAAATGTAACTCAGCCTTTTAAAACATCAAGTATTTCACTTGAGTTGAGGGAATACTTACTTTACCAAGGAGGCATTAAACAGTCCTGCAGCTGCACTAAATTTTGGAAAACAGCAAAAACCTTTTCAAAAACTGAATTATTATAATATTGTCAAAGTTCTCAATTTCCTACACACCTAAATGAACAGGACAGTCTCTCAGAGATTAAAACATTTATAATACAGGTATTTTTAGTTTGTCTATAAATCAATGTTAGAGATCATCTTCTTTTAATATTTTAGTTTCTTGTAATTAAAAGGTGGCTACAAAGACTTCCTAAAAGAAAGCAGTACCACTCACATCCACTTATGCTGTATTACATACATGCATGTCAGACTACAGGGAACGACACGCTCCCAATCATCTAGGTCTCAATATTGCATTCAGTACCAAAGACTTCAGAGATGCAGAAGCATAACCCTTGAGGTAGCACGGCTTCTCACCTGAAGAATGAGTTCTGCTTCAGTCTATATTCACAGACGGTTTAACTAGATGCCACGTTGCCATCTCAGAGTTCTCTTACTGCTCAAGTGTCATCACTTAATTCTTGCTCCCCATTAACCACACATACTGCAATAGCAGGGATATTGAATCAAATGATCCTATGGCCCTTTATTATCTTTAATTTCTATTCTCCTGCTACTTCCACAAAATTGCATAGCAAGTATTTTAGAAAAGAAAGCAAAAACAACAGTAATTTTCCCCCTTGCAAACCAGATTCCATATCAGAATCAAAAGTACAAAGTAACTATTATTATTACAGATTTCTTGATACTCAACATAACAAAGTACAAAACTTTTTTTTTTCTCTTCCAAAATCAGGCCACAAGTTGATGCAAACAAAACGAATATTGTGCACAGCATTTTAGTTCCTGTACTATGTGTTCTCTAAAGCAGCAAACCCACAATTACCATGAGAAAAGTCCAGCTGGAGGTATCACCTACAAGTTGCATTACTTCTTCATTATACATTTTTTATCAAAGCATATGTTCTGCTTGAAAACAATTCAGCACCAATGAGCTGGCAGTAGAGCAACAATTTAAGCTGCGGTGTCAATGAAGGTGGGAGGGGAAATTCACTAAAGCTACATTTTTCAGGTACAAAAGCCTGAGAAGCACGCTATATGGAGTCAGGCAAATATACATCAAAGATCGTGAAAAAGCAACTAACCATATGTCTTTAAAAGTGCACTTCGTGGATGAAAGCAGCCAAATTACAGAGGGGATTTACTGAGAAGAATGTGTTGCTGCCAGAATGGACAAAAGCATGCATTCTATCCATTCCAAGCTCCTCCCCGTCTCCTATCATGCTCACAGCAAGAAGCGGCTCAAAAATTGACAACCACAGACTCCAGGACTGAAAGAGACAAAAAATACCTGCTGGGAAATGCCTGGAATTTTTTTATTTTGAGCATCTGACACAGGAGACTGGAAAAAAGAAAAAACAACCCACTTATGATCAAAAAACATCCCCCCCATATTCCTGGGCCATCAAGTACGATTCCATAGCAGAAAGAAAGAGCGCACACCTAGCCGGGTTTTTGAGAAGCCCACGTGCAGAAGTGCTTTTCCAACAGGCGCAGCAGCCTGTGCACCGCAGCGCATTGCTGCCGGCCCAGCACAGGAGTTTCCCGGAGTTTGCGTGGAGTTAGGTCACGGAAACCTCACTCCAAGCAGGAGCAACTGGTGGCCCCTGAGGAGCCCGGGAGGCGCCCAACTGCCCGGCCAGGCTGGCCCGGAGAGGGGGCAGCGCGTCCCGAGCGAACCGCTCACCCCGCGCCCCTACCTGGCTGGTATCCTCGCCGTGCTCCAAGTGCACGATGCCCTGGCTCCTGCACTCCGTGTCGCTCAGCACATCGTCCTCCGAGTCTTCCAGGAGGGACGAGGAGCCGGTGGAGGAGACCGAGGAGTTGGACAGCCTGCGGGACTGCAGGTGCAGCGAGCTGCCCGTCC
>WEIT01010907.1:100920-114928 GCA_013389985.1 Dryoscopus gambensis
GGGGGCGGGCGTGTGACTGGGCTGTCACCAGCCCGCGGGGACCGGGTGGCGGTGCGTCAGTGACCGCGCGGTGCCAGCAGCTGAGGGCGCTCCCCCGGGCGTGCTGGGGGTCCCCCACGCCTCGCTGTAGCAACCCCGGCGGGCTGCAAGAGCGTGGGACAGGGGCTTGGGGCAGCGCCGGCCGCCCGGGGAGCCCGAATTGTCCGTCAGTCACCTCCTGAGCAGTGCTTAATCAGCCGGTTGCTGCGATACCCCAGCCGCCTTTACGAATGAATTGCAGCGTTTGACACCCCCTGCCTTGGTACTTCTTGCCTCCTTAACTCCCACTCTTTACCTAAAATGTAACCCGTGCTGGGCTGCGGCATGTGTTGTAATTGTAGCTATTAAGACCTTTGGAATAGGAAAGGCGTTCTACCGTAGGGTTACATCAGCTGAAATGATTACTAAAATTAATAATTTTGGAACCAAATGCTAAAGTCTTCAGCTGAGTTTTTGCTCATTTATCTCATTGTTTCCTTGTACTCTCCCATCTGTCTCTCACCATCTGCTCTCTCTTGCCTGGTGCTTGGGCTGGGAGCTCCTTGCAGAAGGGCTTGTGCGAGCTCCACACCCAGCGCAATCCCAGCCCGGGCCACGGCTGGGACTCCTCCCGCCGGTGATACTGTAAATAATTTGTTAACCTGTTTGTTGATTCGGACAGATTTTTTGGCTGCAGTTTATTATTTTACAGCTTGATCTTGCAGGTTACCCTTGAAAAAGCCTGTTCCAAAAGGCACCACACGACACACCTTCTCCCCAGGTGGCTGCTGTGCCTCTCACTGGGCCCACAGCCTGTGAATGCTCAGGAGCAGTCAGGAAGGCAGCTGGGAAACTTTAATAAATAATCAGTCACATTTGGACGCTTTTCTGGAATTAGGTGGTGCCTAGACAGGAATTTGGGCAGTCTGAATTTTCAGCTTAAATGGCCAACTCTTGTGGTGGACTTAGTTTTGTGTAGAAGCAGTTGTGGGAGTTCTCCCAAGAGGGTGTGGTGGGGGAGGCAGGGCTGACAGCTGCCACCAAAGTATGTGAAAACACAACCAATAAAGTGCAGTGCAGCTTTTCTCCAACAGGCAGAGAGAAAACCAAAGCACCTGTAGGAGAGTATTCCTTCATGGTAGACTGTAATGGATTTAAGTTCTTTCTGAAAGGAGGTAGTCACCGCTTTTATTATTAATTTTGCAATTAGTTTCAAATTGCCTGTAGCAGAAAGGCAGTCTCAAAACATGAAAATTGATTAGACCTAATAGATGCCTAAAGTCATAACTATTTAATCAAAAGCATGATTTTATAATTGATGGTTTTATAAGAATACTCACAGTGATAAATTTATAGATAGAGCAGAAAATGCAGAGGGCATTTTTAAATGGGTATCCAAGATTATACACACACAGAGGTTGGACCCATGCAACCCTTTTATGTCACCATAGCAGCTTCTGTCTGTAGATAAGCAAGCTGGAAAAATATATTTATTCACAGGAGAGGGGTTACGTGTGAGCTTTCACATATCAAACAGAAACCCTTCAGGAGAGCCCTGCAGCATGTGGAAGGACATTTCAGTTTCCAGTCTCTTTTAGCTGTTGCTCTGTCTGCTGATCTGCAATTACAAGATTATGTGTGGTCTATGATTAAGAAACCTTATTTAGGAAACCTTAACCTTGGCAACGGCTCTGGGACTACCAACTCAGTTCAGTTATAAAATATCATTTTAAAGATTTTACTTTCAGCTAATGAAGATGGAAATAAAAACACGCAATGCATTTTTTGTTTTAATAAATACACGTATAAAAATTGTTCTTTTAATA
Source organism: Dryoscopus gambensis (assembly GCA_013389985.1). Lineage (NCBI taxonomy): Eukaryota > Metazoa > Chordata > Aves > Passeriformes > Malaconotidae > Dryoscopus > Dryoscopus gambensis. The sequence goes on from WEIT01010907.1 coordinate 102,765, forward strand.
ATATTGATTAGTGATGATTGCTTGGATAAGATTAGATAGGTTTAATTGACTTCTTTTATAGCATATCTGCTCTAGAGAGCTGCTGGTCTCTGAAGTTTGTGTAAGATTTAACTCAAAGTCTTTCAAAGCTACCTGGAGAGTAGAGAGATTCTTCAGTCAGTATCACCACATTTCTTTGAAGGCATACAGCTGTTTTAACAAAAGGAATGGTGCTCTGTGTCCTGGCAAAGTGCTAGTGACTTGTACTTTTCACTTGTGAAATCCTGCACTCCTGACCAGACAGGGCTGCCAGCATCCACTAGCGATGCTTGCCAAGAGCTGGCTCTGATAAGATACAGATAAATATGTCCCTGTTTTACAGATGGGTGAACTGATAGACAATGCATGAGTTGAACTACAGACATACAGCTAGTCAGGGGCAGGAACAGGGAGCTTCAATTCTGCTCTGCACTACTGTAACTGCCAGATCATGTTCCCACCTCCAGGGGTGAAGCGTTTTGCTTATCGCAGTCATTCCGATTCATATCGGTACTGCTGCGCATTGCCAGGGTTTCACATTTCACACACGCCTGCTACAAAAACAGCTTTCTGCCTTTGTTTATATTGGCAAAAATAAAAGTCTATTTCATTCCCATGAAATCCCTTTCTAAACATTGTTATCATTAACATATTGCTTATTTCTACTTCCTTTCAGTTTGCATTCCCATAGGGTGTCAAAGCCTTGACAATACAGAGGCAAAGATGCGACGGACATTGCTAAAGAGGTTAGAAAGATTTCATGAAGACAGCCATTTAAATATGATCTAGAGGGAAGCCTTGGGTTTCACTTGGCCTTTGTAGTACATACATAGTTGTTCACTGCCCACATGAGCTTTCTCAGAGACCTTGGAGCATTACAGCTGAAAAACACCACCTTCTTCAATTCCATGCTGAGCATGACCTCAGAATGCCTGAGAAGTACTTGAGAGCTGCAATTCACAAGTCTCCCTTGGATGCAACAAACGCAAGCATTTATAAGTAGTTATAATATCTCTTTCAGGATATAACTGGGGAGAAAAGGAGTTTGGTGTTTTTATACAGGAAGGTCTTTTCCAGAACTGGAAGAAAGGCACATGGCCCAAGTGCTGGCCATGCCTAAGGGAAAATCCCAGCTCACCCACAGCCATTCATGCCTGAGGCAGAGGTTCCCCTCCGTGGCTGAGAGGAAGAGCACATCTCTTCCTGGGAAGCCAAGGGGGAAAGAGGTGGGTGGGCTGCCTGCCTTTCAGCAGTGGTGTCAGGAGCAGCTGTGCCGAGGGATGATGCTTCTCTGAACAGAGGATGCAGGAGCAGAGCAGGTGCTGGCATGGCCAGCCCAGCGGAGCTGGCAGAGGAGAAGCAGCAGGGACAGCAGGCAGCTTCCATGGCTCATCACCAGCTCCAAGGGGGCTGGGGATCCTGGCTGTGTGTTTTAGTTGTTCTCTCTTTGCTGCTCATTGCTAAGTGAGCGAGTTAGTGCATGTTACAGTCATGTCTTCTTTTTGTCATACAAACACAACCACATCAAATTATTCAAGTACACAGCTGCTGCATGCAAGAGGAGAATGAGACTCCAAACACGGATCATATGACATGAAAACAATTGCTGCAATAAGTGGGAGCTCCCTATTTTTGGGATTAATTTTTGTAGGTTATTTGCCAAATTTCTCTGTGCAGAGCATGAGGTCTTTTTGATATGAATTCTGGACACCTAACAAATGAAAGCCATATCAAAAACAAAAACAAAAACAAAACCAAAAACAACGGAATGTCTTTTTACCTAAGAAGAAGCAAAACCATAACTGGTATGTGGATCAGACGAACCTACAGGAAAGAGGCAATAAACTATGAAGGTCCCCTCGTGGCTGGAATTAAAATTACATTTCCAAGTCATGCCTGCACAAAGCACCTCCGAATATTCAGCTACCTCACATACTTAAACTGAAGAGAGGGAGACAACACACCTCAGGCACAGCCAGATGCCACTACCCCCTGGGAAAAATGGTTGCAAGTGTTTGAGATCATGAGATGATAGCCGTGACAGTGAGAAAAGACACAAAGGACAAGGCCAGAGGGGAGGAAGGAGTGTGCACAGCACCTTTGCTAACAAAATTACTCACAGTGGTCTGCTGGTGTATAGATCATAGGGTTACACTATAAGGAAGGGTAGGGAAGTTCTCTGGGAAAAAGAGCTACACAGGAGGTGAAGATTACAACAGAGAGGGAAAAACCTGGGAGAAAAAATATTTTTCTCCCACATCTGCACCATCTCATGCTGGGGGCAGTTGCTGTTCATCATGAAAGAGGAAGACAAAGGCCTTTTCTTCTCACTTCCCTCTCACTACTTTTATCCCTCGCTTTCTTACAGCTGGCCTGGGGCCAACATATCCAGGGAGTAAAATAAAATGGGGAAGGAGAAAGGGCCCCAGGTATAGTATTCATGGTGGGAAATGTGTGTTGAAAGGAGCGACCAGGTAGCAGCATCACTGGCTGCAGGTTGTTGGTTTGGCATGTGAATTGTGTGCTCCCTCCTCAAAGTCCCCGTAGATCCGCAGAAGAGCATCTGAGATACTCTCACGGTTTCTGCTTATGTTTTCCCTGTTCTTGCCTTAAATAAAGGATTTATCTTCCACAGCTGGCATTTTAGCAGAAAATCCACACAAAAATTTTGTAACAAAATAAAAGGAATTCTTGCTGTTATGTGTTTGAGATGATTACAAGTACCACTCCCTAACAAACATGTTCCTCTTAGTTCCCTGTGAGCTGATTGTGAGAACTTCAGAATTAAGGTTTGATTTAAAGATAATTACTCCAGTAAAGCCACTTCTTAGCTTTACACTTCAAGTAAACATAGTTGTTATTTCTGACTAGTCATTTGTAACCCTTCAGAACACTGGCACATATTTGCCCGTATTTATGGTGACGCTTACATCAAATTTCATAGATTTACCCCCGGTTTATAATAATGTAAAGAAGAGGGGGATATATTTCTTTGTGAATACAGACAGACTGTTTCAAGAAGTTTAATTTTACCTGTTCATCCTGCAATCTGTGGGCATGCTTAAAGAATAAATCATGATTCTTCCCTATCATTAAAAGATATCTCAGCAAAAGGCTATTCTGCTTTTAAGATATTTAAAGGAATAAACTGTTGTGGTGGTTTGTCCCTGGCTGGATGCTAGGTACCCACCAAAGCTGCTCTATCACTTCCCCTCCTCAACTACACATGGAAGAGAAAATATAATGAAAGGTCATGGATTGAGATAAGGCCAGGGAGAGATCAATCACCAATTACCATCATGAACTTGGAGAAACTAATTGAATTTATTATTAATCAATATTGGGCTAGGACAATGAGAAGTAAAACAAAACTTAAAAATTACCTTTCCCCACCCCTTCCTTCTTCCTGGGCTTTATTTTTCTCTCAATTCTCTACCTTCTCCCTATCAGAGATGCAGAGAGACAGGAATGGGGGTTATGGTCATTTCATCACGTGGTTTCTGCCACTGTTTCCTCCTCAGGGGGAAGACTCCTTCCCATGTTCTAGTGTGGGGTCTCCCCCACAGGAGTTCTCCATGAAATTCTTCAGCATGAGTCCTTCCCACGAACCACAGTTCTTCACAAACTGCTCCAGTGTGGGTCCCTTTCCATGGGGTGCCGTTCTTCAGGAACAGGCTGCTCCAGCACGGGTCTACCACAGGGTCACAGGTCCAACCAGCAAACCTGCTCCAGCATGGGCTCCTCTCTCCATGTGTCCTGCCAGGAGCCTCCTTCAACCTGGGCTTCCCACCAGGTCACAGCTTCCTTTGGGCATCCACCTGCTCCAGCAAGGGGTCCTCTAGGGCTGCAGGAGGATCTCTGCACGCCCATTGACATCCATGGGCTGCAGGCACACAGCTGCCTCACCAGAGTCTGCCCCATGGTCTGCAGGGGAATCTCAGCTTCAGTTCCTGGAGCACCTCCTGCCCCTCCTTCTGCACTGACCTTGGTGTCTGTGCAGTTGTTTCTCTCACATTTTCTCACTTCTCCCTTCTGTGTCTGCAAGTAATTTTGCACAATAACATTTTTTTTTCCTTCTTAAATGTGTTATCCCAGAAGCACTTCTACCATCACTGCCTGGCCCAGCCTCAGCTAACAGCAGGTCTGCCTTGGAGCTGGCTGGTGTTGGCTCTATCAGACACAGGGAAAGCTTCTGGCAGCTTCACAAAGAAGCCACACCTGTAGCCCCCATGTATCGCAAACACAGTACAATGATAAAAAACCTCAGTAGACAATGAAAAAAAAAAAAAAAAGAAAGACAACAACAACAACAAAAAAACAACAAAAACCTGAAAATCTGAAATAACTAGATTTTAATGAAGAGTAAAGCTAAATATGGTATTTTCCACATGAACCATCACTACTAGTATTTATTAGAACAATCTGGCATGGTAGCTGAATTGAAATAGTCTTTTAAATGAAGGGTGTTACTGCACAAATGTGGTCAAAAATTTATATCTCAGCAGTCACAGGCTTTTATTTCCCTTTGCAAGAGGGAAATTTCTAGAAAATTCTTAAAATTTCTTACTGAGAAATGACTACCTGGAAGTTGGAAGTAGGGGAGCTTGGTACACTAAATATTTCTTTGTCCGCACAGTTTGCTCTGCCAGTTCATTTGACAGTGCTGCACTAAGAATCAAGTACATCCTGAAAAGTCATAGACACGCTCTAGTGAGATTAATGATGCCACGCTAGTGTATTTTTAAGAAAAAAGGTAAGCAGGAGTAACTACTAAGCAACAAGCAAGCAGCTTTGTTTTAATGTAAGGGTCTGGTTTGTGCTTGTGTGAAATTACTCAAAATGGTTTGTAGAGGGTTTTTTAGGATACAAAGGTGCTGTTTGGCATGACCTAACTCCAAATTAGTGCCAATGTGTCTCTTACAAAAACTAAATTTTTCTGTATATTCCCAGCATCTGTTGGCACATATATTTGCCCAGCTCTGTGGACTAGACCACAGTATGATGAAGAACTTGACACAGATTTTTGTTCACAAGACTTGACTGTTTGTCTCTGGAATCAACTCAAATATAGAATAAAAATTGTAATACAAGAGAGAATAAAAAGTAAAATAATTTGAAAAAAATACTCAGAAAACTTTTTCTCTGGTGCTTTTGACATTTCTGTTTCATAAAATCAAATATTTGCATGCTTTATATTTATTTGCCTGTGAGAAGTACCTTCTTCACTTGAAGTCATAGGAACAGATTTCGCACTCATATAAGTATGTCCATGTTGTCACTCTCTTGAAGATGTTTTTCACTCCAGGTATTTGGAAATTTTTTTAGGCAGAGAAGCGCATTCCATAATGACTCCCTCCAGGCAATCATAAACGTGTCAGGGAAAAGAGAGACCTATTAAATTCACCAAAAGCAGAAGAAATAAACTATAGGCTGAGAGGCAGATCCCCAGCCCCGCAGGTAACACAGGCGCCGGGCCGGGCCCGTTCAGCACCGCGGACAGCTCAGGGGCCCGGTCCCCGGGACACCGCCGCGGCCCCTTCGGCACCGCCTCCGCCCAGCCTGAGCCCCGGCCTTCCGTGCGGGCTGCGGAGAGCTCCCTTCGGTAGCGCCAGACACTGAACGGCCGTTGGTACCCCAGCAGAGTTTAAAACCAACCCAAAACCTAATGTTTGTACTCAGTTACGTTAGTAGTTCTGTCTTCAAAACAGGAAACTCGTATTTTGTCGTCATCTTGAGACCCCTAACGCTACTGCCGCTAGTAATGCCTTTACAAAGTGTCTGATAAGGCTCTTAAACAGTGTCTTGCTTTTGGGACAGAGTTAGTTTTCTTCCTAGTAACTGGTACAGTGCTGAGTTTTGGGTTTGGTATAAGAATAATGTTGACTACACTCTGATGCTTTGGATATTGCTGAGTAGTGCTTACCCTAAGCCGAGGATTTCTCAGTTTCCCAGGCTCTGCCAGTGAGGAGGTGCACAAGCAGCTGGGCAGGGGGGAAGCACAGCCAGGACGGCTGACCCAAACTGGCCAGAGGGATACTCCATATCATAGAACACCATACCCAGTACAAAAACTTGGGGGAGTTGGCCAGGAGGTGCCTTTGTCTTTGTAGCTTCCACCCTTGCTAAGAGCACACAGAGTTCTCTTCAGTAACTAAACTGGGATTGTAGATCATTAGATTGGGTTTCCATCTGTTTCTCTTTCCAAGAGAGCAGGTTGCTAGAAAAAAGACACTGAAAACAAGATGAATAAACCAACCATTCTTCCTTGTAAGGAACTACATTACTATGAGTCGGGGTAGTCAATCTTGCAGCAAATTCTTCTGATTCCTCTGACAGAACAAGTGGCACAGCAACCAAACATTCCTCCAGCCTCTTGAACTCTAGGTGTTTTCCACTGTTTTGTCTTTTCCATGGGACTTGTTGCACAGCTTGTCAACAGTGATAAACAAAGTAGACCTACAAAAGTACTGGGGAAAAATACTCCATGATTTTACTGGTATAAATAGCTATTAACATGGCATTTAACATCAAGGAAAAAAACACAACAAAATGAAGAAAAATTGTCAGAGCTATTTTATTTATGCATCCAATGCATCGTTGCCTCAGGTAAGTACAATTTTGCAAGGCTGGCTGATGACTAGACAGGAAGCAAAGAAAACACACGTCCTCTTTGAAAATGCAAGGGGAATACCTCTTCTTCCCTAATAGGATTGTTATCAACCCAAAGAAACATTTTTTGGGTTTTGCTTTACACAGCTGATAAGTGTGACTATTAGTTAGTTATTTACTTACTGGAACCTAATTTTTTTGTAGGGTTCTTTCTCTGTACATCAGTTGGAGTAATAATGAACCCTATTTCGCTATAATGTTATCAAAGGTCTTGCCAAAGAGCTTGAGAAATTGCCTCTGAGAGTATAAGCACCTTCAGAAATGGGAAGACTGGGCTGAGATGATACAGGGACAGTGATTGCAGTTTGTTTGCTGGATTTCATTTTCATTCTAGGAATTGCATTTCCTTCATAGGCAGTTTTTTGTAATTGTCATGAAAACATTTTCACTTTGATACGTGAAATAGATTCTATATATACGTGCATATAGATTCCTGGAAAACAATATTATTTCAGCTTTCATCCTGTTAATCATAATTTTGGCTGAAATTAATAATGGAGGTATTGAGTTCCACATTACACAGAAAATGCCTGGTGACAGGTTAAATATTCATAAATAACTATGCTGTCCAATGAAGATAAACTCATAAAGAGATATTCAGAGAGACTGAATGGATAAACATCTCCCTGAAACAATGACAGAAACGAATCACAGCACACAAAAGAAAATGCTTTTGTAAATATAGTAAAGTCAATACGAACTGTCTTCATAAGTAATGTTTCTATAAAATTGAACCATAAAGTTCATTTAGAACTTAATTATAAATCAAATCCATAATGACATATTTTCCTGCCCAGTTGCAGGCCAGAAAAAGATTTTAAAAGGTAGGCTTTCACCATGGAAGAAGCTAAGTGCAGTACAGAAACAAGAAGTTCTTGCTGGAACAGCACAGTGTAACCTCCAGTGTCAGCAGCTGGTCAGTCCTCCCAACCAAGTAAGTTAGGGAGGAAAGCTTGTGGTGAACCTGAAAAAAAATACTGGGACAAGAAAGCCACTAGTGGCCAGGTTGAAACTGAATTCTTGTTCCAGGGAAAAGGGAAGTTAATCAGAGGGAGAAGGGGAGAGAAGCAGAGGGACAGAAAGAACAGGTATGAGCTTCTTGAGACACAAGACTTCAGGAAAAAAATAAGGATTGAAACATAGCAGCCCTCAAGAAGCTCTCTCCGGGCGAGCCTCCGTTGACGAGCCCCTTTCGCCACCAGATGGCCCCATATGGACGCGGATGATAATTGGTTACTTGCTCCAAAGACCTCGGTAGTTTCAATGTCTAATTTCCAAGGAATCTAGCTGCCATTAGGGAAACAAAACAAAACCGAACCAAACCCAAACCTCCAAAAGTCTGGCCTCATGAGGCTGGAGAGTTTGAACAGTCCAGGTCCAAGAACTTGGATCAGAATCCACGTCTCAAGTCCTGGGATGTTTTTCATGGAGTATCATGGTTCAGTCTTTAAATCACAGTAAGTCACATATTCCTAAGAGGGTTAGCCTTGAAATAACATTGAATTGACAATAAAAATCAGAACTTAGTAATATGTGACATACCTGAGTTCATACTTTCAATCTACGTGGCATTTGCAAAGTCACAGGGGTACACCCAACTTTGGCTGCTGCAGAAGAGCTGGAGACCACTTGGAACTGTAGAGAATTCAAAGAAGAGCAGAACAGATGAACAGAAATGAAACATTACCAGTGTGAAAAGCCTGAAAAATTGGCTTGCTCAGCTGTTTAACAAAGAACTTTGTTGGCCAGTTGCAGGCAGAAGCTGGCATTGTGGGCAGGGACCTGAGTTAAAGTTCCTAGCCAAAAGCTATCTCCGGGATAATAATCTGCCTATATTAATTTGATTGCTTTTCTCCCGTGTTTGTTTCTTACCTGAGCTGTCTTTCTGAAACAGGATGGACCCAAAATTAATGGTTTAATGTTCAGATGTCAGGTGGATTCTCTCCAAAAATTGTCACTCTACTTTTCCATGCTTATTACAAGCCAAAAATCTTAAGGGTCTCTTTTACCATGCAGGCACCCCTGAGAAAAAATCTTAACAGATCTCTGAGGGTAAACAAAACTTAACCCTGCAGAGAATGATGGCCCCTCATGAGAGAGGATTTCCTGTCGCTTTTGGTGTATGATTGACAGAGGCCTCTGAGACCTGATATAAATGATCCCAAAAAAGGCTTTCTTCCTTACCCACTAAACCTATCTGAATGGAAGATGAGTTTATTTTTAAGGGGGGGGAAAGGCTTTCAAAACATATTTCTATTTCTATTTCTATTTCTATTTCTATTTCTATTTCTATTTCTATTTCTATTTCTATTTCTATTTCTATTTCTATTTATATTTACCTCAGCTTGTAGTAGGCAATATCTCACTGGTGGAGCAGGTACTTGAAGAACTTTCTCACACAAAAAGCCTTCTTACAATAGTTGCAATACATCCAGCAACATTCACCTGGCAACAGCCTGTGCCTGAATAAGTCAGCATCTGAAACACCTGTTTGGAGGCCCCCAATGTGGGAACTCAGCAGGAGTTCATACATGGAGTTCAGGTGAATACTGAAGAAGGGATCTGGGAAAAAACGGAGGACAATGCAATCAAGTGAGGTAGGATATTAGTCATAGATTTGTAGGTAAAAAGCTCTCCCCCTAGTTCTGCTACGCCACAGAAATATAAACTGGAGTATGCTTACCTGTCTTTGGGTACTCATGCTAAGTTCTGCTCTGAGCTCCACTTGTGGCTGGACTGTTGTACCTTTGGTGGGACTCCCCAAATTGTGCATAATCTTGTTAACAATGGCTTTACAGGATGGGATGATGGGACTTTTTGAGAAAGTCCTTTCATCTTGCTAAGCTTTGGTATATCTCCAAAAGACGCCATAATCAGGGTCCCGAAGACATAAAGGAAGTGTTCTTGTAGTGGTAAGCAAAGGTGAGGTGTACATGGGTAGTGCTGAAACTTTGGAGCCATTTCCTTTTCACAGACCTGATCTGTGATACATCACTCATTTTTGCTCTTCTGATTTATTTGGAATTTCAGTCTCAGTATACTGACTGACATTTATGATCACCTGAGCTTTTTCTATAAAAATAGTTCTTACTAGAAGCAGCATTGTAACTGCCCCCCGTGTACATTTGATACCTGCCCAGAACTTGGAAGAGGAAGTTGCTGAAATTTCAGACATTTCTATCAGGTAAATTCTCTGCCTGTTTTGATTTTATTTGGCTTACATTGATTTACGTATGTCACCCAATCCAATAACTTTTTGTTTTATACTAAAGCATGTCCTAATTTATAATTCTAGAAGGAAGGAAGGTAAGAACTGCTGTGACAAAGAGAAATGTCAGGCCTACAGCACGATCACGGAGCATTGGCGCCTTTTTCTGTTTCCTTTTCTTTTTCTACTTATATGACAAACAAGCCAAAAACCTGGTGATCATCAAGCTAAAAGCTTTTGACTTACTAACACTCTGAACACAGAAATTGAATCATCTTCTAGCTGTGAGCAGTGAGCACTGCAGTTTGTCTGATGTGCAATGACTTGCACGGGTGGTGTTTTCTCTTCTTCCCGTTAGTCAGAGATGCTTCTGTGGAACAGCGAACACTTGAAGTTTCATTGCTCCCAGCTATTATTCTGTTCACAGCTGTCCTGCTCTTTGAAGTTCTCTGAGCAAGAAACCACTAATCACAGTTTACCTGCTAAGACTCACATTCAAAAGTGTGAAAAATTAGGACTACTTGCCGACAGAATCATTGTTTTTAAAGCGGAGGAAACATCTTCAAGGAACAACTGGTGACATGGTCTCCATTGCTGACATACACTGATCATCTGTTAGATCTGTTATACTTCCATGAAGAAAGTATGATGTCAGGTTTGTGGATACCTATCCTGAAAGTGTGTGTGAGAATTTCTATGAGAATGGGAAAAGTCTCTTATTTTCTCACTGCTGATAGATTTTTGGGAAAGATGCAAGCTTGAATTTGCAAGATTTTTTCTTTCTCTTCCTTTGTCCACTTTTTCTCCAAACTGGAGCACGCATCAGTATTTGCTAATTCTTTCAATTCTTTAAAATTTCTGTGAGGCAGATTTATATTTACGTGGCAAAGCAGAGGCGAGCAGGTTTGTACGGATTATTGTCTTATAGTGTGTGGCCTTTGTTTTGGTTTGATAGAACAACTTTGAGGGGGTTTTGGTTTTTAAACAGATGTTATTGAGAAGGATGAACAAATAGATCAATGTGTTAACTCGCTACAGTTTATTAAGGTAATCAGAAATGAACATAGCAATGATCATACTGCAGGCACATAACAATAAATCAGAAGATGAATTATGGCACTCCCTCCCGCTTCAATTCCTCCCTGGGGCCTAGGCCTCACCACACTTGTCTCCACTCTCACTCCCAGCTGCAAGAATCCATTTTCCTCCCAGGAGTACATCACCAAGAGTTAGCATCCAAAGGAAAGATGTACCACTGGGGGCTATTCTCTGGGCAAAAGCCAGAAGGGAGCCCAGCTCAGCTTCAAGCCTTGTTCTGGACAGTGCACTTGTACAGAAGACAGTACAGGAAACCTCTCTTCCATTCCATGAAAAGTTGTGTTATAATTTTCATCATAAAATTTACAGGTGTCTTGCAGGTCTTGTGGGCTGTCTAGGACAATGTCCAGAGCCTTCATCAACTTTTATTACACTACAATATCAAGAATGAATTTTTTTTCTATTTTCCAACAGATTATTCTCTTTTCCAACCCATTATTCTCATTTTATTACTGTTGGTAATCCATGATTTATACCATTCTTGTATGATGCCGTGTCCTAAAGCTGTTGTTATATGAGCACGCATGCACACACATGTCCTCTGCAGCTTTTTTTGTTCAGACCCTCACCAGCTAAACAGCATTACAGCAGCCAGTGGTCCGAGGCAACGTGCTACTTACAGTTCCCTATAGGTAAATGTCAAAACACAAAGTCTGCTGTGAATAGTTACAGAGATTTTTCTGCTTTAATAGATAACCCTTCTGCTACTAACTAGTGCTTGTGATGAATGAATTAACCATCAGTTTTCTGCCACCACTGTAGGAACAATATGTGAACCTCTGTGAAAGAGGAAATAAGAATAGAAAGCCATTCACATCTAGCAGCAAGAAACTGGAGGGGGGTGTTAACACTGAGTGCTCACAGCAAAGACACCCATCAAACTCTGTCAGTATCATTTCTTCAGAGCTTTCCTAGGCTGGCTGAGGGTGCCAGAGTACTCCTGTATTTTCAGGTATCCTTACAGCTTCAGATATAGCTCTGGAGGGATCTATCATGTAGAAGTGAGTTACGAAGAAAATCTTGTTCCCCTCTACCTCTGAATGATCTATCAAAGAAAGTAGGAGAAGCATGTAGCTGTGGTTCAGGAAGAAGAGAGAGACTACATCCTTCTGCACAGCCTTAACTTTGACGAGAGTCATTTCCAGCTTCCTCTGCCTAAGGAAAACTAACA
>WEIT01010907.1:117747-173796 GCA_013389985.1 Dryoscopus gambensis
CAAGCGTGTTTTTCCGACTGTTTTGAATAGCCAGCCAATTTTCAGTAGGATCAGGAAAAGCATCTGTAACCAAGGAAAAAATTTAAACCATTTCAGTGAAATAGTCTTATATAAATCTCTTTATCTGTGACAATAGTAGCACTCAATCTATCACCCTGCATACAAAATCTAATGAAGATGCTAAAATCAATTTATTTTTTTTTACTGTGACCAGACTGGACTATGGCAAACACGCAATAAACTACCCTCCCCAGTGAAACATTTATTAAAATGAAAACTTTCAATATGTTAGCAGTATTAGCCTAAGCAAGTTTGATATTCCAACATCATGGGGGGTTTTTGTGCTCTCCTCTCATATATTGCTAAGATAGCTACCACAGTCACAGGGCCTTGGATATCTTCACAGTATTTTTTATATCTGGGCTCCATAGTCACTTTGTAACATATTTGGAAAAGGTGTCTCTCTTTCTATAAAACATTAAGTCTTCTTGGTAATTTCTTTACTCACCTGTTAGGTTTTTTTGTCTCCTACAGAAAACCCCCAAAAGAAATATCCCAAATAAGAAATTTGGGAGAAGGAAAATCAACATCTTCTGGTTCATGTTATTCTCAAAGGAAGGAAAATGACGTGATCTCTAAAGTGGAAATCTGTCTCTCTGTCAACAAGGAAAGATAATTCAGATTAGATTTTGTATGACTGATATAACAAAGATAACATGTAAATCTCTTACAGAATTTAGGACAGTGGAAAGACCTTTCAAGCCCTATAAAAATAGGCTTTGCTAATAAGTAAAAATTCTCTTATGGAAAAGACTCACCACAATTATATCGTTAAACCAAACAGACAAATAATATGATCACTTAGAAGTATTCCAAAACCCCTCCTTTTCTCAAAACAATGAACTGCTTATGAGCAAATACTTCTCCCTTCTCTTTTAAAGCTGTTGGGGAACAATAACTTCATTTTAGGATTACAAAGTTGTATTTCTTTTATAATCTTTAGAATCTGGGAACACAAAGTTCTCTATAACCTGTAACAAGTGTATCCACAAAGATCATGACACATTCAGGATAAGTTCCTTTCCATTTACCGCCCTGAAGCTTTCCACCTTGTACAAATAAATTGCTGCGGGAGAAACTTTTCCCTATTCCTGCAGAGAATCCTAACCGCTAACTTGAATTCTCCCATTCTCCCTCTCCAAAGACACTGCATAGTGTATATGTTTGCTGCCATAGCTGCTGCAGCAGAAGAGCCCCAAAATGGTTCAGTACAATAGGAAATGTATTGAGGTGGTAGAGAAAACAACAGAAAAGGAGTTGTTCCGTGTTCCCAGATAAAAGGAGAGAAGGCAAATGCAGTCCAACACAACATATTTTCTCTCCTGTGCTCACTCATTCTGTCTCCTCGCACTTCATGGAGAGAGACCTATCTAAATCCTCTGTGCAATCTTACTTTGTTTCCCCCAGTAGAGAGCTTTTCATCAGCATGCTTTTATTGGAAGTTGCAAAACGAAGTAAAAAACAATAACTATGGGCAAACATGACATGCTCTTTCTGTTCCATAAAGTCTGCACAATCAAAAAAGTCAAACAGCACTGTCTTCCTTTTCCACTTCTCAAGTTTTCACCCTGAACCTGTTGGCAATAAACACATCATTGCCTGGATTCCTCAAGGATGTAAATTCTCTTCCTTTTTTTTTTTTTTTCAATTTTTCATATGCTGTTTTGTTTTTACAAGATACAATAGGACCACTTTGGAACTTGTTTTTGTGCCACCCATTGTGTGGATGTACATAAACCCCAGCTGCCATAATGGAAACTGGTTTCTGGTATGTTCTGAGACAGCAGTAGAGGCAGCACCAGTTACATTACTGAAACTGTACTTGAGCACAAGGCTTCTTCCTTTCAGGGCTGACATGGGATTTTTGATATTACACACTTTTACCAGAATATCTGCAGATGCATACAGTTAACAGCATTACTGGTAACTAAATCTCTCTTAGTGTAGGTATGTCCAGGGGAATGGAGAGGGACACTGTTCACTATCTTTGTATTAAAAATTTAGTAGTATTTACAATAAAATGTTACAATACCCATTCAAATTAATGAAGTATTCTTAGACATAATGGCATTTAGCCTATACTTTTTCATTTTCTTGGCTGCATAAGATCACTGTAAAGGCTACAAGAAAAGTTATGGGAAGATTTGCCTTTAACCTTTTCTTCAGTGTACATCAGTTCTCATTTCACTGTGTGATCCTTGAGTCCTAATGCACCAGAGGCTGTTTTCAAGGCCAGCTAAAGTCAGTCAGGTTGTTCATTGATCTCATGAGGCCAAGACTGAGTGTTCCCTTTTTATTATTTTTCAGAAGCAGTTTGAAGACACAATTTCACACTGTGTAGCAATTGAAATCAATATGACTAAATAATTCTGTACAAGGACTCCTTGTTAAGAGTCTGCTTAGGAGAAGGATGCTGGTCTTCATTCACTTTAAATGCTGTCACTTCAGAGAAGTAATGTTATCATACCCCTCTCAGGAATCAGAAAATGAACTAGACGAATTGCACTCTATTTAGATACTTGTTTCATGCATATTTACTAATTACACTACTGCTAGAGAATATAAGGTCTGCTATAAGACATATTTCATGTGGAAACATGTAAATGAGTCACCACATGGAAATAGAAGAGACTTGCTTCCTTGGGGGAAAGAAGCTGTTTAAGAGCTAGTTAAACACAGGAGACAACTCCTCTTCTAAGACTTATGCATATTTGTGTAAGCAAAAGAATCTTTCATTAAATTCAGGAGAACAATCAGACCATAAGGAGGGATAGAACAAGCTCCAAGATGACAGGTGAGATCTTTCTGGACTCCTTAGAAAACTTCACAGAGCAGACTGGCAGTAAGAGTTAACACTGCCCTCAACAAGTGAGGTTAACATGACATGAAGCTACCTTAGAGGTGAAGTCCAAAGGCTTCTTCGGAAGATGTTTTCACGTGGGAGACCCCAGTACAGAGTTCTGTGTAATGCAAGGTTTCCAGTGATCAAAATCACCTAAGAGAAACCTGAGGAAGAGGAGGAAAGAAGATTCTGAGAACCATTTTGTCAGAGGGACAAGTCACCTGGAAATGTAAAAGGAGGGAAAAATCCAAAATGAAAAGCACCTTTGTCAGTAGGTGTCAGAGGTGTCAGTAAATCAGATGAATTTTTCCTTATATTTATTATGGCTTTTCCATGTACTTGTAATTGTGTTTGCTATTGAAGATGTAAGGAGTTAATACTTCTCTTTGCATTTTCCCTCATCCTACCTAGAATTAAGTGTGATTTTAGGTAACTACAGGGCATTCCTCAGTCAAGGAGTGGTAAGTCAACTAACATAACAGGTCCATACTAAATAGGCTAGTTCTGCTGTAACCAAAGAGCAGCAGTATGGGCTCTCCCAGGCAAAATGGAAAGACAGCATCAGAAGACTCATAAAAAAAGAGCAGACACCTCTTCTACCGAAAAGTAACAAAACAGGAAGACAGGGATCTAAATGTCTCTTTGAATCTTACATATTCCTAGAAAAGAAGATCCTAAAAATTAAATATAAGGCATTAATCTGCTTTGTTCTTGTCATACATAGAGAAGGGAAGGGGGAGAGAGGAGGTGGATTTTAAAAAAAAAATTTTAATGAAGCATAAAATCTTCCAGATAACAGCCTTACACTGCACTGTTGGTTTTTCCTTGTTCTTTAGATCACATCATTATCAATGAACTATACACAGCTATGGCTTAATATTTTCAGTATCTGCATGTTTTACTGGATTCTGCAAATTACATCAAAAATTATTGTCTGACTCTCTTTTGGTCATTACTAAAGAGTAAACCAGGCAGCAAGAATCATCTGCATAGAATCCAGTTGGGGTTCCTCCACCTGCCATGTGGCCCTGGGGGAGGGGGAGGCATGCCTTAGGTCATGCTGGTTTCTCTCACGTGCTGTCCTTGCGATACTAATGTACCCAAGTCCTGTTCCCTGAATGGTCCCAGGTGTTTCCACTACCCCCTGTGGTTCTGGCTTAACTGGGAAGTTGTCCCACGAGTCGGGGTCTTTTGCCTGGAGTCTCTGCCTGGAGCCTAGCAAGGAACAAGGCTCAGAATAAACATCTATATGGAAAAACATCGGCAAAGATCATCCTTTATTCTTTCCCCACGGATATAACTGTCTCCAGAAGGTTGCAGAGGAACCCCACTGCAACAGAATCCTTTCTACCAGGAGTCTTTCAAAAGGATTGCTATCATGTGATAAAATTTTTTGAGACCTGTCAGTTAACTAGTGTTTAATTTCTTCAGTGTGTGTCCAGTTGATTTGATGTCTTTTTAGCTTCTTAGCCAAAAAATCCTGTCATGTTAAGTCAAATGCTTTATACAATACTAAATTCACCATATCAATGCTATTGTCTTAATCAACCAAAGCCAAACAAAAATAGCAAGTTAGTCTGGTGACATCAGTTTCCTATAACAATCCAAAGTTTCTATCTGAGAACAACCAGAGTAATTGCTCAAGCCAAAAGTGGTAACAAATGGGGCATACATTACTGGAGAAAGCAATGCCAATCAACTCATGTGCATGAAAAATGGCAAAAAGGTTTGAAGCCCTCATAAAATTAAAAATATTTACTAAAGTAAAGGCTTCTTTGCACTGCTGATAATTCTACCATGTCCCTCTACAATTCCATTTTAAGGATTCTTTTCTTCAGAATATACACACTGCATGTAACAAAACAAAAGGCCTTGTATTGTGTTGTTCATATCTTTGTTGTCAAGTTTGCTGACCATAAAATGTTCTTCTCATCCTTCTGTTTAGTCCAAGAAATTTCTGACAATTTTCTGCTTTTAATTACTTTCAACATCTCCCTTTTCTACACAGTACACTGGGTATGGAGGTGGCTGACAATGTACTTGCACATCCCCTATATGGCAGGCGAGACTGTTTGACCCAGAAGAGCTTTCTATCTCTATATATAGTGTACTTTTCCAAGGATGTCACAAAATTGTCATATGCTGAAGTTATTGGACTTTTTTTTTTGTTAAACTGCTTTTTCTTGGTTCATTTGTCTCATGCTTGCTTTACATTTTGTGATACTAGACCTTCTGCAACCTTCCCCAATGTCTGTTAGCAGTCTGGACTTTAACTGAGCATGCGAAGCTGCACCACAACCACTCACACTTATCCAACCACTAGCTTTGGGTTTATAATTAGCTCCTTTCCCCCTGACCAAAACAAGGTCTGATAGAAAATCTCTAGTACTCTTTCAATCAGAAAATACTCAGACAGTCAAAGATGTTTTAATGATAGTCACATGAGTACATGGCCTAACACATCACACTCAGACCAAAGTTCTTCCTCCTGCCATGCAGATTTATTTCTAGAACAGGCACCAAAGGAGTAGGTTGTCTTGCCTTGCACACATATTACTTTGTACACTGTTCTGTCCTCGAACAGCTGAAACAATGATTCATAATATAGCATTCCCTAATCCTTCTCCTGGAACTTCTGAACCATTGCAATTGAAAAATCTTCAGTATTTAAAGAAATATTACCAAAAAACCCTAATATTTTGATCCTTTAATAAACAATAAGAAGTATTATAACTGGTAATAGTGAATAATGTTAAGTCTTTTTGTGTGGCACCTCTTACCCAAGAACAGAAACACATGTACACACACATGTGTACATATATACACACACACACGAATAGTTCCAAACCACATTTATATCAGTTACACTGGCATATTATTTGCTCCAAGTAAACTAAGTAGGCTGATAATGATTTAAAGTTTTCTGGTAATAAACTTACAAAGGTGTGTCTCTAATTTTTCACAGACAGACCTTTGTCAGAGCTGAGCATGTGGGGTGATCCTCTGTACCCACCTGATAAGTGGAACTTTCCAGATTAAAAGAATGATATTACAACAATACTTATTTGTGTTCCTGATATATTTGAAGCCAGAAGTAAAAAAAAGTACCTATGGGGCAGCTCAGTGGAAGGTAGGGAAAATCTCTGAAAACAGATAACATTCTCAGTTGCTGAACCCCATTCTGTACTTAAACCCTTTTAATCCCTTCAAAAAGACAACTGCAAATACATACATACTGATATGTGCATGAGTACACTGAAGGTGAGGAGGGGGTGACGTGTAGAAAGCCCCCAAGAACAAGGGGCTGGACAGGAAAACCAAGCTCTGGATGCAGTTCTGCATGTGCTGTCCTATCAGCATGAATTGCAAGAGCAAGAGCCTTGTTCGACCAAACCTGCAGCACCCTTGCTTCTGTACAGTTTGTGATGAGTGGACAGGAGGGAGAAAGACCCCAGAAAGTGGAGCCTTAGCAGCCAGGCTGGCCCATCCATGAAGTGGAAAATCAGTAATGGATTAGGAAACTCAGGCAAGTTACAGATAGCCAAGGGCTAGAAAAGTATCTGATCTGGGTCATTTTGCCAACAAGAAACAGCCTTTAACATCTTCTCATTTGCAGCACAGATTGAACGGTGTTAGGTGAGAATGGGTAGAAGCTCAACGGGGAGACAACATGCGGGCTAGGCTGGGAGCTGCTGAGGAAAAGGCTGACAAGGGTGTCCTACAGAACAGCACACTTCACAGAACTGAGGTGGGTACCAAGTAACAATTTCCATTACAGGCACAATCTAAAACTCTTGTTCTGTGCAGTGGTCATCTCAGCCTTCCATTACTGTATCAGACTTCTTTCTGGTCTCAGTAGCTGTAGTGATACATTGCTCACTGTCATCATGAATCTGCTTATTATTCTCATTACACCATTTCTTATGCCTGCCTTGTAGCTTTTCCTTCTCTACTTAATTCCATGTCATCTCCTTGTCTTACCTTCCGAAGTTTTTCTTCATCTATCATTTCTCATGCAGTATTAAAAGCTCAGCTTTACTTTCCGATCGTATTGGTAGCCCCTGTTACCATTAGCCCGTTCCTGCTTTCTCCTCTGCTGTCCCTGCTTTTGGATGAAGTTTTTGAGGCACCTACAGAGCCATTACATTTTTCACCTAAAATCACTCCTAAAAGTCTTCCCTTTCAGGAATGCCAACACCAGTTATGATGCCAGTGTGCTAAAATTGTTACCAACCAGCCCACAGAAGAGCAAGCAAAAGGAAGAGCCAATTTGGGCATGAAAAGGACCAAAGTGAAGAGAAAAAAAAGAGTACATGGGAAAAGGCAGCAGCAAGTCTGACAAAAAAAGGTCCCAGAGAGAGGCAGGAAACAGAAACCTAAGGAAAAGTGGCAGAGCTGGGGGCCAAGGAAAATAGAAAGGTTCTGTAGCCTGCTCTAACAGTGTTGTGGAAAAGAGAGGTTGAGAACCGGACTGAAAAAGACACAAAGTATAATTCAGTGAAGACGAAGAAGAACAAATTCAAAGAAATTCATAGAAAGCAATATGTTAATTATCCAATAAACTACCAGACATTAAAAGAGGGATGAGACTATATGCACTGCAGTCACTCATGCACTGGAACCCAGCCTTTACTATGTGATCAAACTTGTCTCTCTTTTCCTTCCTGGAAAAGGCCACGGACTTTTGATTTTCTAAGTAGACATAGGTTCAGGGAGGAGACCTGGCTCATGCGTGGGCACAGCTTGGCTGGGACCTGGGAAGCTGGAGACCATTTCTGCTGCAGCATCACTGGGGCAGGGACTGGCAGCCTCAGGAGGCTGATGTGGGGGCTGTGGGCAGTGGGGGGCAGCCCCAGGGGACTGGACAGTGCCCTGTTATGGCTTTTGGTGCCTGACATCTGGTAATGGGCTGTGGGGCCTTTTTATCGAAACACTTGATTCAAAATTCCATGCACTTATCAACTGCCATTTAAATCACTGCAAAACCAATCACAGGAGAGCAAACTTCATCGCTTTCTTTAAGGGTATCTAGATAAGCCTAAAAAATTTGGAAAGAAGGAAAAAGGGGAAAAAAGGAAGTGCGGAAGAAAAGTTTAGAACAATGCACACCAGCCATGAGGGCAATGATGATTTCCTCCCAGGCTTGTTTCAAAAAATCCCTCTGCTTTGTCATGTGTATAACTAACTGTCTGCCTTTGCATATGTCTTACTGTCCCCTCCCATGTTTCTCTTCTCAGTTAATGTCAGTAATAGCAATGCTTCCCTTGCCATTCGGGTCTGCCCACCTTGTGTCAGACCTAGATCCTCTTTATCCCCCTCAGCTTTTCACCTCCCTGTGCAAGTTTGATTCATTGATTCCTGCCATTGCACATCAAATGGCACAGTCAAAACTGTTTGTAAAAGTCCCAGTTACTTAGCAGACCGCCCCCAGGCAAGCTGGTGTTTGCTGTTCACATTGTTGTACTCTTGTGTCTCCACCCCTAGTACCCCTCAACCATGACTGATGACAGCTATGACCTCTCTTTCTCTCTTTACACTCCAGTGAATACAAAGCATTTCTGCTTATATTGTTTTCCTTTTTGCTGCTATCTCATCCAACTTCTCCTGTCATTCTAGTCTAGATTTTGAACCTCATTTTCAGGATCCAAAACTAATTCTGTTTGAAACCATACCTCTACTCTCATTCCCCCCCACTCTTTCTTCTTTATACTCCTTCAAAGACTCCTTTACAGGACTCATGTACAAGTCCTAACGCCAGTGATTTGGTGTCTGCTCTTTTACAGAAATAACCTTTTTGCCTGAAACATCCTGATATTTACTGACAAACTGAGTGTATACTTTTTTCTCTCTTCATACATGAATCTAGGCCTATTTTTCCTTTCCCTTCTGCTCTCCTCTGTGTTGCAGGGCAAGCTGTTCAGCAGAAATGTTATGTTTAAAGTCTGTTTCTATGAAACATGTTTTTATAGCATACTATGACACATGCAGTATCAAAAATTAAGAAGTTTGGAGACAGTAGTATTAAAATGATAAACTAAATCATAGAGAGCATAAAATGAAGTGTCTGCTGTCTTTTGGCAGAACAGTCTTGAAACTAAAGATTTGACATTCCAGAGCATTTGATGTTACAGTACACTCTAAATTTGAACTAGTCTTGTGGATACAGTTGCAGATACAAATGCTTGAAAAATCTGCAAATCTGGTTTCCAGAGTCTGCTCAAGTATCCAGAAAATGAAGAAGGGAGAGTCAATGAGTCTCTGAAATGGTAGGCACCCCACACCACATGGGATTATCATAGCAGACAAAGAACACAAATTCTCATCCTAAAAACTCTTGCCTGGTTCACTACACACCTTCCTTCATCTGCCATAGATAGTGGGGATCCTACTGCACAGCCATTGAGTGTCTTAAAAACATGTTTTTCCAGTGAACCAAACATGTCAAGTTGTGTGGAGTATCTTTTTTCTTTAAAAACCAGGTGTTCAAAAGCTACTGAAAAATGTATTCATGAAGTAGCATAACAACATGCACAAAAATCACTGCCAGTGGTGAATCAGCTCCCCTGACCAGTCTCATGATACTCACTCTAACAGAGTAACCAATAGTGGCAGCAGGTTGCTATCTTCCGAACAAACCCGGCATCAACAGTGACAAGTCCCAAACTCATCCGTCTTACCTGCTGGCAGCAACAAAATGGTGAGACTTGGCCATGTGGGATGCCATTCCTGGCACTGAAGGAAAATGGTCCATAGGACAGCTTGTCCCTGCTTCCCCTGCTCCCACCATTAGCATGGCCTGCCCAGAGTCTTCCTCTCCTGGTACCCCCACCTCTTTGCACTCCACTCTCCAGCAGCACTCCAACACTCCTGCTCAACACATATTTGCATGGGCACCAGAGCTTTTCCCTTAGCCGCCATCCCAGGTGTGACCCATCTTTTCTAGTCCCTGCTTCTATTCCTCAGGCAAAATTTTAACCCAATCTCCAGCAAATTCTCACCTCCAAAAGCCTTCTTCATATCGTCCCCAGGCAGCTTGCCCAGCAAATCCTGTTTTCCAGCTTCCCAAACACCCATCAGATCTCACCCTGATTCTGCTGTTCAGCCTTCCTCATGCACAAGCCAGCTCTTTGCTGGCTCCTTCTGCCAGACTCCTCCCTTCATCTCCTCAGTCAGCCTCACAGCCCCCCCGCCAATAACCCCACTTCCAAGCCCAGCGCATCAGAACTGTCTCTCCTTCTATTTCCAAGATTCCCACGCAGCCCTGCTGCTTCTCACTCTCAGTACTGTACTCAGCTAGTCCCAGGTTCTGCACTTCAGCTTCTATAGTTATTTTAGTATCTCCCAAACTAAACTGACACATTTTCCTTTTCTTTCCCTCCCACATCAATTTTCACACTAGTCATCAAGGCACATTTTCCTGCTGATTTTTTTTTGCATCTATTTTGCCAGCGATCCCCAACAATTTCTCCCTAGAAGTCTTGCTCATGCTTGCCTTGTTCTTTAAAACGGATGGTTTACTCTCATGTGCAGAAGAGGTTCCACTGAGAATGTACAAAAGGAACCTCTTAACCTCATTTTTCAAATGCTTATTTCAAAGTCTGCAATGTACCTGAACTTCTTAGAGGAAAGGTCACTGCAATCATTTAAGATAAGAAAAAAGAGCACAGATTCTCCGTATAAAAATCTATAAACTATTGTTGCTCAAAGAATTTTTAAAAATATCCTGAGGCAGATATCTAGCCTGAAAAATTTCTGCTGAAATGCTTGAAATTTGACAAAATGCCATGTAGCTGCAAACTGTATTGAAATTAGAAGAGTCAAGATGCATACCACCCTTAACAAATCCAGAAAGTGAATGAAAGCCTTTGTCATTTGATTTCAGGAACCAGAATCCATGTAACATCAATTTCTTAACTGAGGAAAGCCATAGTAATGAATGATAGGCTGTCAAAAAATCTTCTGTAGATTCATTTCATCACGGTGTGATTTCAAAAGCTAAACAATGTCTCAGTTTATGCCTTAAAATATTTGATGTCAATTTCTAAATATATAAACAAATAAAAAACCCAACCAACTCTGAAAAAGAAATCTCTCTTTGCAGAGATTTGCCTACACTTACAAAATCATGGTAACATGAAAAGCCATCAACAACCCAATTTTACTCACCAATCAGACAGCCTCAGAGATTTCCCATGCCTCTGAGTGATGCTGAATAAATAACAAAGATTCAGACAAAGGAAGATTAGTCCAGAGAGATAAGCCTTTTAAATTT
This sequence comes from Dryoscopus gambensis, assembly GCA_013389985.1. Taxonomy (NCBI): domain Eukaryota; kingdom Metazoa; phylum Chordata; class Aves; order Passeriformes; family Malaconotidae; genus Dryoscopus; species Dryoscopus gambensis. The sequence continues at coordinate 128,922 of WEIT01010907.1, forward strand.
TATGCCTAGGTATGCAAAGGAAATAGGGCAAAGATTTTGTCGTCTCCTTACCTGGACTTCAAGGCTGGGCAAAGTGTTTCTGTATCCACACAGATGCTTTCACAGGAGAGCATCTGAAATACTCTGTACACGTAGTATTTGTCTCTGTTTTGATTAAGTGCCCAGCTAAAAGTTGCCAGTGTTTCCCTGAGAATGTTTATGTGAGCATCTCCAGTTGCACATTACAAGGCAGTGTGCTGTGTCTGTCTCTAGAAACGAGCAGCATTTAACCACTCCCTGCGCAGGGTCTACAGCAGCTGTTAGAGCCTGCCAAGTACTTCAAGACCAGCCTGCCAAGAGGCTGCCTGCTAAGCAACCAAGAAAGGGAATGGTCAGGAATATGAGGGCAAAGGTAATTTGGTTGAAAGTAACTGTGTTGTGATAATATGCATTGTTTTTAGATGAAGAACAAGAGGCAAGATCAATTCAAGCCCAATGAACTCTATACAAGAAGACTCCAATAAACTCTGGGAACTGGAAGGTAAATTCTCATGGGAAACATGGCTAAAGCAGAAGGAATTCAGTAGAGTTGGCACTTCCTTAAAGAAATTATGTTTAGGGTACAAACACAAACAATCCTACACAGTAGGAGGATAGGAAGTATAGTCAGAGATCAACTTGGCTACTTGGCTAAGCAGCACAGTCTTCAATGACCTGAAACACAAGAAGGAAATGTACAGAAAGTGGAAACCAGGTCAAACTCCTAAGGACAAGTATGAAAGAATAGCACTAGATACTGAAACAAAGTCATAAAGGATAAAGCACAAATTTAACTGCAAAAAGCAATGTATATAAGAGATAGCAAGTACTTTCCAAATCTGGAAGGAAAAGAAAAACCTAGAGATAGTTCACTTGCAGAAGGCTGATGTACATTTTCCATCATTCTTCATAAAAGGGTGAACTGTAATTACATGACTAATAACTAACCTCAGTAAGAAAGAATCTGTCTAAAATAGGAAAAGAACAGGACCAAAAATAATTTGAAAATACTGCAGTTCACCTTACCCTCAAGTATACCACTACAGCATGTCTCCAGGAGAGCTCTCTAGTTGTTGTTAATGCACTAAGTGTCCCTGGACTGAGATAGGAACCTACACCCCTGCACAGATACAGATGGCTACTTCATAGGCTGCTAAAGAGGTGAAATGAGTGCTATACAGAGTGAAACCTGAGCCTCAGGAAGTACATGTTAAGATACCTTGGCAATGGAGAGAAACAAGGTCAGATCTGTTAGCTTTGTCTGAAAACTCTCAGAAGTTGTGTGAGAAATGTGTGAAGTGAACACAAGGCTCACCTTTATAAAGTCAAGAAATGAAGAAGAGATCAATTCTGGAAAAATACTAGAATAAATGAAAATATAGGTTATTCATAAAAGGCTGGAGATAGCTGACCTATATTGCTTTGTATTTTTTGGCATGTTGGCTATTAATTTCTGTAACACTGCAACAAGTCTTACAAATAGAGAAGCAGTAGGTCACACAATATGTTTTAATTTTAATAATGTTATTGACATTATAGCATTGACTCATAACATTTCCAAAAGTATATTAAAGTGAAACTATTTCTGGAAGAGTGAAAAACTACCTGGGTGTTTTGTTTGTGGGGAACAAACTAGGAAAACAAAACCAAGCAAAAAAAACCAACACCAAAACCACAGACTAAGATTAGTTTTTAATCATTCACTATCAAACTCAAAAAACATACTCAGTAAGATTCTAGCTGGGTCCCCTTTGGGCCAAGGAATGGCCCAGGTCATTAATGATTTGGATAAAGGAAGAATCCTTCCACCTCGCAGATAACAATAAGCCCATGTGAACAGGAAACTCATTGCACGATGCATTAAACTCAGAATGCTTTTGACAAATAAGATAAATTATCTGTAGAATAAAACACATTGCAATGCACTTGTGTTTACAAGTGCCAGGTTCTAAGGGGGAATAACAGTTCATAAAAATGTGGCAGCCATTCTGCCAAAAAAGGGATAAGAGGGGTACCAGTCAGTCACAAGTTATTCGTGAATAATTAGCATTTCATCATATCAAGAATGCAAACTGCATATTAGGAAGAGAAACTGCTATGATTGTACATTTGCTTGATACATCAAGGAATACTTCCTATTATATTTCTGTCTAGCACAGCAACCAGTAGCAGTGTGTCCTGTTCAAGCAAAACTATTCCAAGAGAAGGCAGACCAGCTGGAAAGAGTCCAGAGAAGAGCAGAGAAAATGGTCAGTTGTCTTGGGAAAAAAGAAAAGCCAGAAGAAAGAAAGATTGAAGGAATTTGGGTTACTCCGTTTAAAGAACAGAAGGACAATTGAACATGTGAAAACTATCATCTACATAAGCTACATCTAGGGAGGTAAGGAAGGATTGTACTTTTTTATCGATAGTGGATAAAGTGATGACATTGAAGGTTATGCTATATATTAAGAAAACTTATTAACAATAAAGACAATTAGATCCTTTTTCATTTCTGAGGTACGGTTGATTCTCTTTTGGAGTTTCATAATGCACAAGATGAAGTCCTGAGGTCTTTTCTAGTCTCCTTTTCTTTAAGTCTGTGGTTCATCCTGTTGTATAATTTAGACGCTCCATCTTACCTCTCTACAAAAAGTACATTTACCAAAGTTTTCATGCTAAATTATCCAAATCCAGACTGTTATTTCAATATAGTGACTCCAAACCAATGAAGCCACTATGGGGCTTAACATAGCCCAGATTGGCATGATGTCACTTTTTTTTTCTACATAAATCCCATTAGCTCTCACAAGAAATGTGAAGAGTTTTGGCAAAAGGACTGCTATCTACCAGAGAGTAGTGTATCTGATATTTGATGGTTGTACACTGCTATCTCAACTGCCAGAAATACGTTCTTTCCTCAGGATTCCAATGGAATCTGCTAGAGAAGTCTTCTTGTCTGCTGAAGCCTGCCCTTCTGATGAGCTACTCCACAAACTGCTATGACACAGAGCTCATTTGCCTTAGGGGGCACTTACTATGATGAGAGATGAAAGACACAGAACTGAGTGAAATGAGATGTGGGCAGAAAATATGGAGACATACTTTTTAGAGCACTGCAGAATCAGTTTGCTTCATCTAAGAATTTTTTCATGTGCTCCTTCTTTGTATTAATCAAACGTCAAGATCGCAAAAGTTTAATGAAGTATCCTCACTTGGCCGAAAAGATTAAATTCCTTTTGCCTGCCTTTCACCAAAGATCCAATTCTGTCAAAGTACAGACATTCTTGGCTAAAGAACTGTATCCCGTGGATGACCAGCTCAAAGAAAATCTCATAGAGGGATGTTTGTTGTACTAGTGCATTACAGAAGTTCGAAGGACATGTGACTCCATTGCCAGCAAATACCTGTGTTGGTCATTACCTGTATTACCTCTGCAATTCACTTATAGACACATGGTCAGATGATTTGGTACAGAAAAAGATCTCCTTGAAGCAGTTTTAATCTTGCAGAAAAATTACATTTTTCACATTTTATAAACTATTTGAACCAGGAAAAATCCATTTGATACTCCTTCCTGGCCTTCTGAATTTCTATTGAACACTGCATCTGTCTAAAATATACAAGATCACCTGTTTCGGTGAAACATACTTTTCAAACTCAGAGTAATATCCAGCATACCATGAAATTCATGCTTACCCTATATAGAATACTGAAGGAGTCATACAACAAATATTTTTTTCCATAAATTCACTAGCCTACAATTTTTCTCTGGGTAAACTTTTCAGATTTTGCTGTAGTAAACTTCTGGTGAGGGCTAGGTATTTCACCTCAAATAAGGCTGAGAAGAAAAGAACAAATAAACTAAATAATTCATTTATACTATCAGAGTTTAAAAACTTTATAAACACAGGGAAAAACTTTACATCTAAAAGCAATGTCTGTCTCCCCATTCGAGCAACTATAACCACATCCATATAAACCCACAAGGCAACATTAGTGACTGAGTCCCAAAGGAACTGCCAATAACTGTGCTTCTGAGCCCATCTTCCACTGAAATTAAGATGTAATAAAAAATTTAATAAACTTAATAAACAGAGTCCCAAGGGCCAAGTTCCAATACATGAAGCAATGGCTATCATGAGGGAAAAGCCCTGTTCCCTCAAAGATAAAAGATGTCAATGATATTTTTGGATGCGAGATAGATTTTTTGACAGTGTGGAATTGTTTTATAATATCAGTGTTCTTATAAGGCTTCAAAGATGAGAGATGTTAATTTAAACCATGTTAATTAGTAGCAACTCTATCTAAAACTAAGTAACAAGCAAGATAAACTTCATTTTTCTCACAACTCCTACTCTTTCAGAAAGAAAAGAAGCAATAGCAGCATCTGGATTTCGGATAACTAATGTAGCCTTGGAAAAGCAGTTCTGCTCAAAGACTTGCAATGAAATTGCCTGGAAAGAGCATCACTTTTAAAATATTGATTCTTCACTGCATTTTCTTTCCCCTCAGATCCTACTTCAGCCTGAATATAGTAATATAAATAAAACATGGCTTTAAATGGCCGTTTTAACAATTATTTAAGAAATAGGTCATGGTATCATGTTGTGTAACCATAGTATGGTTTGCACAATTGTGGCTAACCATGCCTATGCCCAGCTGTGAGCCAAGGCTCACCATGGGAGAGTAGAATCACGAACGTCTACATGAATGAGGAAAGATGGCGGAAGCACTTTGTACAGTCACAATTAAGTAACACTTTTAGACCTATCTCTTGCTTTGTCCACACAGGCATGACTAAATGTCTCTGTGATACATTGACATTATTACTCAGCAAATCTGCCGATACTGTTCACAAGAATGTCTAACTAGTGAAGCGCTCTTAGTATATGTGAAGCCCTAAGGGGAAAAATCCCCAAGGTGATCCTTCATTTCAGTTTTCTTTGTTTCACATTTAGAACTATTTGGATCTTTCAAAAGGTCAAAATTTAAAATAAGATTTAAGCAGAGTGTGAAACAGAAGAAATAGAAGAAGTTACTAATTAATTTGTACTGTCAAATGGCAACCCCCATTCAAATGCTGCAAAAGCTGAGAAAAAAAGGCAGTTTACTGCTTCCAAAATAGTGTAGTAGAACTCATCCTACAGGTAAAAGTGCTCAGAAGTTTAGGATTTTTGTTGTGGAAAGATTTCCCAAGCAGCTTCAGGTTTTGACATGAAAGAATCCAAAAGGAAAGAGTATTCCAGAAATAATCTCACAAATAAAATGACAGTAAAAGAAACTCATGTGCGCTTTTGTATTTTCTGTATGTTCTCATAAACAAGAGTCCTTGCACTAGGAAAAAAATAGCTTCATACCTCATATTGATAGATAAAAAAATTCAGAAATTTGAAAGGGCATAAAATCTCTTGTCTTAAGAGGCTTTTCTAGGGTTTCGAGGCCAAGAGTTTTAGACGTCAAAGAAGAAACTGATGAAGTTAAATAAGATTGTGTTCTGGCTTTCGATCAAAGCAGACAGAACAAAAATACAGAAAATGTAGAATGTAATAACCTACGAAGTTCAAATTACTCTATAAACAACAACAAAAAAATCAACATTTCTTCTTACTACTACTACTTTAAACCTATTATACAAAAAAATACTTTGCTCTTTCTGTGATTTGTGTATCTCCTTTGCATGGATAGTTACACATAATATTTCCCAGGTAATAGGAATTAATCCCGGATATCTGGCTTAAATTCTGCGCTTTTGTGTTTTTTCCCCTGCAATTAAGGCAACATAAAAAACTAACAAACCGCATGAAAGCATTAACAACTACAAAATTATTTCTGCATCTGAAGAGATTAGTTGAAAAGCCAATTGCTCTTGACATCACTAAATGTAAAATCAAAACTCAGTATCTTCTAAAACACAAACAGAAAACACAAAAGTTTTAATTTACTAACAAAACTTCTAGAAGATTAAAAAAAGGAATCCTACTAATTTTCTAAAAGGAATAGATAAAAAAAAGAAGTACCTCTACAACATTTCTGTCTCTGGAGCTTTCTGCTGGATACAGCTTTGTGCAGCTCTGGCTGCATTTACTGCTTTCTGTTTACTTAATGCCTTAGCTCAAATAAAAAGAAGGTGTATCCTTGAATATTATTCGTACAGCACGACCACACTGTGGTCTTTCTTCAGCGAGCAAGTTTCAATTTTTCTTAGCAATATTCGACTTCTGAAAAAAGGGAAGAAAATATTTAGGCTGAGTGCCCTTTAACTTTATTTTTAAAATTTTCTTGACATTAGACAATTTCCTTCATCCATGCTCTGCAACTATGCAACCTTTCAATTTCTACTTCAAAAAAGGTCTGACTCAAGGCTCATGAAAGTCTGCCTGAGACATTTCAGTCACTGATGTCAAATACATTTCTACCTGTTCTGGAGCGGTATGCAATCATTTCACTTCTAGCCTGTCTGAATGCCAAGAGCTGTTTGGAGACCTAAGGATGGACAAAAGTGCATATATGAAGTATTCAAAGGGATTAAAGTGTATGCATTGGATTCACCCTGAGCCTGACATTGACAGAAGAATTGAAGAAGACGGAAAAAGGAATTAAATACTTGAATAGAATGCATTTGGAAATCTTTTTCAAGTATCTGTCCTTAACCCTCTCACAGCTGACTGATGATACTGTGAAATATTCTTTGTCAAGGGGATGTGTAGAGCCCCTGCTATCCAAAGGGACTTGACAGACTTGAAAAGTGGGCCTATGAAAATGTCATGGAGTTCACAAGGCCAAATGCAAGGTCCTGCACCTGGCTTGGGGCAATCCCAACCACAAAGACAGGCTGGGCATAGAATGATTGAGAGCAGGCCTGAGGAGGACTTGGGGGTGTTGGTGGATGAGAAGCTGGGCATGAGCTGGCAATGTGTGTTTGCAGCCCAGAAAGCCATCGGTATCCTGGGCTGCATCAAAAGCAGTGTGACCAGAGGGGCGAGGGAGGGGATTCTGTCCCTCTGCTCTGGTAAGACCCCATCTGCAGTGCTGTATTCAATGCTGGAGACCCCAACACAGAAAGGACATGAACCTATTGGACTGAGTCTAGAGGAGGGCCGTGAAGATGACCAGAGGGCTGGAGCATCTCTCCTGTGAAGATAGGCTGAGAGAGTTGGTGTTACTCAGTGTGGAGAAGAGAAGGCTCCAGGGAGACCTAATTGTGACCTTCCAGTACCTGAAGGGGGCTTGTAAGAAAGATGAGGACAAAATTTTTAGTAGGGCCTGGAGTGATAGGGCAAGTGGCAACGTCTTTTAACTGAAAGAGGATATATTTAGACTAGATATAAGGAAGGTATTTTTTATTATGGGGGTGGTGAGACACTAGAACAGGATGCCCAGAAAAGCTGTGGATGCCCTGTCTCTGGATATGTTCAAGACCAGATTGGATGAGGCTTTGAGCAACCTGATCTAGTGGAAGGTGTTTCTGCCCATGGCAGGGCAGTGGGAACTAGATGATCTTTAAAGTCCCTTCCAACCCAAATCATTCCATGATTGTACAAAAACAGTTGTTCAACTCTAACAAATATGTAAATAGAAAATGGGCCTATCCTATTTTCTTGGGGTGACTTTATGGTGTATCCCCTGTTGCCTGCTCTATGCCCATACAAGAATCCTGTGCCTTTCTGTACCTCTAAGGGAGAGAGGAGAGAGACAGTGGAATTCCTTCGGCACTATGTTCAAAACAGAGATAGCTCGCTGGCTTCTCCTGCCCGGCTGCTCAGCTTCTGCATCAGGGAAGAGAGTTACATTCCTTTGCTTTTTAGCTAGCTTCTTGTTCATAAGCTGAGGAAAAAAGGTTTGCCTGGGACTTTGACTTCTTCTTCTCTTCTAGACTGTTCAGCAACACCAGAACACCATCAGGAGGCCCTACACACTGGCCTGGAGGGAGCCCACATCAAACCCCAGCTCTGGAGAGAGCCACACTCACAGAAAGGACTTTGAATTTTACCAAGTTCTCTCCACAGTGAGAGGTTTTATAATTTAGCATTATTTTCTTTTTTCCCCCATGCCTGCATGCATTCTGCTTGTTAAATAAATAACTTTTTTTTCACTTTCCTCTGAGGAAAATTCTTTCTAAACCTGGTGGGGGCAGGGGCGGCTGCCTTCTTTGGAGATGTTCTTTCCAGAGCGTTTCCCTTAATTTGTCTCAAACCAGGACACCTATGCATAGCAACCTGTGTATTGTGACTGCGCCTTTGTCATGGGCAGGAAGGGGATTGGAAGAGGTAAGCTGGACTTTCAGCCTAACTTATTAGCTACTGAAACTAACAGCAACTTGAGCTCATGACAGTTTTAAGTCTAATTCAAGACCCAGTAGTGCCCTGTAGTTCTGCATCAGCAGCTTCGCCTACGCTTGTCTTTTAGTTCATTTCAAACCCTTGTTTGTGCCTCAAAAGTGAGACTCTGCAGTCTGCAATAGAGTTACATGTTTATTTTGGAAGATGAAAATCAGACTGCTTCCCTAGACCACAGTGCCTGCCTAAAGACATATATCACTAATACTCACCTATCCAAAGAGAAGAGCAACACTCTAACCAAGTCCACAGCATGAGCCTGATTTCTTCAGTTTCCATAAAGCCTAAAAGTGGAATGGTTGCTATTAAAAAATGCAAAAGTTCAAATGGCTTTCTTGATAAATTTGCTGATTTTGTGCTTTTTGCAGGTACAGCACTATGTTACCTACTGTACATTTAAATCAAATGGAAGAAAACCAACAGAAGTTGCCCCCCAGTACATTTCTTTGTTGTCAGTGACCTATGAATCCCCTGGTGAATGATGGACTTCATTGACTATATTATCCAATCACTATTAATAAGATTATAAGATTCGGTAATCTGCAGATAATCTTTGTACTTTGTACTGTACCCTGAGGCAGAACGACACTTTAACAAATAAAATCACAAGTGCATCAGTTATACGTTATCTTTAGAAGTTAAACTACCAACAAAAGCAGTTGTGACAAAAGTATGAAAACAGGCAATAATTTTCAGTTATGACAGTTTTTAGGAGTGCAGTACCTAGAGAAGAATCAGAATATAATTTTTCTTGTTTACTTGTATAACAGAAACACAATCCCTACCCAGTAAGCCTAAACTAGAAAGGAGTACTGTTAATAGAACAAACTAACCTTGATTGAGTGTGCTCATTGTTAGGGAAGCTAAGCAGAAGCTTCCAACATTTCAGCAAGAGTGATTTTGGTAATAGAGAAATAAGTGGGGGTTTCTTCCTTTATCTTAGCCTCATATTTTTATTAAAAGCATGGGACAACATATTTATGGTACAGTAAAAAAATAAGCAGATCATGTTTGCAGGTGTGAGGGAGATAAGCAAATACTGATATTTTTACAGAATAACATGGTGCAAACTGAAGAGAATCTTTCTGTCTCAGTCTTTAAAAACAACTCCCTGGTGGAGCTTTTTTTTATTTCCTTGTGTTTCTACCTGTGGTGGGAAAAGAAGATATAGTGAAGGAAAAAAGTGCCCAGTTCTGTTTTCAGTTGTATTGCCTCATGTTACAACGTCCCACAGCTTCTGCAAATTTGGAAAATCCAGCTTGTCACTGACTTGAGAGAGTTTTTATAGAGATGTAAAGCACCCCAATACAGATGTAGTGTCATGAAGACCCATGCCCAGAACAGTATTTGTACCTTCCTGGTTCACATCACAGATGTATGAGAGCTTCTTAGAGGAGATACTGAAAGCTTTAGTTTGGGGAAAACATTCCTAGATCTAATGGCATAAGGGACTCTGGTTTTCTAGGCTAGTCTCTTGCAAAACTCAATGTCTGATTGAGTTACCACTTGAAACTAAATACATACGTTTGGGCTAAAACACACTTCTCCAAAAAGCACCCAACCCTGATTTAAAGGTTCTTAATGATAAGGAATCCATCCTCTGTTCTTCTATCTTAACTCACCATCACTTGAGTATTTCCTAATAAAAATGGTCACCTTTTTCCCAGTTTGAATTTGTGAGAACTCAGTCACTAGCCTCAGAATCTTATTAAACATTTCTCCAGCCAGATTGAACCAACTTCTGCCATCAAGCTTTGCTCTGCAAAGTGGAACAAAGACAGGAATAAAAGAAAACCAAGAGCAGCTGGTAAGTTTGAAATGTACTCTACTAAACACATTTCAGGTATTTTGGTTATTCTTATGACCCTGCCCAATCTTCAATATCATCCATAAAGTACAAACAGAAGTACTGGAACTGGTGCCAGGAAAGAGCATATATCAGTATCACAGAGAAAAGTTTCAGTTTCATTAAGTCAGTATTTGAAATGCAGTATTTTCCCAGAATATAATGCGCTGGAGCCTATAGGGCTGGATTCATGCTCTCTTGCCATATGATGGCTTGTAGCAGGCATTAGTCATTACACTCTTTTATCCTTTATCTTCTAAAACAGTGACTTCCAACATAGTACACCTGATCTTGCTTTGAAAATATCGAATAAACTTAGTTTAACTGCAAAAATTAACAAGTGAAAATCAAATTTGAACATCTTCAATCTGAACAACAAAATTTGGGAAAGATAATAAGAAAGAAATTCTTAAAATACTAAAAAGTTGTACAAGTTTAAAGTAGGAGTATCTGTATACCCTTTACCTCCATACATGGATAAACATTAACACACTCACATGGCTGTTCAGAAGCATAATAATATCAGTTACATGCAAACCACTCTATTATTTGTCCCAAGTAAACTGATGAAAATATGTGATACATATTTAAATCTCCTGGAGATAAATTTCTAAGTGCAGGTGTGTCTCAAACAAACATTTGGCAGGGAAAAATCTTGGTCACAGTCAAACAGGGTGATCTTCAGCACTTGATCTGGGGATAAGATTTTCCATGTAAGAAATAAAATTACAATAATACCCATATATGTTACTGATATGTTTGAATGTTGAGGCAAATAGTCAAAGTGACAGGGTTACCCAATAAAAGACCAGCAAGACCTCTGGAAGCAGATAGCAGGAACAGCGACTGGGCTGCATTCTCTGCATAAGCTCTCTTAATCATTGAATGGTTGATATGCCAGTTGGCTTTTCCATAATTCAAAACCATTTAAATTTGATTATTTAAATAACCAATGCAAAATAACGTTTTTTCTCATTATTTTACAATCAAACTCTTTCAAAAGTCTTGAAAATAACCCAAACCAACCAAAGAAACCAAACACTCACACACACCCACACAAAATACCAAAACAAAAGTGTTGATGCTGTGATCTGAATTTGGAAGAGAAACATTTTCTCTCCTGATGGAAGAAAGGAAGGAAAGCAACATATACTTGTTACACATTAAAAAAGCAATATTCAGTAATGAACATAAAAAGGAAAAGAGAATATGCATAGAAACTTCCACAGTCCCTCAGTTAATATGGCTCAGAAAAATAAAACTCATAATTAGACTGTTGCCCTTCACACATCAGTTATTCACAGTGCTCTTCTCAGACCTGAATAACTGCAGTCTTACCTTGCTGTAATCACTATATCCAGAAGTCTGACATATTACATCCACCGTCTACATCTCCTTTCAATCCTACATTTCGATCACACATCAATTGCTTGTCTGTGTTCTGAAGATCCTTTGCTGTGTTCATCAGAAATGAAGCTTTCTCAGAGGCAAGATTTCCAAACTGGGACTGTAATAGTATGGTTCTTCTGGAGTTGAAGAAAATTAAATCAAGAGCATTCCTTTTAACTAGACAATGTCTTTTATGAAAGGTATCAGAGCAACACAGCACGATCTACCTTTGGAAAAATTTATGTTCCATTTTATTTTCCTGCTTTAATTACTTCCTTCCTTTAAAATCTGTTCTAAAGCCATGCACGCTGTTGAGTCAGACTAATGACTCTATTGTTGCTTGGATCAGTTTTACTGATATTCCTGGTCCTTCTTTAATACAGGTGCAAAATCTACTAAAAGAGTAACTAATAGTCCTGTAAAATGCATGATCTGAAGCAATCCAGAGCTGCAGTGAATTGAGCACGGCCCATTCCCTATAAGCACTAAAGGAATTTGTCTGCTAGGATGTCGGTATCTAACAATCATGCTAATAAGCAAACTACAATTTTTCAAAGGCTTATTTGATCAAAGTCAACTGTTCCCCTTCATGAAAAAAAAGTCAAATCACTCTCCAAAGCTTTTACTGTACTACATCTGTTGCAAGAAAATTCACTATGACTTTATTTTCAATGTGGGCAAAATGCCTGCATTTCCAGACACACTCAAACACTTGGAGTGTTTTGGCTGGCTTGAAAAGAAAAATTTACTATGTTCTTTCTTCTTATTTGAACTATTTAGTATAATCGTGATGCTTTAATTTCTGATTTCTACTTTATTGCTCTTCAAAACAATTTGATGTGTTGATTAATTCAGTGATAAATTCTTAGGTATAATATCCCTATACCCAAAGTTCTTCCATTCCCAGGGTACACATACTAAAGGAACAGGTGTATGCACTTGACCAGTTAGGGATATTCCTCCTTACATGGAATTTGAATTTAGTCTTCTTTAACATAGGCTAAAATATCTTAATATGTTACCAAACTGGAACAAAAGGCATTTTTCTTTAGAGTCCCAAGAGAAAAGCAGAACAGGGTAGATTAAGGATCTTAAGGCATTGTATATCTTCAGGTACTAACCGATGAACAGCTCCAAAGACACCTGCTTTGGTAGGTATAGGTGAAAACTTCCTAACTAGAGTTTTCTTTTTCTGGAAGAATTAACCCTCTGGATAAGGGATGATTGCAGTCTCTGTGGCCTATTTTCTCCTTTGTTGTGTGCTGGCAGAGAATAAGACGGCATCAGCAACAAATGGATACTGTGAAGGTCATAGATTTTCAAAAGAACTTTGGTAAAATGTTTTGCTTCCTTACTTACACATAATATGTATGTATTAATTTGCATGTAGATGTGTAAACATCTTGTTCAAGCATGGATATAGCAAGCTTATTAATATTATATCCTGAACAAGAACTTCCCCCCCCCAAAAAATCACTTCTGATTTCTGTTTCTGCCTTTATGCATATTTATATCATGAGCATACACACAGCTACGACTCTGCTTTACTTGTGCTTCTCAACATATGCTTTCCAGCATCCATCTGACAAACTCTTTCTAGGTAAATAACAGTTCATTATATTTAAGGTTCCTCTAGGATATTCTTAATGTCATTGTATTGGAGGAATATTTCTGGGTTTAAGTTATGTATCCAAAACCTCATTCCTGAAAGAAATCATACATTTTAAAGTAGCAAACAAACAGGTAGAGCAAGAAACAGTGCCAAACATACAGCTGGAAGTATCAGGTAAGCTTACTCCTACATTACAGTTAGTTTCAGAGAAAACACCAAGAATTACAATTTTCAAGAAGTTCTTGATTAAATCATTATAGTCTAGGCCAACTTTATCAAATCCACGTTTTATTCACTTTTCTATCAGAAAAACTGTAAGCCTCCACATGGGGTCATTCAGTAAAACCCTGATTTTATATTATAATGCTTTTTAAAGGATTATGAACTTTTCATGTGTCTTCTTGAAATCATGGAGAAATAAATTTGTTCCTGTACCTTTTCTGTTAGTTTTTAACTACGTGTACATATTTACGTGTACATATGTGGGGTCCAATTCTTTTTCGTACGGTTCAGTTATACTTTTACATTTCTAAACGAAAAACTGGACCTATTTTTTGTATCTTTACTCTTTCTCTGTGGACATGGCACAAGGAACATCCTACTAATTAAAGAAAAACTTTCTGCAAAGGCATCTTTACTGTTTTTATTCTACTGTCTAAATTTTGAGATTTAGTAGTCAGTCAATTTCAAGTTAAAAAAATAAGCAAATAAACCATAAGAAATCAAAGATACAATTATCTCAGGATACTAGCAACATAATATGTGAGTGTCTTCCTACAGGCTCTCAGTTCAAAGAGCACTCTGGGCAATTAATGAGCAGCTGTATCATTTTCATAGCCAGAATTCCTCTGACGGCAGGTTCCTGATTTAGGTCAGAGCACACAGATTACTTATTAAATTCCACCAGAATCTACCGATGTATGCAGAGACACTTTTAAGTTTGTCAGAATAGTCTTGCAATAATTTAATTCTTTACCTTTGTTCAAAATGTAGAATTTTCAGTAGCTTAGTTGAAAAGTGAGGCATGTTTCACGTTAATGCATTTCACTCTGTGGATTCCTTTATCATGTTTCTCAAGACTATTCATGGAAATGGTGAAAGAATGCACAATGGTCTATGATTCCCATATGGAGTTGGTCATCTTTGGCACAATATTTTCCTGTTCCTTCCACAAATCATTCTGGTGTACCTGAAAGACATTCATGTCCACATTTGGTTTCCCTTGATCCCAAGTGCCAGACTGCATGCCCATGAGAAGTCACTGTTTTGCTGAACTACTCATATTACTCAGTAATTGTTGGACATTTCTATTAAAAGGATGACAAATCAAGAGAGTTTGATTAAATTTCAGCGTTGGTCAATCTAAGAAGCAGATTTTTTTCTCAGTGGTATTTTTCTGGATGAGTTCACTCTAAGAGCCATCATTCTGAAAATATGTTGTACACTGGGTCTCATACCTAGAAATTTTATGATACTTTCTGTGGAATAGTAAGGCCACTTTCTCTGCAATGGTATATTTGATATTGAGGAATGTTGTATGTTTTACTTCCGGGATTTTTTTCTAGACTTGATTTCCTCAGTCTAGATGAGCCAAGGGAGCCATGTTCAGTTGCAGAATAGTTTTATGTTTGGCAACTACAACACAAACCAACCAGGATGGAGAGGAAATTCCAGTGTTACATTACTAGGATGTACACTGAAGGGTTCCCATTATAATAATGAGAACCTGATATCATATTCCTGGACTTAAATGTTTGGGGTAATAAGTTGCTTATTCTTGTTGGGGCTAAAATTGATAAAAGCTCTGAAAATAGTATCTTAAGCCATTTTCCAAACAAAAATAAAGAGAGGATTTGCTGAGATTCTCATATGTTTAGTTAAATTCTGAACACAGCACTTCAGGAAAGACACTGTCAAACAAAAGAGGCCTCAGGAGAGAGATGAAAATTATTATTATCCATAGACTATATCCTTTGATAAAGAAATGTAAAAGCTGAAGTTGTTGAGCTCAAAGAAGAGAAGACATATGAAACATAACGGTCTTGAAGTAAAAGATACTTTTGCAAAGAAAAGGAAATAATCTCTTGTCTTTTGAAGGAATGAGAAATAATGTGTGAGAAATTTCAGTTAGATGTTAGAAATAAATGTTGTTAAACTCCAGTAAGAAGCTGTCTAAGAAGGCTGCAGTTTCTCTGCCAGCTGGAGCTTTGGTGGCTGATCTGCATGTCTCTCTTCCCTACTTCTCTGTCATTCTCTCCATGTGGTTTTCTTGGTTCTCAATGCTTCCCCTCCTGTAAGACCAGAGTTAATGAGACCAGCCCTCTGCATGGGAGGGTCAGCTCTGGTTTTCACTTTCATGAGGTAGAAACAGGGGTTTTTTTGCTGTTCTCAGCCCCAGTCTATGCAGCCACACAGTATAGGAGCTGCAGAGTTTCCTCTGGAGCACCATCATTACTGTCTTTCACAAAGAAGATTTGTTCTGCCCTGGTAACCTAAAACAGGGACCAAAATTCTGTTGTGTTGTGGAAGGTCTATGTACACACCCACACACATACCAGGATTGCTGCCTTCTCATGCTTGACGGTGAGTACCACACAATGAGCACATCAGTGGCCAGGGACAGACAAGAACAATGACTTTCTTCCTTGATGGAAGACTGCTAGAAGAGTGCTTCCAAAAGCCCAAAGCATACACATTAAGCTCCCAGAGAAAGAAAGATTTAGTTTTTCCCATCTTTATGAGCATTTCTCAGTCAAATCGGGGTCATGATTTTGTCGAAGATCATCTGTTTGCACACTAAAATTATTATCATGTCACATACCTCTACAAATGTGGATATACCACCAGGTGTGTATTATGCAACAGGTGAAGAAAATGCATTTGTCAACTAGGCAGAAAAATTGGGATGTGCAGGTTATGAATGCCAAGGAAGAAAAGGAAAAGACAGATTCTATAATTGCCTTCAGACTCCACAGAAGGCTTAGTCTGAGCCCATTGTAGTGAAGTTATAATATGGAATAATGTGGTTTCTCTTGTTCTAAGAGACCAGACCACTCAGAAATTTCCTAGTCACCAGAGCAAAGGGAGAGGAGTTGTTATAGAAAGGTGTGAACGCAGTTCAGTTCTTAAAATTCAATCATCTGTGACTCAACTGCAATAATTAAAATAGTGCTGGCACCAGTCAGTAAAATAATTTTAGAAAGCTTATGACAGTGCTCCTCTAGCTGTGACAGAAATGTAGTAACCAAGAATGGGGCTGTCAGAAGTTAGTGCAATCTTTTGTTCCTTCATTTTACTTATTTAGTACTGATACAGTGTAGGTGAGCAGTCCTTGGATCCTAGCCTTCAGACCATAATTCTTTATCTACCCACAAATTGGTTCATTCTTTTAAAAACAAGTCTCCTCATTGCCTCAATTCCATCCACATTTTTTTTTTTGGCTAAACAGAGACTGAAGCTTCCTGATAGTCTGTGTGCTTTATTTGGAATATCACATTCTCTGCTCAAATGCTGCCATTGTGCTGATAGGTAATAAGCCAAAGACTATATAATTTTAAAAGTGTCAGAAAGTGTTGGGGTCACCCAGCCCATTGGGGGTTGTGACAGGGAATTGTCCCCCGGAGTTGAGTGACAGGCTTCTCCTAAGACACAGTTTGCTCCCAGTTCTGTTCCTTTGATTGATTTGTTGTTCTCCCTGTCTCTTTATCCCTTCCCTCTTTTCCCATTTGCCTTTGTAACTTAGTCCCTCCTTATTGGTCCCTTTGTCCTGGTCCCGTCCCTGTCCTGCCTTGCAGCCTGATACCACGTGAAACCCTTATATAAACCCAAAACGTCTCTCCCATTTTGTCTTTTGGCCTCTGGTTGCCTTCATGATGAGATGATACAGGGAAGTGAAACCTCTTCTTGGAATACCACGCTAGAGATCCTTCCTTGGCTCTTTTGTTGCCTGCAGCGTGTGTGCGTGCCAGCTGCTTCTCTGACTAAAGCTGAGGCTCCCTGCTTCCCCCCTGTGAGAATCTGAGCCCTCCTGAGCTGCTCCCTCCGGGGAGCCACCCAGAAATGGAGGCTCGACTAACGGGGCAGAACGGAGCCTTGGTGCCTCCGAGCTCCAGAAGCGCAGTGACTCTACCAGAGTGGCTCCAGCCCCTGAGGAGACGTGTTTGGAGGGTCGCAGCACCCCTCATCTACCACGCCGCAACAAGAAGGGTCCTCTGAAAGTCACCTAGTCCAACCCCCACTCAAAGTGGGACAATCACCGATACCAAATCACATCACCCACAGTCTATTCAAGATTTGAAAATCTGAAGCATAAGAAGGTGGAAGGTCCTGTAGGAGGGTACTACTACAGTTTTTACAGTGTCTGTGTTCATTTACTGGGAATGTTTCACTGAGATGTAACAATGGTAAGGAGACAAAAGCCTTTGGACACCGTTCTGAACACACACGTTTCTATGCTCTAGTCCTTGTAATACAGCATAAGGGTGTTTGCAGACATCTGAGGTAAATAATCTCTTTGTTTATCTTTTGCAATACAGAGTGAATGACCGTTTCCAGTACCTGTATGTTTATGATTGCTTTGACAAAATCCCAGAGCAACGTGGATCATCTAACACAAATCTGATGTGAACAAGGTGTATAAAGTTAAGCAATACTAAAAAATAGTTGGTTTTTCCTCTGTTCCACAGTGAAGTTTTCACCCAAACAATAGCTCCAAATTAAGAGCTAAGGCCTCATGAAGAGTCACAGCTGATGTTTCACTGCTAGTAGAAGTGTTAGCTGTGAAAATAGGGTAGTGGGGTTGGGAGTAAATCAAAGATACGGCTGTCACCTAGAGGGTCTGGAAACTGCTATCAGGAAGTTTTTCCTGACACTAAGAATAAGTGGCCCAGTTGAGAAGGGATCAGTGCATACTCACTAAATTCAGGCAAGTTCAGGAAGGAATTGTGCCTAATGAATCATAAAATAGTTTGGGTTGGAGGGAATCTTTAAAAGTCATCAGTCCAGCCCTCATGCCATGAGCAAGGACACGTTCAACTTGACCAGATTGGTCAGAACCTGATCAAATGAAGTCTTTCTGATAACCCTAATACACAAGGAAAGTAGTGCACCCATACCATCACTGGTAACAGTTGAAAAGGCCTTGGCTCCTGACCACCTCCACCTGTTCCCATATGAGGGGACAAGTTTTTTTCTAGAGACACCTCCTCAGAAGGTCCCTACAATTTTCTTAGCATCAGCATGGTCATTATGTCTATTTCAGAGGCAGAAGAGTATCTGCATATCTGGCTCTCCTGGGACCTTTTCCATAACCTCTTGTTGTACAGCTGAGAACAAACTGATGGGTTGTACAGCTGAGAACAAACTGATGGGTTAAATAAAATTGTATTTACATTGTGCAGTGGCAGAACTCACAGGCAGCTATGCTGACTGGTTTTCATACAGCGTGTCTTGATTCCTTTCTTCTGCTTTGTAGTAAGAGTAAATTTACCACCAGCTTTCTGATGGTATCTCAGTACAATGACATACAATGTAGCCATTGTACAACCTATTCTCTAGAAACCTATAGATTCCACTATACATTTACAGATTTTTACATTTACTCAGATTCTTGATAACTTGAAAAGAGATTTGTATGCAGTTCTTTGTCTTAACTACATCCTGCCAGGAGTGATACGATTTTATAATGTTAAGCAGTGCTTAAACAGCACTGAAAATGTACACCAACAGCTCAGGCCTGTCAGCACTCACCACACAGCACTCACAAACCCTTCCTGCTGGCTTGTGCTAAGCAGCCCAGGTCATTCTTTGTGACAGTTTGCTGCAACAGTGAGCCTACCCCTGTCTGCGGAGTGTTCCTTGACCAGTCTGCAGCTGATGCTTGTGGTTAAGGTGGCCTTTCCTCACCAGTCTTTTGCCTGATTCTGGGAAGAGTGAGTCACTGTGACACAGCATGGCCGCCTAAGTCAGCTACAGTCTAACAGGGAGACTACTTTGTACTGTGTGCTACACCTCTAAGGATTGGATTACCAGGAAGCTAATTAAGATGACTTAACAGGGAGTTTTGCCACATCCCCACTGGAGATATGGAGAGGGACTTCTGTGAGGGAAGAAAGCAGGTATTTCTTGAAGCACTAGGCCAGATGTCCACAGGCAGGGCTTCTGACGAAATCTGGCAATGACATGAAGAGGGAGCTTTCTGAGGCTCTGGGAAGGCCAGTCTTAAGGAAAAGGCAGACTAATACATTGTGGGCTATCATCTCAAAACTGCCCTGGAAGCCAGAATATTTTAGGGATAGGGGACTGCAAGAATCCCTTCAAAGAGCAGAGAATGCTTCCTCTTCCTTTCAACAAAAATTTCACAAAGGTAATATTTTTTTCTATGCCACACAGAAGACTCCAGCTTTTGCAGAAGACTGGAAAAGGCATGTAAGCACTGTGAGGTCTAATACATAAGCAGCAAGTAACTGGGGAAGAAGAAATTTTATGATTTTGTTTAAAGGTTATTTTCCATCACCAATAATTGAGTATCTCATAATAAAACAGAATAGCCTGGGTTTTTACCCGCAACTTGCAAGAAAGCATTAGAGAGACTTGTCTTCAAGAACTGCTAGTTCTTTCTTCCTGTATCCTATTTTTGTTTACATTTTTGTAAAAGTAACAACATACTATAAAAAAGTAAAGAATTAGTCCTCTAGACACATGTCCTAGTTGAAGAGATCCAAGGATGGCCTTCGAAACTCTAACATTTCCCCACCTAGAGCAACACTTGAGCATTCTTTAGAAGTCTGTCATTTCTACTCTGAAGCTTATGACAAAATCTGTAGGACTGGAAAATAAGTCTGCACTTATGCTGCTGAGAAGCCTTCTGAATTCAGGGTACATGCTGAGGTGTGGTGTATACAGCCCAGTATGAGTTCCACCACTGCTTGTAGCTGCCAACATCAAGCACTGCTACAAATGACTTAGGGGCCTCTGCAAGAAGAGATCCCTTTTTGCCTCATTTTTCTCCTTCACATCACTACTACAAGCATGCATGGATATCCAGATGTTCCAACTACCATATATACTCTTGGTAAAGGTGCCTTAGCATGCTATTTTCACAGGGAGTACTCTAAGTTTCCCTGCTGGAAATTTCAGCAAAACTGAAGAGCTATTGCCAGAGGTACTCCTAAAGGAGGAAAAATGTTTATTTTGGCTTCAAGACTAGAAGGTGAATGTTTGGACTCCACAGAGCATGATAGCATGCTGATCACTATGTCTGATATTAAGCACAGTCTTTATACTATCCTAATTTGAGGCAATATAGCTAATAGAAACAAACTAATGTGGAGAATCTGAGCAATCATCAGATATTTAAGTGCCTAAATTCTTGGGAAGCTCTGGAACAATAAAGGTAAATCAGGCTAGATGGTGCTGATTTTAATCCCTCCCCTCTCTTTAAGATTACCTCCTTAAGATACCTAAAAAGTTTCCAACCAGAAAAAAATTACAGGAAGTCTGAGTAAGATTTCGGACTCTCTTTGCAGGGATTTGGCTTAATATTGATTTGGGAAGGCAGATGAAAAATATGGAAACAATCAGAGGAGAAACTGCACTAAACATAGGCCCCCATACTCCAGGGAAAATCCTAAAGTAGTAAAACACTGTAAGTGCCTACTGAAAACGTATTAGCTGTGGAAAGTTACTTGAGACTCTTCCTGTGTTTAGGAATGCATGAGTAGTGTCTTTATTCACAGAACCAGGCAATCTTCATATCTAGATCTTCTGCCAGTTTTTCTTCCTCCTGCATGACTCTTAACTCTAGTATCTGCCTGGATATAAAAAGTGAGAATTTCAGGCGTCTGGCTCTTCTGAATGTGATACATGTTCAGAAACTGCAGGTTTTTGGTTTCTCTTTTGGTTTCTCCTGGTCTAGTTATAAAATCCCGTATTACGTGTAATAAAGAAAACAGATACATCATTTAAAAATGTTTTGTATTGTACATAAAACCTTTTAACTGGTGGACAAAGACGGGTAAGAACTGAGTAAAGGACATGACTACTGCGTGTTTTTCTGATCACACAAAGCTCTGCACTGTATTTTCAAGATAGTGAATCAGAAAAGCAGTTGTTACATGCCAAATAGGCCTTCGTTTTGCTGATCACAATTATCAGACAGTCATTTCACCACGGTTTTCTAGAAAAAACCTGAGCTGTACCTTCTGGTATAAGACTGACTAATGATAGAAATTTTTTTGCAGACACTTAAGTGTTAAATTTAAAGCTTCCCTGATTAATCTAGGGGATATTGGCTACTTTTTGAGGAAGAAAACAAGAAATTTCTTGTTAACAGAAGGAATAGAAGAATTTCAGGCAAAGCAGTCTATCTGTAGTGTCTTGGGAACCACCAGTAACCTATTAGTTAAAAAAAGAAATAGGAAAACAAAATCTACATCTTTTAAAATACAGTATATGTACTAATTTTACTGATTGAGGCTTTTAACCTAAGCTGGGCCAAAAGAGCATTAAGGGAAGGGAAGGGAAGGGAAGGAGTTGAGAGACAGACACACTACCAGCACAGGCTTGAGCTCTGCTCTGCACTGGGGCAGCCTCACCTGCAGTCCTGTGTGCAGCTTTGGGTGCCCCAATATAAAAGAGACATTAAGATATTAGAGACTGTCCAAAC
Organism: Dryoscopus gambensis; assembly: GCA_013389985.1. Lineage (NCBI taxonomy): Eukaryota > Metazoa > Chordata > Aves > Passeriformes > Malaconotidae > Dryoscopus > Dryoscopus gambensis. The sequence goes on from WEIT01010907.1 coordinate 150,770, forward strand.
GAGGGCCACAAGGATGATGAAGGGCCTTGAGGGGAAGCCATATGAGGAGCAGCTAAGGTCACTTGGTCTGTTCAGCCTGAGGGGAGACCTCATTGCAGTCTACAACTTTTTTGTGAGAGGAAGAAGCAGAGGCAGACACTGATCTCTTCTCTGTGGGGACCAGTAACAGGACCTAAGGGAATGGCCTGAAGCTGTGTCAGGGCAGGTTTAGGTTGCATATTAGGAAAAGGTTTTTCACCCCGATGGTGTTTGGGCACTGGACCAGGCTCCCCAGAGAAGTGGTCACAGCACCAAGCCCAACAGAGTTCAAGAGATGTTTGGACAATGCTCTCAGGGACATAGCATGACTCTTAGGGATGACCCTGTTCAGGACCAGGAGTTCAACCCAATGATCCCTGTGGGTCCCTCCAACTCAGTATATTCTGTGATTCTGTGATTCTGTGCTTTTACCTTCCACAGGCAGAACTGAGAGCATGAGGGAGCTGGGGGATTCAAGTATCACAAAACACAACCACAAGGCAAAGGTATGACCTGGCTGGCATAGAAACAGTGCACTACTAACCTGCTTGCATGTTGGTCACAGCACAGCTTCCCCTTCCTCAGGGCAGCATTCCTCAAATCAAGACTGAGTGCATGGAGAAGCTCCTGCATCCAGGACAGAGAGCAGGATGGCAGCTGCTCTTGTGGGGCTGGGCCCAAGGGGGTCCCCAGGATGGCAGAGCCTGTCCCACTGACAGAGAAAACAGCTGGGTCCAACTGGCAGGACCAGGCTCATGGTCCTGGGCTAGGGCTGGCCAAAAAGCCAACCCACAGGGCTGGGCTCAGCTCCATCATGGCCATGGGGACAGGCCATGCCATGCCAGGGCATCGGCCCTAACATGGGTGGAGGCCCAGACCCAAGGAGTTCCACAGGCACGGCTGAGCTGGAGGCCAATGCCCGCCAGGGCAGGCAGAGGCTGAGGGCCCTGGGCTGGGCTTACAGCGAGCCCCTGGGCCTGTGGCTGTGGGGAGGCTCCGGCTGAGGCAGATCTGGGCCTGCTGGTGCCCCCAGAGCTGGCACTGCTAGTCTGGGGGGGCCCTAAAGGTGCCATTGGTGCTTACAGTGAGCTGTGGGCCTGGGGCCCCTGACAGCCTTACAAAATACCAGTCCTAATGTTCTTCTATATCTGCTTTTTATACTCCTATATTTCTTTTTTGAAATCCTTTTTTGCATTATTTTAATTTGTTTGCTGTATTTTGTGAAAAAAAATTTTGAGTAGAGTTCCTTAAACTCAGACCTTTGATTGAGCTGGTTGGCCATCAGGAGGATTTCGCTCACCTGTGAGAGCCACAACTTCCCTAAATCTACGGCTGAAAATAATCCTTGGGCTATTTTCTCACTAGGTCCCCACACTCATGTTGGAGACGAACCACTCATCCCCTCTAAGCCCTGACGAACGGGGGCTCCCTGGGGCTGCAGCTCCATGCGCTCCATGCAAGTGCCCCCTGTCCTTGCAGTGCTGCAGCCACAATTGCATGGATGAGGCTTACGGGGCTTTGGTTTCCCATGGAATGCCCATGAGTCCTTGTTCTCTTGTGTGCATGTAGTTAATCATTTTTGAAAAGCAACCTTCCCATAAAATTTCATATCTGCTGTTGGAGCTTTAATCTCATTTGCTGGAGAAAGTAAGATAAATAGTGAATGGAAATAATCAAACTGCTGTGCCATAACTGCATATTTTCTTTACATTCAACTTCTAAGAGACCCTCAGCCCTCTGAAATGTTCAGTTCGCAATTCAAGTTTAAAATCTTTATTTTTTGTTCCTCGTCCTGTTTGTTCAGTGCCTCACTCCCACTATTCTGCTGAAAAATGGGGGAGTGTGAGTAACTAAGCCAGAAATAACACATGCACCAAGTTGCTTCAATTAATCCACCAGTTAGACTAATATAGTCCAATTTTAAATTCTAGTTTTCTTGATTTATTTTCTGTATAAAACATTGCACTTTTTAATCTATCACACCAAAACTTCTGCTCTGAATCAAAAACTTATAAGAAGGGTGTACTTTTAACAGAATTAAAAGACTGTAGGGGGTAAATGTGGAGCTTTGGACAGAATGAAGAACTAACAGAAATCTGGTACATCTTGTACCTCCACAAATCAACAGCTGATCTGGGTTGATCATGCCACTTTCAGAAAGGGACAATTATCTTTACAAACCTCTCTTCCATAGGAAAAAATATACACAAGGCATTTTCAAATGTCATTTCATGATTTCCAAAACAGCTCCTAGCATTTGCTCTCTACAGTGATTGGCTCACTCCTGTTGCTCAAAGATGTCAAATTGTAACAGCCTGTTCTGTATTTTAACTTAAAAACTAAACTCCTACTTCTCTTTTCCCCCCTTCCCCTTTTAATGCAATAATTCAAATGTTCACTGTTGAACAGTGAACAATATATAATATATATAATTATATAATGTTATATATATATAATATATATAACAATATATAATATATCAATACCTGATATTGTTCAATAATAATTTTGCACCTACCTGATGAAAATATAGAAAAGCCTCTAGTCTTACCAGCTTGTTTACCACTGTCTCAAGTCTCATTTTTCTAGAACATTTTCAGGGTTTTTTTGCTTGTAAGAGTAACAGATCATATTGTTCACATTTTGAGTATTGCCCATTGTATTGTAAAGAAGTTCAGTTCTCAAATTTTTATTGAAAACTACCTAATTTCAAATATTTTTAGCTGTGCCAAGAGTTTGGACTTAACTGTCTAGTTTTAAAATGTTTGTACTTTTTCTTTTATGGGAATATTGGATTGTGGATACTCTACACTCAGTAGAAAATGGGTACAGTTTTATCCTTCTGCAAAACAGTTGAACTTATGGTAGTCACATTGGGTACTATTTACAAGCAATTATCATATTTAGCATGGCATCGCAAACATACCAGATATTACTTACAGCTTTTTTTTAAATTACATTAGATATTTAGTACTTGAATTGAACTGTTTCTGTGAATTGAGAAAGTAATACAAACTGGAATAGAATTTCAAGCACATGCAAGCAAATCGTGACCATTTTTCCACTGCAGATCTAAAGTTTCTGCAGTTATCTTTGCAAACTTTTATTGAGTATTTCTGGGATTTTTTCACATTTCCCCTTCTTTGACATATTTCTAAAACTACGTTCCTTTGAGGCTAACAGTATACATTTTAGCCATTTTTAGGTTGCATTAGTCCCTGGAGCTAAACCTAAGCAAACTTCTACACTCTCATTTTCCATAATTACTACAGAATTAAGCCATGTAATAGACTTTTCTTTGCTGTTCTAATTATCAAATTCCTCTCTACATTTCTTCTGGAGCACTAAAGAAACATTTGTAGGTGTGTTGGAGGTTTTTGGCAGTATAGCTACATCTTGTATTACAGCAATTTCCTTCTCACACGTTTTAAAACATTTCTACATTGATCATCCTGTTTGTGAATATATGTCTACCTAATGTACACATTCTCCTTACAAGCCCTGGCACATTTACAACCATGGAATAAATATTTTCTTTTCTAAAACAATTGTAAGCTGTTTATTTCCAAGATTTTATTTTACCTTTAAACCAAAATTATTTATGCCTGGGAAATTATTTCTGTGCAATATATTCTGAGTCATGTTTAACAAGAATACATTTTTGTCATTTTTTTTCTTAATGTACATTAATGCCTCACTGCCTGATAAATATATCTAAGATTTCAGCCTACAAGTAGATGTTCCAGGCTCTTGACATAACTCTTCCTTTAATGTTTTCAAAATAATTATTTTGTGTTGCACCAAATTCATTTACTAAGTTTCTTGGCAAGCATTTTCAGTCCTCATGATTGGGCTTTGTGAAATAGTTTTGCTTATGACAGTTGTACTGTCACTTCAGAAATGCTGGGAGTCACTTCAGCCTCTGTTGCTTCCTTGCGCAGTCCCGCGTGCTGCTCCCTGTCAGTGTGTGCTGACTGCCTTTTGCAGACTCCTTGGGTCTTTCAACCTTCCTTCTTCTATGCTCGTTTGCATTATTGCTGTTGCAGGTGTTTATTTAATATCATCCAGGATAGTATAGGCTTTTTGCCTTCCAACACATGGAGCCTTAATGATTTTATTTTGCTTCCTGGTGCATTTGATTGATGTTTGCTAAGTATAAATCAGGCAAGTCTAACTATATTTTCCTCAGTTGTGGATACTGACATCTTACTGCAAGATGGTCCTGGACCAGATAGACTTTCTCCAACATCTTCTTACTCATGTTTATTGTAAGGGCTTTATTTATTCCTTTCTGGAAAGTCTGTGTCCTTTGGTACCCAATTGACTTTTCTTATCTTACCTTATATTTTTGACAGGTATCTAGCCTCTGAATCAGCAATCTTTTTTAACAGCTGCTTTACTTCCCTTCCTCATGGTGCTCATGGTTAAACATGACTCATGCACATGCACCTCCATTTTGCCTGCCACACTTCTGCAGCGTTTTGGGTACCTGGAGGGGTTTGGTTTCTTTGTCTCATGTACACAAGCTCTTACGCATCTTCTTGACACACTCTTTTTCCTACCCTGCTGCTGGCATAACTGCCTGTGTTTGGCTGCTAGTGAAGATGATGCTCCTGGTACCAAGGAGCACTCTTCCACAGTAGCTAGAATGAAGTCAGTTGGTGACTTGGAATCCAGAGAAGACCTTAATAAAACACCATCACCTTCTCCAGCTGAGAACACCTGTGTCTCTGCACCTCTTTTCCCAAGGTTTCCTCTTGGCAGGACAGGCAGGAGGGCCTGGCAGCAGTGCAGTGGTGGCAGGATGATGAAGTAACTGTGTGAGCACAGTATGTGCTCCCTGAATAGACAAAGCACTTTCCTCTGCAGGGTTGCAAGATGAACACTGTTCACCAGCACCACGTTTGACCAGAGTAAACAAAGGCTAAGGTATTGCAGATCAAAACACTAACAGATCAGGTTGTCATAGCATTATAATGCTGAGATTTCAGCTTCTCTTGAGTGAAATTTAAATCTTCCTGTAGTATCATTTTCCTTCATTCTGCACCAAATGCACTGGTTTAATTCTATTATCATGAGCCTGGGCAACTGACTTTTTTTAATCCAAAAGGATTGGTTTCTGTGGAGGACAGTCATAGTTTTCTTCATTCCTCAGTTTTCTGTGAAAGTCACGTTCTGTGTGTCAGAACTATTCAGTCCTAACCGTAATGCACTTAATGTCTTTATTTAGGCCATGAAGTAAAGCTGAAAGCATGTTCAGGCTTGGAGAGAGAGAGGGAAAGATATGATGACACAGCCATTGCGGTATACCCATTGTTTGACCACTTGAGAACTGTATGACCTTTGAGTTTAGCGTGAAATATGAATAAACATGTGAACATAGTGAGCCATTTCTCTTCTCTGAAAGCTTATTGTGTGTTCAGGTTTTTGGAAGAGACTTTTGTAACATTTGTTTTTGTCAAGGATAAGGGACAATTCCTCCTAGCTACCTTTACTCAGCTCCAGTGCATACATTGTGAAGTTTTTTCTGTAGAGCATGAAAAGGAACCGCAACTCCAGTGAGCATAAATATTTGAGCACAGATTAGAATTTTCTGTCCCTATCATACATTCTTAAAATAAGCCTGACTTGGTTTTGTTCATGTTTTTCCAGGAGGCAGAAGCAATTCTGCAGAACTAATCCAGATGGAACAGAAAGTTGTGTGCATTATGATGGGGAAAGATGAGAGTTACCAGCAGACCTATGAGGACATGATGGACACAATTACAAGCAAAGGACCCAGGATAATGTGTATGAAGAGGAACACGAAATCAGCAAAATAGAGTTAAGCAAGGTCATCTTAATTGCTCACAAGAAATTGCATGGAAGCAAGGAGTGCCTATAGGGCATTGTGATGGGAGAACACAGCAGGACAACAGTGTGCCCCTTAGGAGTGCCTGCACACTCATGCGTGCAGCATGAGGCATAACTGTGAGGAGCTAGAGATCTGCCTGCCATCACAGGCCATGATATTTTTAGGGAGAATAGAGACATGGTGGAATGACTGTCATGGCTGAAGTGCTCCAACAGAAGGATGCAAGCTCCTAGGAAGGACAGGCTTAGAAAATGAGGAGAAGAGGTTGCCCTTTGTGACAGAACAGCTTGTGTGCATGGAACTTTGCCTGGGGATGGGTGATGAGCCAACTGAGAGCCTAGGATGTACTCCATAGTCCTGGGTAAGGAATGAGGAAAAAAGCATCATGAAATGTTTTACTGAGCACTGGAAGAGGTTGTCAAAGAAAGGTTGTGGAATCTCCGTATCAAAAAATGAGATATTAGAAAGCCACCTGGATGTGGTCTTGGGCAACAAGTGTCACTGCTTGAACATGGGGGCTGGACATTTCTTCTAGCCTCAACCATTTTATGATTTTGTGATCATACAAAGACTGAAGACAAGCACTGACTGGCTAATCCAAAGGGAATCTTGGCTTTGTTGTAATAAAAATAGGTAAATTACAAATTCTGTTTGTATGAGTCCTTTCAAACCACCACTCTATGAAGTCTGGAGATATGATGGGCAATGAACTGCCTTTCTTCATTATAGGAGCAATCTCTGAACTCTAATCATAACAGCTTCGTGATGACTTAACTTTTTCATAATGAAAAATAGCACCTGGAGTTTGAATGGACAGCACTGTCTTCCAAGGCCACAGAATGCAACAGTTACTGCATTGGACAACATCCTCTGCCCACACAAAGATGCCTATTCAAGATGCTGGAAGCGGGCACAAACACTAAAGAAGCAATGTTTTGAGACGGAAGTTTTCATTCAAGTCCTATGATTAATGCAAGGAAGTACTGGAATGAATACTTTTAACAAGAGCAATCAAACAACTCGTACATTGGAGTCACATAAAATGCATTCACACAAGACATTTGCTTTGTTGATTGAGATGATAAATACCTCAGTAAAAATTCTTGATTGTTGAACAGAGTAAAGGGATTAAGTCATTATGCCCTTTCTGTGATGCTGGTCTGACACTTTTTACAATAATTCCTCTGTGGGCTTGGTTGTACTGGTAAAATGTTAGCAACACTGGAAATATTTGTTTGCTTCAAACTGAATTGTCACTAGCAGAAAAGAGATCAGTATCTTCGAAATTAACCTATATACTCATTATCTATTGGAGTGGCATTTGAAAAATGAAGTCACTTGGTTTACACTACCAGTTCTTCTTCATTATAAGATCTAGAGATTATACTTTCTTGTATTCCCCTTAAAAACATCCTGAGATTTAGGGGAAAAAAGAGAACATTCTAAACAGTTCATCGCTGAATCATTTCCTAAGAGGAAAGGAGAATGTGTGCTGCACATAATTGTAAAGTGGAAATGTGTGAAATGGAGAGAGGACAAGATTATTTAAAAGATATCTAAGAACCAAAAAAAGAGAAAATATTTATCTCATTTTTCATCAAAAAATTAAATTTTCAAACATCCTTACAAAAATCTAGGGTTTGAAGAAAGGAAGGAGGAAATATGAGGAATGTAATACAATTACTATCTTTATGGTAGATGAGAAAATAAATATTCTGAAAACCCAGGCTATAGATACAAACTTTTCATCTGGAACACATAAGCAGCATTACGACTTATAGTTTAGCTTCCTTTTCAAACACATTAAAAGAATACTAAAACTAAAAAATAGCACTTGTGAACATTTGGGGAGGCCAGTCCTGTTTAATATCATTATCAATGACCTGAATGAGGGGATCATGTGCCCCCTCAGTCACTCTGCAGGCAATACCAAGTTGGGTGGGAGTGCTGATCTGCTGGAGGGCAGGAAGGCCCTGCAGAGGGATCTGGACAGGCTGGATTGGTGGGCTGAGGCCAGTTGTGTGAGGTTCAGCAAGGTGAAGTGCCGGGTCCTGCACTTGGGTCACAACAACCCCATGAGGCACTACAGGCTGGGGGAAGCAGGGCTGGAAAGCTCCTCAGCAGAAGAGGACCTGGGGGTGCGGGTTAACAGCACCTGAACATGATCCAGTGTGTGTGCGCCCAGGTGGCCAAGCAGGCCAATGGCATCATGGCCTGGATCAGCACTAGTGTGGCCAGCAGGATCAGGGCAGTGATTGACCCCCCTGTACTCGGCACTGGTGAGGCCACACCTTGAGTGCTGTGTCCGGTTTTGGGCCCCTCACTACAAGAAGGACATTGAGGTTCTGCATGGCCAGAGGAGGGCGACGGAGCTGGGGAAGGGTCTAGAGAGTAAGTCCTACGATGAGTGGCTGAGGAAGCTGGGAGTGTTTAGCGTGGGGTAAAGGAGGACCAGGAGTGACGTTATCACTCTCTACAACTTTCTGAAAGGAGGTAACGTGATAGAACAGTGGAAATTACCTCAAGTTGTGCCAAGGGAGATCAGGCTAGTAGTAGAGGTTTCTTCATTGAAGGGGGGGTCATTATTGGAACAGCATACCTAGGGAAGTGGTGAAATCCCCATCCCTGGTAGCATTCACAAAACATGTGGATGTGGCATTTAGGGACATGGTTTAGTGGTGAACGTGTCAGTGCTGGGTTAACAGCTGGACTCCATCTTAGAGGTCTTTTCCAAACTAAGTGATTATGTGATTTTCTTACCCTGCTGCATTTGCACAGAACTGAGCTGCTTTAAGTTGTCAGTGATGGGTAACAGTAATTTAATATTCTCTCATTTGACATGTACCCCTAAACTCCACAGAGCATGCCTAAAGCCCGTTTGGCATCTTGTCCCAGGGTCCTCTGATGTCATAGTGAATGTTACAGTGATCACAGAAAGCGAACATGAGCTTCTAATAAACATTTGAACACTTGAGCTGGCAAAACTGCTTTCTTTCAGCTTTCAGCCCTTTACATATAGTGATGGTGGCTCCGTAAGTTCTAAAGGATCAGGAAATATTGATAGGTTTGAAAAATTTCCTCTCTGCTTTACTCACCATGGTTTGTCACAGAGGATTAAATTTTCTACTTTTCCTCCTGTATCTGCTCCTTAAAACAGGTCTGTGCTTTATTCGTTCTGTGTTACCTTCTGTTCTGCACTTGAACGTTCACTTAGCAAATTCACAAAATTCACCCAGCAAAATCTTTTCTTCTGAGCTTATCTTAAAACAGAAAACTTAAGCAAACGAGAGGAAAGCTGCACCAGCTACTAACAAACTGAAGTGGCAGCTCAGCAGCAGTGTTTTGCCAACTGGCAAGACGAAAAACCAAATGGCAGTGAGTGTGTAGCCTGGTCCCAGCATAGAACATGATTTCCCTTTTAACAGCCTGTTGGAAAATTCTGTCAGTGACTTGCAGCCCAAAATAAGACTGCAGGAGCTGGTGCTGAACTGGCACCTGCCACTAAATGTGAGCTTAACAACACAGTGTGGGGGGGGGGGGGGGACAGAGGGAATGTCTGCTGCTCTCTCCTGCTGGATGGCTCTGGTGCACTGCCCAGGGAAGAGCTGGGGGAGAAGGCTGAGCCTGACAGGCTGGGACGCAAACACAAGAAGAAAGTAGTGTGGCTGGAGATGCCTGGGTGGGGAACTGGGGCTCTGTTGAGGAAACAAAAGGATGAATCGATACCCTTGAGAGTGTTTACATAAAGTGCCTCAAAACTGAAGAAGCAGCATGGTAAGGAAGCATGGAAGAACTTGTCTGAAAGATATTTAAGTCAGCCATAGAGATCAGAGGCAGGAATCAGTACCTCATTAACAATGAAAGATAATTAGTAGGGTGGGGATAAATAGAAGAGAGCCTTAAAAATGAAGGCATATAGCCAATGTCTGATGTAATTAGAAAAGTATATCCCAGAAATGGGATCAAAAGAGAAAGAGAGAGTGGATTATATACTCTTAACCAAGTAAGACTTTAGGACAAGTGCCAAGCAGAGTCATCTTGTCATCAAATTAAGAAAGATGGCAAAGTCATGTGGACATCATCTGACAGACACTATAGCAATTTCTCCCAGTCTTTTCTCAGTGCAGCATGGCTCAGACAGCTGAATCCTAGCAGCAGAGGAGATTGTGAACACACGTACCTGCCAGAGGAGTGATGCTCATTGTCCCACACCAGCAAAACTCCTGCACTGGTTCTGCTTACACCTCAGCAGGGAGCACATGCCAGCAAGCCAGCCAGCTAAGAAACATGATGGTTGGGCAGGAACTCTGCTCTTAACACTGCTCATGTTGCAGTTTGTTGTCTTGATCCAAATAAAAATTGGAGGCTTTGAAAATTGTCACTGACACCTGCTCACCATATACTGTTTCCTCCAGTACCACTCTTTCTCTTAGCTCCTCTTCACCTATTCATTGCTTGAAATAAGAAAAAACCCAAGATCTTTAGCAACAAGTCAGCTACTTTTAAAGTCTACAATCACACCCACACTACACAATTCCTCTGGAAATTTTGGATCCATCAAAGACCATCATAGTTTCTCCTTGATCCTTGTTCCTACTCCAGTGGTCACTTGAGCAGTGAATCTCAGAGACTCCTCTCCATGTATCTTAGCTTCTACTGGCTGTAAAAAATGCCATGTTTTCTGCCACTTTATTCTTCTCTTGCTTCCAAAAGAGACTGTGAATGAACAGAAAGAGGCTAGGTCTGCTGATGGCTACCGAGCAAGTGTAAGTTTTGAAACCACCTCTGGCTCAGGATGTCCCTGAACTGTGTGTCTTTGTGGCCTGTTTCTTATGTTTGTGTCCTAATCAGCCCACACTGGCTGTTGTCTGATAATAGGATATGGCTCAAAGGGATATTTGATCAGACTCAGCCTGGCAGTGCTAATGGAAGCCCTTCCCTGCCTATGAGAGGAATGCTGCTTCTCCCCCTAAAGAAGCAATGGAATATTCCCTGGCAAAACTCCTGACAGTCTAAATGTCTTCTTGTGGGAGCCCTTCCCCACCCAGCACATCTTTGTGTCTCCACTGGACAGGTTTGCAGTATTTATAAGACCGCCCTGTTGGGAATGTGTCAGAAAACCTACTATATTTCTCACCACACAATTTTATTGTGAAACTTTCGGTCCCCTAACAGAAAAGAGAGAAATCAATCTCCTACAGCCTGGTCAGATAAGTAAGAAAGTAAAGCTTGTTATAGTTGTACATCTGTCCCATGCAGGATGTCTTCACTTTTTCAGAGAGACCCTTGCAAGTGATGGTCCAGTGCAGGGCTAGGAGTCAGACTTGATGATCCTCTTGGGCCCCTTCCAACTCACCATATTCTGTGATTCTGTTTCTTTTTTAAATGAATGCCAAATCAATTTCAAGACCAAAAAGAGACCAGCAAAGATTCTGCAAAATCCTTGTCTCTCCAGCCTGATTATCAGCTTCAGGAGTGCTTCTTTAATTCTTGGAAACTGAATGCAGTGCTCACGTTTGAAGCAAGTTACGTCTGTAGCCTCATGGGCTGCTATTGTCTAGAACAAGAAATTTCACCTTAAGTGTTCTATCATGACAAGTAAGTGCTGCTTCTCTTTTTTCTTTATAATGCAAGTACCACTTTTTTGAGCCTTTTCTCTTAGCTGTGTTCATATCTGAAGATAAAATCTGGGATAAATGAGACAAAAAAAAGAGTATGTAAACATTTTGACAGGTGTAAGCTGGAGCACCATCTCAGCCTCTTTGGCCAGTGAGCCACTCGCTCCTTCCACAACCAGGCAAGCAAACCAAACAATTTCATTCGCATCCAAAAACTGCAGTCTTAGTCCTCCCACACCAAGAGAAACCCCTCAGGAAACTCACCTTTTGCTGTGCTTGTTCAATGCTAGAGCTAAAAAAGCACCTAGAATTGTAACAATAGCCTAGCTGCTAATCCATTAAAACAAAATTGGTCAAATCTTGTGGTCACTCCACTTGCAAAAAAGTATAATTTTTGGATGTGCTTGCCCAAGTGGATTGTTACCATAGCTCCCTGCCATGGCTGAACGGTCCTTTGCTTCCCTGAACTTGACAAATCAGTTCTTTTAATTACTGAATGACTTTTTACAATACCATGTTGGTTTTTCCACAGAACTAATTTTCAGTCTCGCTAATAAGTTAAGAATAGAAATATGCATAAATATGTCTATTGTTCTATAAAGAAACCAAAGGCAATAGTAAAATACAGACACGTTTTTCCCAGAACCTAATCAAGTACAGCTGTGTTATTACAAGCTTGTGGCAAAAAGCCAGTGAAGGCATTTGGAGAAGGGTTCTTATGAGATGCTGCTGAGCTGTGGCAGTTGTTCAGTGTGCTTGGGAGCAACCTTACCTCCCTGCTCCCCTGAGCTCAGGGGACTGGAAAGACAAGCCAGGAGCCAGGCTCTGCTTCAGAAGCACAGTTCCCGGGTTTGAATGGGCCAGGCTTTGAGGCACTGCCTTTCATTTTCTTTGCTCCTCGGGCACTGCAGCTCCAGCATCACATCTTTGGTGTTTGAGAAGGGCCAGGCTGAGAGACTAAGGGTTAGAAATAATTTCATGCAGCCTGGCCCGCTTGCTCTGTGACAGCCCACTCTGCCTGCCCCTCCTCTCAAGGTTGGGGTTCAGATCACATTTGTTGTATTTTTGTCAAACTCCCACTTCAATTCAGCCCTACTTTAACATCTGAAAAAACATCTGTTGTTCTGCTGTGGCCATCTGCTACCATCCCCAAGAAGCCAGGCCAAAAATATCCAGGGACTTTGAAGAACAGTGTTAGCTGAGACATACTTATGTTAAGGCAGCCCAGCAAATGAGTTATCTTAAAAACTTACAGGAATGAATGCAACTTAGTTTCTACCTCCAAGGGTAAGTTAGCATCATTACTCTCTTTGAAAAGGGACTGGAGCAAATGGAACTAATATACCATATAAATATGCAAGGTGTGATAAAATGAAGAATTTATTCAAGGTGGAAGTTCATGAGCAGGAACAGAGAAAAACAAAGGGGCAATAATCCTTCAGAAGTTAAATGCTTTCTAATTTTATAATAATAACAAATGGTTATTATTATTAACCAGGCATCAACAAACTTGTCATGAGCGATGAGTCACTTTATGGTAGGTTACAATGGGTTTCTTTATGCATCACTTTTTGAAGAGAGCAGGACCTGAGGAACTACCCAGGCTGTCTCTGCCTAGTAATCAAAACTTTAGTGTGTGGTAGTCCACAAAGAGCTCTGCCTTCACTTTCAGTAAATAACACAAAATAATCACCTCAGGAACAGTCCTGCCCTGTGACTTTGCAATTCAGGTCATCTGTGAGTGAAAATATTCTTCATGAGGACTCTATCCACTTCCCACGCCTCCCACAGAATCTTCCCTTTCAATGTAACACTGGCTAAATAGACCATAAGATAATATTTGGGACTGTATGTCTTCAGGCTTCTGGGCATTCAACCCTAAAGTGTTTCAAGATCCAACTTATAAAAATATTTTTCCCCCTCTGTACTCTTATCTGCCTCTGGAAGAGAACTAGCTGCTGTGAACAGATGGTACTCGCTGAAACAGGCAACACAGTGACAGAAAACCCAAGACTACACTCTGTGATATTAATGCTGTAAAATTAAAAACTCTTCATTGTTAAGCAGTAAAGGGATGTTAGCCTAAAGCAAAGGTTTTTGTTAAAGATCATATACCCCATGCTGTTACAGTAATTCATTCCCACTTCCAGACTTTGGTTGGTAAGCTAAATTGCAGAACTCTTCATAGCAAATCCTTTACCAGGAGCAGAGCTAGAAGAGAATTTTACAAAATGCTAGAATGGTACTCAGCTTACATTTAATCTGAAGTTTGGCCATCATACTTTGCTATCTTCAACTTCCTGTCTTCAATCATTCAAGAAAATATTGCAGAAGTTTGTAATGGAAATAGAAATCAACAGTCAATTTAATAATTGATATTAACTGAATAACCCTGATTCAAAATTGAAAATAACTGCTTTGTGTTTGAAATTCATCTAGTCTTTCTCAGATGAAGACAGCATTTATTTAAACATTTACTTCAATAGTGGAAAACCAGTTTGCCTACATAGTCTATTATAATATTTCCAGGGGGCGAGCTTTATTACAGGAAAAATAGCTACTCTCAATTTTTGATGACTGGGAAGTCTTCAAGAGCAAAGCATAAAAAAAAAGTTTGGTTTTTCCTTTTAAGTATATATGCTGTATATGATCTGCTTTTTCTAGTCACAGATCAGTCTTTTCCCCCGATCAAGGAAGAGTACATTAAACCAACTGTTGAGCATGTGCTTGTGCTAACTGCAGCCAGAAAAAACATTGCATTAGCACCATTCTTGGGAGAAGCTGTAATTTGTCATAGTAACCTTCTAAAGCACATGTGGGATATGAGCCATAATTTTGCTCTAACTGCCATACCATTATCCGATACAGAAAGTCAGTTGTTTCTTGACTGAGAAATACCTGGCCAGGCAGGCAGCAGCAGCTTCACTAGAACTGCCCTATCTGAAAACGGCCACACAAGAGCTGCCAAGCCACCGGTGTTCAAATTGCTTCCGCACATCAGCTTGGACTCCTCCACTACCGCTTCCAGCAAACGGCCTAAAAACTGATTGCACATGGCTACTTTCAGAAGTTGAGCTTTTACACAGCAATTTCATTTTGAAAAATACTGGAAGCAAGTTACCTATTGGCAGATATACCACCAGGCAGAATTACAAAGGGATGAAGTGGACACCACTAACACTGCTGCACTCAAGGCAAATATTCTTGTGTGCCAAGCGGAGTATACGACTATTGCCTGTTTGTCTGTAGTCTTGAAGGAGAGCAAACAAATTATTCGAAAACCGTCTTTCAATAAAGCTCAAAGTCCAAATCATCTTGCCTTTCAGGTAAAATTTTCTGTTTGATTTAGTAGCACATTTTTCAGCTGTTGAAATGTCCTCCTCCCTGCCCTAAAGCAAAGATATTTTGAATTTCCTTCCTGAAGCAGGCACCGTGAAACAAGGCATCGTGATCTTGTTTATGCCATTTACAAAGGCAGATCACTCCCAGCCTCTAATGTTCTACTCTACTGCCCCTTCCTTCAACCCACTGACTCATAAATCCAACCTCCCCAAAGACTTGATGTCTTTTGGTCATCGTATGTATATAGACATGCCAGAAAATAACCAGTATCCTTTGCTTCCGTTCCAATGCTCACTTAGCATTAAGCTGTATTTATGAATCTTGTCTAACATGGTCTTTAACAAGTTGACAAAGTTACTCATCTGCAGTGTAATTTATTACCCTATCCACCCTTACATTTTCTGCAGAACAAGCTGACAGACGTTAAGTAACCAAAAAATCTGCTTCAGGAAGACTGAGGAAATATGAAATTTTTACTTGAATATTAATGTGAGATTTAGGACACAAACCTGAGACTTCCAGCAAGTTTTTTTACCAGTGGCCTTCTTTCCTTTCTCCTTTTCTGTGATCATGGGTTTCCGCACTGACCTACTGTAATTTCCCCAGAATAGTACTCAAAAACCATAGCTCTCATGTAGCAAAATTGTATACATTGTATACATTTACTAAAACCAAACAAACTTGTGCGGAATCCACAATAATTTATGCACATTCGATTAAGTCAGGGATGTTGCTTGCAAGCATTTGTATGAGTAACCACTAATTACCCAACTGACCTATTTTGAAACTTTAATGTTCCTTAAAAATAATTTCAGAAAATTACTTACTGCATGATGGTTTTCTGCAACATGGGTGAAAACAACGTGCTTCACTCAAACCTGGTGCCACATTTGGCAGAAGTGGAAGGCTAGCCATCAGAAAGCAACATATTGTGTCTTGCACAGTATTCCTCCTCATAGACCAGAGGTTCCTGGTGTTTTCCAGGCTACAACCGCTCTTCTCCCACCCTCCTTACGGCTCAGTGTTTCTTCTGTTTCCAGGGGATTACAAATGTGTTGAAAGACAGAAGCTCAAAATGGCATATAAAGAGTTTTAGAAGAGCAGAGAGTCTGCAGCTGGCTTTCAGGAATCAGACATCAGCTGTTGTCACAATCAAACACACAAGGAAAATCAACCTAATCTTTTTCTAAAGCTTGAATGAAGAAAAGGAAAAAAATCGCTCAAACAACACCCCTCCATAACTATCACTCTTAATACACTCCCTTGCTTCATACTGCTTAAGGGTATCGAGTCTCTTAAAGTATCCAGCTCACACTTTGACACCGCGTGCCAGCACTTCAGAAAACAATTCTTTTTCATTTCAAATTATTACTCTCATGTTCCAGTACTGAAGACAGAGTGCAAAGTTAAGGATACAGAGTACATTCTACCCCAAATATGTTCTACCCAACCTAATCAGACTCAGGTAAATTATTTGCTCTACAGAAAATACACTTAACAACCCACAAAGTACTGGAATGCAGCATGCAGAATTCAGGAAGTGACAATTGTTAAATTCCAGGATTTTCCCAGTGAGAGTTGCTGCCCACACCAGCAGTGGGCTACAGTAATAGAACTGCTATTTACATTTTGCATTCAATTGAAAGATAAAAATTAAGAAACTTATGTGCGAACTGTATATTTAGAGAAGCCAGACCTTAAAGAAATCAATCACTGGCAAATCGCCAAGTCCTGTTTGGCAGCCTGGGTAACTCCTGTGAGTTTTCTTAAAGCAGCTTCACTATGGAACTGAAGCTACAGCAAAGTAAACTCAGGCTTCACTTAGGATTTACTGTAAATAGAATCATAGTATAATTTAGATTGAAAGGGACCTCAGGAGGTCCCCAAGATTAGCCTCCTGCTTTCAGGAGGATCAGATCCTGGCCACATTGCTCCAGCTTTATCCAGCTGGAAGCCTCCAAAGATAAGCTCTTTGGGCAGCCTGTGCACTATCCTCATAGAGGGGTTCCACCACCTTTAATCAAAACTTCAAGTTTCAAATTAGGCCATTGTCTCTAAACCTCCCAGCACCCACAACTGTAAAAAGCAGACCACTTTCCTGACAACCTCTCCACATTCACTGGAAGGCTGCTATTAGCTCCTCCTGAAGTTGCATCTTCAGTTTCACTGAAGATCTTGCTTATGGATAAAGAGGAAACATAACATATATAAGAGTAAGGCTAATAATTTATTGTTAGCATATGGAAATCTTAAACCAATTAGTCTATTAGTCTAGATTTAATTACTATAGGAAAAGAATAATAACACAGCTTGTGTACTTCTATACAGAAGTTGCAGTAATAGAGTTAAAATTGTAACACACGTTTCTCAGTTTCTCTCCTTCTTAGGGGCTATTTTCATCCTTCTGCTGTTACTCTGCATCTCAAAATCAACATCTCCAGACTGCTGAAAAGGATAACGTGAAGCTAATCAGCATCTGAAGTCCTTTGTTGGGAGGAATATGCTGTTGCTTTCTTCTCCCTCGAGGATCCACTTAGGGTTCTTTTTATGTTTGCTAACAAGCTTTTACATCTTTTTCTTTCCTTTTTGGCCTTCAGATCTAAATATATGACATATGAGTCCTTCACATGTTAGATGTGATTCCTTTGTTCTGTTACTTCCTAAACACAATTTTGTCCAGCTCTTGTTCTGCCTTCAACAACCAAACCAAGCCAAACAAAAAACTAACCAACAAACCAACCACAAATTCAGAAAAACCTACAGAAAACCAAACGACAGAAAAAACACTCCATATGTGACTGCTGGTGAGTAATCACTTACCAATACAGGACTATGGGGTCTCCAGTTCCACACATGTGCCCCATCATTAATCTGTACTCCTCTATTCTACATCCTTTGTTTACAATTCTAAAGGCCTGCTATCATATAACATGCCTGCATTTCTCTCCACATCATTATTCTGGTCATAAATATCTTCTTGCACATAAAATACCTGCTTGTTACTCTTATATATATAAAACTATGGTTGCACCACCCAAAGGTAAACAGAAGGAAATTAGCCACAGACATCTGGCCAGTTACAGAAATTTTTATAGCAAAGCTAAGTAAAACAAAGATAGAGGCGAGCCAAAGAAAGCCCAGTGTCCTGGGTTATCTCTATTCTATTTCCATCTTCATGAGCTGTTGAAACCAGGTGTAGCAATGTTCCCTGCCTCCTCCCTCCGGACTACCATCTGTTGATGGCCCCAACAATACCTTGCCGCATGACCTATAGATAACTCGATCCTGGGCCATCTCCTGTTAATGGGCCCATCAATGCCTTGCCTCATGTCTCACCATCCCATTGTGAGATGCTCCGCCCAGGGGGAAGGAGCCAAGCATTCCCACCTGGATAAAGTCTGGGGGTTTGCAACAGAGGACAGAGCCTTTCCCACTGGATTCCCAGAGGACAGGAGCTGCACAACCACCACGGGACTTTCTGAGGAAGACCAGACCTTTTCTACAAGATCACTGCTTCNATCTTTGCCTGAAAGCCTTTGATTTCAAAATTATAATAATTAGGAGGGAAGGGGGTTGCATCTTCCATTCCAACAGAGGCTCCTGCCTTCCCTTAACAGACATCTGTCTTTTCAAACCAAGACACCCAGAAAGGGAAGTATGATAACCCTCAGTCCCCGGGCCTTGCAGACGCAGTACTAAGCTTATGGCCTATTACTAACAACCATAATACACTATTACAGTGCTACATTATTACCTTCTTGGAAGAAGCTGAGCAAGCCCTAGTCCATGACCATCTTAGTGGCCTTTCACTGAATTTGTTTCAGGTAGCTGAAATCTTCCCTGAACTGGGGAGCCCAAAAACTAGACACAGTATTCGACATGCAGTATAATACAAAATGCGAGATACACCATCGTAAGTACTATCAACACTCACCCTGACTTCTGTTACTGATAGGTAGTTGCAGTGTATTAAGTATTTCTGAGAAGTTCCTACTTTACTTACCTTCTTTAACTGCTCATACTCTTAGCAGGATACTGCTTCTTCTCAGTAGAAAGAAGTATGCTAAATAAAACCAGTCAAGTCTCCAAAGGCTAAAGTTACATGGGTAACACCTACCTGCTATGGCCTGACACAGTTGGGCCACAGGAGCCATTAACATCTCAATAGATGTCAAGGCATGAGGAACCTCAAGGGAGTATTGAATGGCTGGTTTTCCAAAGAGCTGTAGAAGTTTAAGATATTACCACTTCAACTCTCCATGTTTACTAGCCCCACAGACCAACTGATTAAGCAGAAACTTAAGCTGGTGGTTGGGTTGTGTTTGTTTGGGTTTTTTTACCCAGATAACTCCACATGCCATGAGACTTAAGAAATTGCTCATATAAAATTCCTTTAGCTACTGAGTATGAGAGGCGATCTAAAATCTGAAGCAATTGACGATGGTGGTAAGGTAAAACCAGTGAGTTCCAGATTAAAAAAAAAACCTACCTATTTATTTGGCTACCTAAACACCTCCCTCTAGGAAGACCAAGCTACTGTGCTGAAAGTAAGACTGCACATGTATCAGTAGCTTAAGTATCAAATTTACAACTTGCAAGTACAGTAAAGGAACACTTTGCTAAGCAAATCTGTTACAGCTCTTCACTCAAACTTCCAGGCCAAGTCTTCCAGCCTGCTCAGTGGTTAATCTCTAGGGACAATTTTGTTTCACAGACAGCCCTGGCAGGAACCCTATAGGTGTCCACAACCAGGGAGTCTCAGAAAGGACATGTGTTGGGAAATGCTACACTGCTCATCATAAGCCACCGTGTCTGTGAGACAAATTATGGGTGCTGCATTAGTCTGCATGTCAAAAGGGGGATGGGGAGGAGGCAGTACTTGCAGGGAAGAGAGACAAACCTGGAGAAACCAGTATGAAATTACTTACAGAATCATATGTTAATTCAGGTCGGAAAGGAGGTCAGGGTGATCACCAATCCACCCTCCTTCTCAAAGCTGGGTAAGCTACAAGATTGGATCATGTTACTTGTGGCTTAATCTAGCATTCTCTTTAAAACCTCCGAATAGACAGAAAAATCTCTCAGGGCAAACTAGTGCACTGTTTAACTGTCCTAAGGGTAGTTTTTTTTAATCTTACACCTTGGCAGAACTTACCCTGTTTCAAATTATACCTGTTGTGTCTCATCCTCACACTGAGCAACCCTGAGAACTCTTGCTTCACCTTACTCAGTAGATTCTTTAAGTTCAGCTATATGCTTTAGCATTTTTGATTACAAAAGTAGTCTGGATTTCTACAAGACAAGCAAAGTCTGTGTTTTAAGTGAGGTGCAGCAGAGGTGCAGCAGAGGTGCAAGTGAACTGACCTTCCAAGAGGCTCCATTTGATTCTAGTGATAAGGACCACCTCCAGATGTTAGAGAGTGATCCAGGAGTCAACAGCTGCTCTTGCAAAGAAAGGCAGCTTACTTTTCATTAATTATTTTGCAATATTAGTATTAAATATAATAGCCCAGAATGATAAATGAAGAGTCAGTTTCTAAAAAAAACCAAAATCCAGACGGAAACCCTTAGCACCTCACATCAAGGGATAAACAATCAACCTTATTAAACCAACAAACCAAGTTTATTTATATAAGTCTGTACAATTGTGATGAACTATGCTAGGACACCAATGAAACAAAGTAAACAAATCTCTCCCTCTCTAACAAGTGGGAGGTGTAGTCACTCACCTTTACATGCACTTAAAGGAAAAAAGATTACAGCTTTCATACAATTATGTAACTATTCAAGAATACTTTCTTCATGTATTATTCTCAATATAAGAGGTTTGCATGATAATTTACTGATGGTTGTCTTCTCTGAAAAACAGTATTTTAGCAAAACCCAACGACTTTGAGAGGGTAGGTGGCAGTTTCATAGTTGCAGATAACTAGGACATAGTCCATCTTTAAGATTGATCCTAAACGCACTGCATGTCCTCTGTTTTGGTTTCCTCTACTAAAAATTACTTGCAACACTGTATGGGTCTCTTCCACATTTTGGTTGTATTACAGATAGTCTTGTGTTACCAAATGTAGAATTTAACTAAAACCAATACATCAAGGCCAAGCATATTAAAATACTGTATTTGGGTTAAGTTTACCTTTAGAGACCACTTGTCACTGCATCTCAGAGCTCTGAGGCATTTCAGTGGAAAAAATCAGTTCCTGAACTGCTTGATTTGGCAATTATTTCTGCAAACCATTAGAGAGTGATTATTTTGAAAACTGTCTATTGCAAAGTAAGTTTAGATTTTTTTTATCACAAATCTTTAACATCACTTTAGCTGTTGAAAAAACCAAATCATATCAAATGCATATCTACACAGTGAATCACAATGTTTCCTATGAAGTTATGATGGTAGATCCCATAAATCCAATCTTAGAAAGTTATAAGTATGTATATGTGAGAGCCTACTGTAACTCCAGAGAAGCTGCTAAAATAGGCCATCAAATAAAGTCGTCTGTGATTACATATTTACAGAATAATCCACACGTCCTAGAGCTATGGACTATTCAGTAAATAAGTATTGAAATATTTATATTTATTTGTTTACATGGTAGGCTTCACACGTTGATTTTCTTTTTATACACAGTTCATAGAATCAATTTGCACACAATTACATGATGTTTCTTTAAAGCTACTGTTAAAAAAAGGAAGAGAACATTAAATAAGAACTAGATTAAAGTTTCATTATGAATCCAACAAGAAAGTATCAAACACAGGTTAAAATGTAACCAGTGTATGATTTCAGAAAAATAGTAATGCTCTGACACAAGAAGAGCATCAGCATTTTCCCTCTTTAGGGTCCCCCAGAAACATTCCTATCCAGTTCAGTTCTTAAGTTGTTATATATGTACTGGCTGGAGTAGGAACACACATGTGCTTGCACGCTTACCTGAACGAGGGCCTCTAACCTTTTAGACTTCTAATTCTCTTTTAATTTAGTTCTTAGTTTCATATATTCAGTTGTATCTTGATTGTAAAAGTTCTTTGTTAAATGTCACTTATATTTACACTTGATTTTTTTTTTCTTTTTTACACCTGAGTGATAATTTAGCTGTCAATTTGTGTCCAGTCAAATATTCCATAAAGCCATACAATTCTTGTGCTCGTGTTGCACTCCACTTGTACCAGTTTATATATGAAAAAGTCCATCACCTACCTCTCATATCACCCACTGACCTTTCTATTATGTCCTTCCCCTTCCACAGAATGTGATATTTTTTAAAAATTTTTTGTTTATTGATAGAAGCCCCATTTAAATGGTTCAGAAAGCAAGAAACAAAGTGAGCTGATGCTCAGTGAAGATGTGATGACTTAACAAATATGTAATATTGAAAGCTTGGAGAAGAAATTAAAGCCCAATCAAATGGAGCTCCCCAGGGTCACCCCACAAAAAGCTACTTCACCCAGTTACAGCTGTAGAGTCTGGATGTGCTATAGATGACAAGTCCCACATTAAGAGATGTGTACCTCTTTCTCATCAGTTAAGTGTAATTAAAAAAGGGAACATGAAGTTAAACAGCTATATCAGCCAAGCCGTTTTAGTAAGAAGAATCACATTTAATGAGTTTCTTTCTTGCAATTTCAGATGCTCAAGTACAGCTGGTAGAAATTCAAAACAGCCGTAAAGAACTGTGACAGACGGATACAAATAGTACTGCAGCTTAAAAATGATAAAAAACACCTGAAAAAAAGTCACACAACCCTCCCAAAAAAATTTACACTTTGAACCTAGGCCAGTTTTTGAAGATTCCCTTCTCCAAAGCTAGGATGAAGGAGGAAGAAGAAGAGGGAGAAAGTGCAGATGACCTTCCAGCCACAAAGGTCTTGCGCCAATGTTTATTCACTGCGCCTGTGACGGTATGTAAAGGGAGATCACCAAGTGCTGATTCTGTGACTGCCAAGAGATTCCTATGGAAATCCAGACCTCAGGCTAATACTGAACACAGAGTGGACCAACGAGCTGCATCAACAAAATAAAAACAAAACTCAAACTAAAAGAAATGGGAAAACCCCAAATAGCACAGATCCACATTTGTGAGGGGAGCAGAGGAAAGGGCAAGAAGGGAGGTCTATACAGTAAATAGTTGAATGGTTTATGTTACAGATGACTGGCAGTTTTAAAGAGTCTCTTCCCAGCTCCATTGCTG
>WEIT01010908.1:5758-17069 GCA_013389985.1 Dryoscopus gambensis
GGCGGGGAAAAGTGCCCTCAGTCATTGGCTGGGCAGGACGGGGGCGGGGCGCGAGCTGTTCCCGCCTCAGCCAAACTCCCCTCAGTCATTGGCTCGGTGAGGACACGGGGCCGAGGAGGGAGGCCGCGGAGCGAAGGTGCCTTTGTGAAAGCCATGCCGCGCAACGAGAGAGAGAACAAACAGAAGCGTGTGCCCACAGCAGGGATAGGGAGAGGCAAGGAAACAAGCAAAGTACCGCCTGGGCAAATGTGTTGTGTTCCAGAGGAGCCCAAGGTTTTGCAAAGGCAGCGAAAGCCCACTTTACGTGTTCCTGAGTCCTCCTGGGCTCAGCGTTGCCTTCAGGCCTCTCTTCTCTTTTTCTGGTCTGCCAAGCACTTGCTGAAATTCCAGGATGGTCTCTGAGACAGTTGACAACTGCCGTTGTTCTTATGCACCAACAGCCTGCTGGGCATTCAGAGAGAGGACAATTCCATTCTTTTCAAACACCGCAGAAGTTGTACCTCAGAAATCTCCATCTCAGGAAGCATCCTTGAAGCACCAACAGTGCAGCTGCTGTTCAGCCCTTGGTACAAAACTCTGCTCAGTTCAGTCCATCACTCTGCTCACCTGCTCCATTCCTTTGCACGCCAAATCCCAACCAGCCTGTGTTGGCTCCCCTTGCATGGGAACGGGTGAAGCAGTTCCCCATGCCCAGGTTTTGGCGTGGAGCTACATTTAAGGGAAATCTCCAGAGTTGTTCAGTGTCAGTCATTCAAGGCTCTCCATGAAAATATTTCACTGGAGCCAGAGAAAGACTTGCATGCCCTTGTCTAAAGTCCTTCTCCAGCTATCTTCCCTGCTAGTTCATCCTCATAGTGTGTTGGGGTTGCAGTAAAGATCCCAAGATGAATCGGACAGCTCCACATCAGCTGGCATAAACTGTGATTTTGCGAGGGTGTGGACGTCCCTGCAGGAAAATGCACTGAAGTTTACAGAGCAGAACTGCAGGAGCTCAGAGTGAACCATCCTTTTTGCCACGGTCCTTCTATCCAAAGTTTGCCTGAGGCTGCTGGATTCCCTTCTCTCACCAAGCTCTCCTTCACCGTTGCACAATCCTCAGGCTCCACGGTTTTGGCATAGCCAGTCCCTTCTGCATGGAGCTGTGGTCCTAAGGCAGGCAGCTTTACTCCTGTGCTTGATTCCTGGCTTTGCTGTTTGGAAGGTCCAGGGAATCCTGGCTGCATCTGTCTGTTGGAGACCTTACCCTTGGGAAGCTCGGTGTACTCGCAGCTGGAGTCTCCTTCAAACTGAGAAGCTACCATGGATTTCAATAGGCAGTCAACACTCTTAACAACTTGTCTGGTGAGATTGTCAAGACAAGCCTGTGAACATGCTCTGTCTGAGGAGGTGTTCCAGCTTCCTTGGATTTGTCTGCTCGGGTGGATCCTCCATCACCAGGCTGCTTCTTCCGCCTGGCTGCCCTCCCTGGCTCAGAATCTCTGGACTCCAGGCAGTCCCCCAAGCTCTCCAACACCTTCACTAGAAGCTCCTTGGCCACCATTTCCATTTCCTGATGGTGGTCTAGAGGTGTTTCTGCAGGCTCTGCTCTCACACAGCTGCCAAAAACTGTTCCTCTGATCTCCTGGGCAGCATTCCTTAAAAAGTTGACACGCTGATCCCGAGGGACCTTCAGCCTTGCAAACACTTTGTGCGCAATGGCTTGAACCAGGTCTTGGAGCTTCTGGGCTTCTGCTGCAGTCAGCTGCTCAAAGGCAGCTTTAAAGAGGCCATCATCAGTGTTGTCTGGCTTCCTCTGGGAGTCAGCGGCAGTGCTGGCATCGTCCTGGCCCAGCTCAGCTCTGGAGTAGGTTTGGCACTTGTCCAAAGCTATTTTCACTCTTCTGGATCTCCACGATTTCAGGGGGATCTCTTTGCTTTTCTGTCAATGTGGGCAAGAATGTTTCTGAGGCTGCAGCTGCCACTCAGCCTTTTAGGTGGCCTCTCATGGGGTCTGAGGACCCCGAGAAGGTGTCAGCATGTACTGACCGAAGGGCAAGTGTTTTCACTGTTTTCACTGTTTTTCTCAGTTTTAAAATGTTCTTATTGTCCTAAGTTGGTTCATCTCTGTTACCCCCCCTCCTTTCCCTAGTTAGTAGGTCCCATGCCCAAACCACTCCCCCGGTCTCCCTTCTATGGCTGTTCCCCTCCCCTTATTCCAGCACCTTCCCTGCCTATCACCCAAACCCCTCCTATTCTCCCTAAATGGTCCCTGTCAGGCCCCACAAACCCTGTCCCTTCCAGCACCTCCCACCCTGGAAATCCCCTAACCCTCAAGGCCACATTGGCCCATGTGGCCCTTCTCCCTCCGCCCCTTTGAGTTCATTGAGTGTTGTTCCTGTCCATCTCCTCAGTGTCCCTTCCCCCAGGATCCCCTATTGGCCCCTTGCTGGGACCCTCCCCTCGTCCACCCCCCATACTTAAGTTGTTGGTCCGAGGTCCCATGGGCTGGATTGTGCTACAAATCCGTTTGGAAAGTCAGCACCCCAGTGGGAGCAGGTCCGCTTTTGTCAGGTGGCGCTCCCGGGGAAGGAGGCGGCAACTCCCAACACCAGGGAATCGCCTCCCAGAGAGGGACTTCAACTGCAGCATCCCGTCCGGAGAGCTCAGGTGAGTGTTTGTTCCAGGGTTTGCACATTGGTCCCCAAGAGGGAGCGGGGCCTGTTGATTGCCCTACAGGCCACCATGTTGGCTGCGGAAGAGTAAGTGCATCCCTGGGAGCCCACGGACCCTTCTTTTTTATTTCTTTGAGTTTTGCTTTTGCTGCAGTTGGAGGTGGAACTGCTGTGTGCAGTGACAACCTCCCCAGGGACCCAGTGGGGTGAAAGGAGGCCAGTCTCAAGGTGCGAGCTCGTCCACACAGCAGAGGGGATTATCCCCCATCCCATCCCTAAATCACAAGGAGCCAGGGTAGGTGAGAGAGCCAGTTGGGAAAGGATTAATGGGGTATGCAATTAAAGACTTTAAGTTAACGCTTACATTAGCGATAACTAAAGATGCAATTTAAGATTCATTTGCCCACTTGTTTTGGTTATTAAAATATGGGCTCCTTGTATTTCTTTTGCTATTTCGAGTTATGTACTTGAGTTACTTATCTTTTACTTTTGAGTTCTAGACTACTAGGATGCATTCTGTTGATATGATTTTAATTAAAGAAACCTAAGAGCTCGTGCCGCCTGGGAAAGTGGACAGCGCAAAAGGCCACAGGAACACCCATTGCGCGCCTCTTCCAGGCAGTTCCCCCTTAACCCTCGCATGTCCCTTCATGTTTTTCCCATCACCCCCATAGCCCCTTTTGGTTAGTCCCTGGGCTGCTGCAATATCACCCTACCCCTTCCTTACCGTTCCCCATACTACCCTTCCATGTTTCTTTATCTGTTAAGCATTACGATTAATCCCATTTAAAGTTTTCCTAATTTTGTCCTGATTCTGATTGCATTTCGTTCTACTACCTGCTAGCCAACTCCAGTCCTTGATTAGGAGGAAGATGCTGTTCCACCTGCATCTCCTCCTATGCCTGTGGGCCACGTTATCAACTGTCCCCTTCACCTGGGCCATTCCACCGCCTATTAGGAATGTTCGCATGCTTACGACTTCAGCAGCTCGAACATCATTAGAGGACATCGTGGACCGGGGTCGCATCTGCAGAGCGGCGAGTGGTAGTGCAGGTAACTTGGCTCCTTCAGGTGTGGTAGGAATCCCCCTGGGGGGGCTGCATGAGATGCCATTCCCAGGTCAGGGGAGAGGATTTGACCGATGGGTGAACTCACTGGAAGGTGCACTTGTAGAACCCCGACGATTGGCACTTCTGGGGTCCATTAGAGCTTCTGTGTGCGTCAAGTGGATTGACCGGTCATATATCGGCCCAATGTCCCGACACAAAAAAATAGTAATTGCGTCAACCGAATATTGGTTCGACAATTGGTGTGTTCCAGACCAGATTCCCCCTTTCTCTGACTCCCCGCAGTGGCCAAAGAATCTCCCCCGGGGATTGTTCTTAATCTGGGGAACAGGCCTGGGCCGGCATCCCATCCTGCCTCTTGGGAGATCCATGTACAGTGGGAAGACTCATCCTTTTGACCCCCAATCAGGCTCCAAATTTCAGTAATATTCAATTGAGTTTCAAAAACAAATCCCTTAATGATTGGAACCTAAATTATGAATTCAAAATCATTATTTGGACTCCAAAAGATGAATCTAAGGCTGCCCTTTTGCTGCCATGGGAGGCAGCTATTGATTCTTTGGGGGGTCAGAATGAATGTAGAAGGGTTGAGCCTACCCACCCCATATTTACTGCATGGGACCAATTCCCACCAAAAGAAGGAGCTAGGTGTCGCGCTGCAACCAAGGACCATCTCTTGCTGCTCTATGACTGTGACTGCAAGAAGTTTACAGGCTTTTATTGTATTGATCTAATGTTGCCCTCGGGAAATATTAGGAGTGTTAAGAGAACATCATCCTCTACAGTAAACCAAATTGGTTGGTCGGCAGTGGAAGAAGAAATTAAAAACCAAATTGGCCCACTTAACGTAAATGGAAACCTTGCTAAAGAAATAGTGTTAGAATGGGGACTCAAGAGCTGGGCTCTAGCATTGTTAGTTATTTTTGGTGTTATTTGTCAGTTTGTCGGTACAATTTTGATTATCAAAATAATCCTCCGATCTTTTGTTTTAAATAGTGGAAGAGGGATTAGGGTGAGGGCCCAGCCCAGAAATAGGTGGGAGGACATCCAAGAAGCAGAAGAGAGAGAAACTGAAGTTTAAGAAATATTTCCCTATCCCTCAACCACTGTTGTATTGCACTAAAGTAGTTAGTTTATTAATTTAATATATTGCACAGGGTGATGTTTATTTGTACTAAATATGGTTTGTTCCATATCAATTCCCCCCCAAGTTGGCGATGGTTTATCCCTTCCCTCGTCCCCCCACGTCAGCTGTATCCCATTGGCTGGGGTCCCTCTCCCTCCCCTTCCATTCCCGGGGTTCAAATTCTGGCGCCACGAGGCGCTCGCCCTCTTCTGCTCCTGGAGTTGTTCCTATTAAAACCACAGGGACTTTGTCCTGAGAAGAAGAGCACCTCTGGTCTTTTACTTTTGTTCTTCTCATTTGCATTCCGGGGCTGGAGAGCCTGCCTGGATCGGACCCCGGAAAGGGCAACTCGACAACCCACTATAAATTTATGGTTATATTAAGTTGTGATGTAATTGTTAGGTTTTCTGTAACAGCTCATTGTAATGGCTTATTCTCATTCCCCCTTACTCGTTGTATGTATGTTGAAATTATTGAAAAATTTTGCCTTTCGGTTAACACCGCGACATCCCCTAAGTTAATCAGGTAAAAAGTGATGCAGGGAAACTGACATCATCCCTTTTGAAAAAAGAAAGGGGGAGATGTTGCGGTATTTTCACTGTTTTTCTCTTATTGTCCTAAGTTGGTTCATCTCTGTTACCCCCCCTCCTTTCCCTAGTTAGTATGTCCCATGCCCAAACCACTCCCCCGGTCTCCCTTCTATGGCTGTTCCCCTCCCCTTATTCCAGCACCTTCCCTGCCTATCACCCAAACCCCTCCTATTCTCCCTAAATGGTCCCTGTCAGGCCCCACAAACCCTGTTCCTTCCAGCACCTCCCTCCCTGGAAATCCCCTAACCTTCAAGGCCACATTGGCCCATGTGACCCTTCTCCCTCCGCCCCTTTGAGTTCATTGAGTGTTGTTCCTGTCCATCTCCTCGGTGTCCCTCCCCCCAGGATCCTCTATTGGCCCCTTGCTGGGACCCTCCCCCTCATCCACTCCCCATACTTAAGTTGCTGCGTTGCGTGTTTTGTTGCTTTTTTCCTCCTGGACCCCTTGGAAAATAAACCTCCAACCTGTACCTGAGGGAAAAGCCTCCTCTCCTGCCTTTACTCCTCTCCTCGTCAGGGTTACCTGGCAACAGGTCTTGGGGCTTTAGCTCCCTGCAGCCTGAGAGAGCTACAGCTCCAAAGGAGCAGCGTGGGGACTTCGGGTCCTTGGCTGCTCCCCACACTCGCCGCGGTGTGGCACGAGCTAGCCCTTGGTCAAGCGGTCACTGCAACAGGGAAGCAGTACCTGGGCTTCACCTGGCTGCTAAAACACGCCAGTGCTAAACCTGCTGTGTTAGGGCTCTGCAATCAGATCTCTTGTTCTTCTGTTTCAGATTATATATAAAGGAATAACAGATAACACATCACCGGTGTCCTGATACTGGATTTGGTCAGAAAGGAGGGTATTGAGTGGGTTTTTCACACACTCTACTACCCAGAGGGAAACGCGGTGGTGGAGTGCGCAAATGGTCTGTTAAAATACTGTCTGAAAGCACACAAATCTGGATGGGATGAAAGGTTACCCCTGTATCAGATAAACAACGATAGGGACCAATTGTCAGGCCTGTATCTCAGGGTTTCCTGAGCTCCAAGTCTTTCAAATCAGATCCAAAAAATAAAACTGAATCCTGTCAAGACAATCTGAAGGTGGGCCAGACAGTCATGGTCAAATTACCCCAAATTCTGATAGTACCTATTGTCATTTATGAAA
Organism: Dryoscopus gambensis; assembly: GCA_013389985.1. Classification (NCBI taxonomy): domain Eukaryota; kingdom Metazoa; phylum Chordata; class Aves; order Passeriformes; family Malaconotidae; genus Dryoscopus; species Dryoscopus gambensis. The sequence goes on from WEIT01010908.1 coordinate 12,343, forward strand.
TCAACTTAGTTGACTTTTGCATTATTAATTGTCCAGGTTTTACATATTTAATTAATTAAGATAATTAAAAACAACTGTTAAAACTGTTAAGAAAATTAAAAATACAGTGTTTAACTCTCACCCTTTATTAAAGACTGTTCCTATGTTCTTATTACCAGTTATTGTTCACCTGCTTAAAGTTTATTACTGTTTCTATATTTTAATTAGATGTTCAACACTAAACTACTGTTCCTCTGTTCTAATTATATTACTGTTTAAGTGTTTAATAATCTTCTTTCAAGTGTCTCCCTTTCTAGGGACCACAGCCGTAAGCCCCAGTATTAACACCACACAGACTATTTTCAGCCCACCTCTGAGGGACTGCAACCCAGCACCACAGCAACCATGAACAGAAATGAGGAACTTTTCCTGCCACTGTAACAAGTGACATCATTTCAAAGACTGTCCCCTAGCAGCAACGAGCCATTGGATAAAGGACATTACCTCATGGAACAAGTTAACCAACCAACCGAGACCTTGGAGGCTGGACTGTGGGCGGACTGTGGGTGGATCTGGGAGGGAACAAGGGGTATAAAGGTCGAACACCGAGTGAGAGAGCTTGTCCTTTCTCCTCGGACTAGCTGCTGGAGAGACCTGACACTGTGACGGTCAGTCCTAGTCTCTATTCAGAGACCCTATTAAGAAGTTTTGGCTCTGGATTAGCTAGAGCCAACACAGTGTCGCTAGATCACCGCCTTGGGGCTCATAGCCAGTGCGGCTTCAAGAGTCTTTTATCCCCGCGCCCAGACTTTTATTTTATTTTATTTATTTACCACCACTGATCTTGAAACCCTCGCTAGTAAATTAGGTGTTAAAAACGAGATCTTGACTTTCTCTTATGGGGCAAAAGTCTGCTCGTTTTTATTAAAAAGAAAAGCCAGAGGCAGAGACCCAGGCTAGCCTGAGCCCCATATGACAACTCAGAAAATACAGCAAACAGGGTGTTCCTCGGGAAGCTGGTTCCGTCAGAAGACCCGGGGCTCAGCCCCGCAGCAGTCCTTATAGATTTTTCTGGTGCGGTGATTGGTCCATTTTGGATCCGTGCTCCCATTGGCTCATTTTAGGGGTTCTGAGTGGCCTATAACAAGAGTCATTCCTGACCAATCATTTCCTCAGGGCGTCGAATGATTGGTCAGGTCCTAGTCCAATTACAGATCTTGATCATCGCGTCATCCTCTATGATGTCATCCTCTTCTGTCATAGTCTCCTTCCAGATAATTCTCCTCTCTCTCTATCCCCACTAAATGGCCAATTTTCAACATTACACCTGTACAGCGCGAAACGGTAATTAACTCATTAACAATACAACTCCCACCCCGTAGAACTAATTTAACATTCAACCTTACTACCCCCAATCCCTTGTTAACAATTTCTCAAAACTCTGAATTTATTTATGACAACTCCCCCCTCTAAAACTTTGATCGGGCTTTGTCCTGCATCAAGCAGCTTTCAACCGAAGTAAATATGAAAGCATCTAATCAATATCGTCCTCATAGATTCTGTATTCTCAATTTTCGATATTTTTCGTAGGTCTCTTTTGCTGTTTTGGGGGTTTCCTCATCCTCTGGCTCTCGATCTTCCTCTGATTCATTCGTCTGCACTACTCTGATCTTCTCAATTCTCTTGTTCTTTTGTTGCGCTTGTAAATCCTGAATTAGGGGCATACTTTGGACAACAGAAATTATTAATCTAACAAAACACAGAATCAAACATGGAAGGAATATAAATCCGGCAAAACAAAGTCCAACAATAATCAGGGACTTTTTCCACCACTCTCCAGTCAATAAGTTGTCCCACCAGTTGGATTTCAGAAGAGGTGTCCATCTCTATACCGGGACGTGGGCTAACTTACGAATATTAGTTGTTATGTTTTTGATGGCCTCACTATGATCATCGATCTCCACACAGCACTCTGAGGAATTAAATTTACCACATACACCACCCTCTTCTGCCAATAAGTAATCCAAGGCCAATCTATTCTGGTAGATCATAGTTCTCATTTGTCGGGACTGTGCAGAAAGTAAGTCCATGGCAAGGGTGGATTGGTTTGATATCACTTCCACCAGGGCCTGAAGTCGGATTATACGGTTTAACATATGTATTGGGGTTCTGTATCCCCATGACCCATCCTGGGCCCAGGTCGCAGGACCGTAAGTGGCAAGTATCCTTTCGGGTGGCCATTCCTCCTCCCCTCATCTCTGGGTTCCCCCTATATGAATTTCCCTCTTTTTCCTCGCTAATTCATCATACAGGGGTACCCCCAGATGGTGACCTTCTAAAGGGGGTAGGAGGAAGAAGGAGGGTCTAATAATTCCCAAGGTGCAACTACCAGCCCAGTCTTTAGGGAACATCACATAAACCATTTTCCTGCAGAGCCAAAAGAGTCCTTTAGGTGCCCGCCAATAATTGTAGCATCTCACGTTATTCATCCCCAGTCTGGTCCAAAATTTAGATAATTTAGGCTCATCCTGGAAGAGGTTAGGTTCCCTGGTTATACATTCATACAGCTTTTCTCTCTCAGTATATGAGCATCCCTGCTTTTGGTTCCTGGCCCAGTATAAATCTTTGGCCTTGGGGATCCACCAGTGGTGAGTGTGGTTGGTCACGAAATATCTCTTACAGGATAGCTCACCCACATATGCGATGTATCTCGACCCTCTTCTCCATAAACACTCTTCCCCAGTAACTTCTGACCTTAAACTCCATACTTCTTCCTCTTCTCTCTCATCATGTCCAGACGTTCCTTTCTCCATTATCTTCAGGATCTCCTATGGGGTCAAAGCAATCCCTTCCGAAGGCCAAACCTCCGCCATCCGTGTGTCACCACAAATCCAACAATCAGTTATGTTCCACTCCTGGCTAATTTTCTCTACCAGATCCAAGAATAAATTCTTTCCCCCATCATCCGAATTTCGGGTCCCTTTTTGATTACCCCTTTTACTTCTTTCTCCCAAATTAGGTCTGGTTCCCAATTTCCTGCCTTTTCCTTTAATTTTACTGGATCCTTTTCTGAACAGATCCACCTTTCCTTCATAGGGCATCCCCCTAGCAGTTTCTGTCTAAAAAATCCCTGCATTTTCAAAGAGCCAATAGGTCCAGCTGTCCTCTATACAGGTTTGTACTTTCAAAGAGCTGATACAAGCAGGGCTCGGGTTCGAATGAGTCCTCAGGACGGCTGTCCGAGAATCTCCCACATACAGAGGGTAGTAACACTTATCACACTGTGGTGCCCCTCCCCCTCGGATGTGAATTAGGAGGAGAAGCCACATCAACAGGGGTCCGGCACAGGGCACTCTCCCACCCATGTCTCCCCTCTGATTTCAGAGTATCCACGACTCTCTCTGTGGCAAGAGTGCAACCTGACCCGGTCTTGCCCCCCGGAGTCTCCTTACCAGTTACTTGTTACCCTCTTGTTGTGGAGATACTTCCCTTTTTGTATCAGCTGGCTTCTTTTTACTTTTTGGAGTCTGATTCTCAAGATACGTGGGAGAATGCTCTATTCTTCCAAAGCTCCTTGCATCTGCGACAACGTATTTTGAAAATTAGGAAGAGTTTATATATATATTATCAATAAATACTATTCTAAACATTAAATAGTCTCCTAATAAATATTAGTAAAACAAATTTCAATAAATAGCTAAAAACATTCTAGTCTCTTAAATTAAATCTTCTAATAAATAGTTCAAACTTTCATGAATATATAAGTCCTTTAAGTAATACTAAGAACAACAGTTGATTAAAAACTCCATCTTCTATCCTTCTTCTTGTGGCCTTTTTCTCAGTGTTAGCTTGGTGTCCGTTGCGTTTACTATTGTCCAATCAGTTGGTGCTTGCACTGGTCCCTTTACCCTTGACACATGGGTCCATCCTTTCTCTTGGGTCCTTAATGCTGTTGTTGTAGTTAGTAGGACCTGCAAGGGACCCTCCCATTTTGGGGTCAATGGTTGTTCTCTCCAGCTTTTAATTAGGACCCAATCACCAGGTTGGAATTTATGAATGTCAAAGTCTGTGGGGGTGGTCCTGGGGAGATACCCTTTTTCTCTCAGCTCTTTTAATGTTTTGGCGACAGTTTGTATATATTTCTCTACACTTTGTTCTCCTTCCTCGTAAGTTCCAAAATTACCTGGAGCAGTCGGAAAGGGCAGTCCAAACAACATCTCACAGGGGGAAACCCCTATGTCCGCTCTGGGTTTCGTCTGAATTCGCATCAGGGCTAGGGGAAGACATTTTGGCCAGTTCATTTTTGTTTCTTCCATCAATTTGGTGAGGGCGTTCTTCAAGGTCTGATTTACTCTCTCTACCCTCCCAGATCTTTGCGGCCTCCGTGGAGTGTGTAATTTCCATGTAATGTTCAGGGCCTCAACTAGCATTAGCAACACTTGGGCTGTAAAATGGGGACCTCTGTCCGAATCTATTGTGTGTATCATTCCATATCTGGGTATTATTTGCTCCAATAAAGTCCTCCCAACTACCTCAGCCGCCATCCTTGTGGTGGGGAAAGCTTCAACCCAATGAGTCAGGTGGTCAATTACGACTAACAAGTATTTGAATCTTTGGACTTGAGGTAACTCTGTAAAATCAATCTGGATATTCTGGAATGGTCTCTCCGCTAATTCTCTTCCCCCAAGAGGCATTTTTCGCATAACTTTTTGGTTCACTGTTGCAGTGACCGCTTTGCCCACCGGCTA
>WEIT01010912.1:0-10698 GCA_013389985.1 Dryoscopus gambensis
TCTTCCTACCTGATCAAAACTGAAAATACTTCTGGAACTCAGTGCATATTACCACTTTAATCAGAAAGCTTTATTTCATCTAAGGCTTTGTCCACGTTTTATACAAACATAACAGTGGACTATGCCACATCAGTCTATCAGATATGATCCCTGGACAGGATGCAACTGAGCTCTACCCCACAGGGTAAGTCAGGCGTGGGATGTCTGAAGAGTATCCCCAGCTGACAGTTATATTTGTAGCACAGGGTTTGATTGACTTCAGGTCCATGGTGCAGCTAATTGTGGGCAGTGCAGCATGCAGGCTCTCACACAGCACTTCTGAGACACTGCCACAGCACTCCAAAGCCACTGCAGGAACAGAAGAAGCCTCCTCAGTCATAGGTTACCTTTGCTGGATTCTCAGCATTTTCAGAGCTGAAGGGACAGCAGAAATGCGCATGTGGGACAAGGCGTATGAGCACCAGGCCATAAAAACCATTCTAAGAGACAGAGTGGAAGCACTTGGGGATTGCATGAGGTTTTTTTGTTTGATATTTTTAATATTGGGGTTTTTTTCATTACAGACTTGAGAGTCATGAGATATGATAAATGCCCATGAGAATAAAAAGCAGCTATATTGTTATCATATATATTTCAGTTGCTGAGAGTGAGTTTGATGCAGCAGAGCTTTATTCCAGGATTGTCTCCAAAGGTCCAAGAAGGTTATGTGAACAGAAGCGGGCAAACAACACGTATTTAACTGACATATGGGGCTGAGAAGAGCAAAGAAACAGGGCATTTCTTCCCCAGTGACCTGTTGGTGGAAGGATTTTCATCAGGTATTTGGAGTTAGTAGCAACATGGAGGACTGGCTAATCTGTAAAGAATTTGAAAGAGGACCACATGGAGCTCTTTTCATTGTTGCATTGGAAAAAGATAGCAATAGAGCACAGAAAGGAGAGGCCAGAGGCAACAACAAGCATTACAGAACCAGAGGCAGGGCTGACAGACTGTTTTGAAGGATACATTCTTAACCTGAGATTGAATTTAAACAGGAATTAACTGATGGACAGGGGACGGTGACATGAGTATGATTTACGGCTACTGCTAGTGACAGCAAAAGTGCAGTTCAGTTTCAGGGCAAAGCACTGTCCTTCAGGGTTATAAACTCTCAAACTGTTGTGTCAGACACAGGTTTGGAAACCAAGATAAGTTTGTGCCATGGAAGAGGGCAAGCAGGATGATAAGGAGTAGATGAAAACATCAAGGAAGAAGCACTAACCCGTGGACAGAAGGACGAGGTAATTTGGGGAGCCAGAACTTCCCCAGGTAATCTGTGTAAATTTGAGGCTGTTTCAGGATGACCCTAAGAGACAGTATTTCTAGCAGACTTTTCCTTCAGGGGGAACCAGGAATACTGTAACAGCCAAGAATTTAAAATCAGTAGAGTGGGAAAGAAATGGCCTATAAAAAAATAATAAATGAGGTTGCTGCAAAGAGGATTATGGGTCCCTTTAGTCCTCTAGGACAGATATTGACAAAAGGATGTGATGAATTCAGGATGATCCATTCAGCCCACCTCTTACCTCTGCAGAGTGTCCATAAATGATGGTGGTGACCCTCAATGTGCTTGTTGATACACATTTTCCTTGACCTGGCAGTATCAGTCATTCTTCCCCATGGCCTTGTAACACGGCTTGCAAATTGTAACACCAAATTGGTAGTTCAGCTATTACCAGACCAATATCATGATTCCAGTTTTGCTGGGATTCAAGATCCAGGGACAGTATTTTTTCAAGAAAGCAATGTCAGGATGTTGCCTGGTGGCTGGTGCTGCCTCTGGTAATTCATAAAAATGCAGTACAGGCAGTGAAATGGGCAGTGGAAAGCCTCTGGCAGCTTACTGGTTGTAGCTGGAAAGGGAGAGAAGAAAGAACAGTAGTATAATAAAATGTGGTGACACCGACTGACAAAAGATATAGACAAGGGGAGGTACTCAGTGTTCTTTCTGCCTCAGTTTTTACTGCCATATTCTTCTCTCAGGTATGCCAGGAACCTAATAATGGTCAGTGCAACTGAAGCATTACTGATGGTAAAGGGTAACTAGCAGAGCTAGGGATCACTTAAGCCAGCACATGAGACTGGATGGGGTGCATTCAATAGTGCTGGAACAGCTGTCTGCTGTCACTGCAAGTTTGTCACTTTTGAAAGGGCGTGGCAATCACAAATATGTTTCTGAAGACAGAAGAAAGCAAATTTTACATCCCTTTTCAAGAGGGGCAAGAAGGAAGATCTGGAGAATATGGGCCACTCAGCCCTGTATGGAGAAGCTGGGGAACAAATTTTCCTGGAAGCCATTTAGGATTGTAGGGTTGGTTGTTCCAGGTGCTAAAGAGCTGCCACTAACAGAAGCTCATCATAGATTAGCATCTTTCAGTACCTGACAGGGTGATCATCTTTGGCACAAGCAGCCACTCCTAAGACACAGTGTAGCTGGGACTCAGCTTCCCACAGTCAGCACTGTGGTGGGATAACTGGGCCAACAGCCAAGCACCCACGCATCTGCTCACTTCCCTTTCTCCCACTTACTGCAGGGCACAGAGTGGGAAACAGAGAAAGCCTTGATGCTGTGCAAGCACTGCTCAGCAACAGCCCAAACACTGTTATGTTAACACTACTTTGGTCCCAAATCCAAAACACAGGACCATGAGAGTGCCTATGATGAGAATTAGCCCCATCCCAGACAGACACAGCACAGGCATGAAAAACATTCCAATGATGTTTTGATAAATTCTTAACACAGGATAATTGGTGAACATAGAAGTAGTTTTCTGTGGAAAGTATAAAAATTGTAATACTAGCAACAACAACAAAAAAAAAAGAAGAAAGAAGAATTTAAATTATGTAATCTGGACAAGTAGGAAAAAATGAAAACTGCTAAACAAACTGAATCTTTGTGCAAAGAAAAAATAAAATATAGATACATAATTTAAAAACATCTTATAACCTTTAGCTCTCAGCCAGCAAGTGCTTTGAAAATATACTCATTAAAATTGACATAATTCTGGGACACAACTGAAAAGCAAAACAGCCCTTCCACCATTGTTCAAATGCTGCAGCTTCCTAGGGAGAGGTCATAAAACTTCCCAACCTTAAAGAATGCTGATACTTTGCATTCTTTTCATGTAAGAAGAAAGAGGACTGGAGAGATAACAGGAGAAAAAATGTGTTAGCCTTATACCCTTGAGCTGTGATGAAATACCAGTCTACTTACATTTAATTATGTTCAGTTTATAACAAAGCATTCAGCAGAAAACATCAATAAGAATGTTGACACACTGAGACTCCTTCTAATAAGAATGAAGAATTATAGTTGGAAATCTGGCATCTAGAATTCAACTGAAGAGGGATTTTGCTGTTTAGCAATTAGTTCTCTCTGAAACATAAAGTAGTGTTTCTAAAGGAGAATTATTGGGTAGATTTACAGTTGAGGTATATGTTCACATCAGTTCAAACATTAAAAAATTACCACATTACTCTAGACAAAGACACATTTGGACTAAATATACATGACAATATATAATTTCTTGTTGTATATTACTTAACGTTCTCTGGAAGGAACATAAATAAATAATGCAGAGTGTAAAGACCAGAACTCTGCAATTGATATGTTTATGGCAAAGTTAACAGAAATCTTAGGTCTGAGACTAAGGCACTAAGGCTCTTCCAGGAGGAGACGTGTCTTTTAGAATAGGTCTGGCTGCGTCAGAAGGATAAAGAAGAGGCAGGCAAAGCGGAAGTCAGGTATTGGTGCCATGGGAAGCTGAGTACCAATTTCACTCCTGCCTTAGGAGTGGCTTCTTGTATCTAAGCTAAAAGACATCACCCTGTCAGGTACTGAAAGGTGCTGGCCTATGATGAGCTTGTGTTAATGGCAGCTCTTCAGCACCTGTAGCAGTCAAACCTACAGTGTAAGAAGTTATTTCCTAGAAGCTAGGGGCAACTTACTTGCGTACATAAAAAACTCGCTCTGAAGACAACAAAGTTTCTGTGAAAGATGAGAAAGACCCTGAAGATACTGGAATAAATGAAGTTGGATGTTATTCACCACGGTATATGACTTTAAATATGAAATATAGACAGTAAGCAGCCATCATTTCTGTACTGAGCGCGTACTGCAAGGCTTGTAGTTAGCCACGTTCTCAGTTTCCATCACAACCACAAAACTCCCACATTCTGATGTAACTGCTTACAGAAATAAAATGTAGAAAACACCCCACCAAATCCAATGTGTTTGTAAACACTAAGAAGTTGAATTAGCTTGACTTATTTCATTCTCACTTTTGAACCAACATGAATTCTTTCCTTTTTCTGAAAAAGCACAGCTTGCACAGGTCCAAATCAGTAAGACAGAATGGGACAGAAAAGAAAGGAAGAGAGGAATGGGTAAGACCCACTTGTCAAGTACAACACCTAATTCTTTGAGCCGCATTTGGTATGAACACCAGTAACTCACAGGAGCAATCACAGCCCCCACTGACGCTGATCCTGAGGCTGCGGTGAAAGTCCAAAACTGCAAGAGGCTTTGCACATTTATCTCAAGTGGAGGGAAGCCTTCTCATCTACAGAGCTAGAAAAACAAGACCCTCTCTAACTGGGCAGCACTAATGTGCCCATTATCTACCATGAAAAAATACACTGTTTCTTTAGTAAGTCCCAGACTAGTGAGACAATGGAGAGAGAACAGTGCCCCAAGGGGCCTGGCTTCTGTTTTCACCTCTGCTACTAGTTTGGCTTTGGCAACTTAATTTTCTGTACTTCTGTTTACCCATTCTAAGGCAGTGGATAATGAAAATTACAGCCTTTATGCAGAATATTGATCTCTTTAAAAAAAACCTCCAAAAGATGGAATTTACTTTCTCTGTTGACATATCCCTCCCTATTTTCCTTCTCTTTTTCTCTTCCCCTCTCTCTTTCTTCTTCCCTCTGCCTCCTCCCCTTTTCCCACCTTTTTCAATTGAATCTATAAATTGCTTTATTAATCTTCCATATCAAAAGACTTCCATAGTAGTATCACCATGAGGAGTGTTTTAAAGCAGAACTGCAGAGCACTGCACTGGGGGAAGAATGAATAGTGATATTTTGCAAGGCAAAGCCTCTGAAAACTCACAGACATTTATTCTTTATTTTCCTTTTAGTATACAGTGGTAAAGCCATTTATATATAATTTTATTTTTATTTAATGAAAAGCAATAAATTTTAGCTTAATGTGAGGATGTATTGTGATAGCAGTTTCCATTTAGGTTTTCTTTAAAGGCAGAATTCTCATGTGAACTCAATATTAATTTTTACTTCAGCTGTATGGCAAACAGCAACCTGTTCTTGAAAGAAAAGAAACCTACAACAAATTATGTCACTCTAGCATGCACCATGTCTAAAACTTTACAACTAAAATAATACTGTAGAGTGGGGAGGAGCAAATGTAAAAAGCAGTCATTGCAGCTAAGATAGATACTAACAGAATAACAGACTGCTTTTGTGAAAAAGGCATACAGAACAATTTCTTAATTTGCTACAAGCCTCCTGAATTCGATTCATATCTCAGCAGTAATCCATCATACCAGAAATTGCTGCTTAAATATTTGATAACAGCTCAGAAGTCTGAACTTTATGACAATATAAGAGTGGCAATGTAACATTGCAACATTTCTTTCTGAAAACATCATCATTCTACCTTTCTCGTGAGATAGACCTGTAGCACATTTTTTGTCAGAAATATTTCCAAGGAAATCTAATAAAATACTAAGAAAAAAGAGCATTTGAGTCTTACAATTACCTTGTGATTCAATTCAGGAACTTTTAACACTGAATAAATTTATGTTTGCCCCAGTGGGAACTTACTCTAATTCTAGAGAAAAAAAAAGAATTATATAGGTTTTCCTGGAAAACTGAATTAGTAAATCAATCAAGCAAATAAATTTGAGTTCCTGGTCAGAGTAACAATACAGTTAGAGTAACAACATGGAATTAATCAGATCATCAAGATACAGAAAAACCAGCAAACACTGCAACCCAAGTGACTTTAATGAGTCAATGCAATGACCATTGGTAAGGGAAGGGTGGAAAATCATTATTAAAGTACGTTACTCCTTGCCCCAAATTTATTTTCTTGTTTTCTTACACAAACTATTTTCCCACATCTGCACATTATAACAAAATCACCTTTTTTGGTGGCAGCCCACACAGTCTCTGAAGATTTCCTAACAACCCAGTCCTAAAGCCAGCACCCTTTCCTCAATCTGGTATAGAAATGGACAGAATGGAAACTACATTATTTGATTTTTGCTACAAGTTTTACATATTTCCACAAAAGTAAAAAAGCAAGGAATTTTCCCATCTGGCTGTATCAGACTAAGCACATTCTTATAAGTAGTGGGTAGCAACTTAAAAAGATCTGCAAACTCAAAAAGTCAAAGCGAAGGATCAAGTTCCTAAGTAAACGCTTTGGTTTGTTTTATCATTTCTCAGAAATTATGGCACCCTAAAAATGTCACAAAGGATTAGAACTATGTGGATAACGGATATTTTTATTAACTAGCAGGGGGGAAAAAAGAAAAATAAGAAGATAAAAAGAGAAAATAATTTCATTTCCCCATGGTTTTTAATCTTTGAAAACAGCAAAATCTTAAAACATGTTATTGAAATAAAACAATCAAAATTTCAAAACAACTACCTGCTTTCAGGTAAAACTACCTTGGATGCATTATCAAAATCAGCTGGTAGTTTTCATTGACTTAATGCTTGTCTATAAATTTGGCAAAATCCTGTTCACTGAAAGAGTTTTGCCTACCCTGTCGCTAAACACAGAGCAGATTATCGTACTTCCCAGGATTTACAGCATGCATGTACATATGTGTGCTGGAAATGACAGAAGTAGTTGTGTGGCAAAGCAGTTAGCTGCCTTTTAAATGCTGAATGACCCTAGGTTGCACTATTACCATTTCCTGCTGACTTGAATCCAAAAATTGCTTTTCTGTGTGTGTCAGGATTTTGAGAAAGAACACAAAATTTTGCTGCAGGCCCCAAAACTACAGCCATCTGCTTAGTACTGGTGAGCACTTTCAAAATTGACATAAATGGTGTTCTAATCATAGTTCAACAGACTGTTTATTTTTAAAAAAGACTGCTTACTGAACATACTTTGGGCTAAAAAAAAGAACCTGGTATTACTGTCAAAAGTGCTGTGAAGGCCCAACTGCCACTGAAAATAGGTGTTATATGCATGCTTTTGCATACTTTCCTAACTATTCTCTTCAGGTTGTTTTTTTTTAACTTAGCCTTTGGGATTTGTAAAGGGCTTTTTTTCCTATTTTTTGGTTGGCCTTTTTTTTAATGTGGGAGTTGGGTTTTTGCCTGCACCATCACCACAAAAGATGTAACTTCTTTCTGCTTGCTATTTTAGTTAAAATTAGTAGCAGGTGGAGAGTTCTCTTTCTTGTGCTGGATAGTGTCACAGAGACTTGAGATGTCTATTGCCAGTGCTTACCCATGAACTGAAGAGGTGCGTGGTGGAATCCTCCGCAAAAATACTCATATTCTAAAACATCCAGCAGTCTTCAAAACACGTTAAAACATGAAATATTCTAAACAACATGTTTTATTTACTCTTCCCTCAGTGTGCTGCTACATTTCAGTGCCCTGTGATGCTGTCGTTCACTCGTTTTCCAGTAGGGACTTGCCTTTGCTACAATCTCTGGGGAAAGCGTGTCAGCACCAGGCGTGGCTGAATTGGCAAAGGAAGTGACTCCACAGCCAACTTTTTGTAAAAACTATGCCTGTTTTCCGATGAAGTTTCCCACTGTTGCTGCCATTTGTGCATGCTGGTACAAACAACCAGCCTGCTGGAAATGACTAAGTGACTGAAAAATCCTGGCATTTTACTGCCTGTCATTAAGAATGTCGCTATATTTCTTGTACATTGGCATAACTGAGCAGGACATTGTTCAGCCTGGGGAAAAGGAGGCTCAGGGCAGTCCGTATTGCTCTCTACAAGTAGCTATGAAAGGAGGCTGCAGCCAGGTGGCGCCAGTCTCTTCTCCCAGGTAACTAGTAACAGGATGAGAGGAAATGGCCTAAAGTTGTGCCAGGAGGGGTTTACATTGGATATTAGGAAAAATGTCTTCATGGAAAGGGTTGTAAAGGATTGGAACAGATTGCCCAGGGCGAACTATGTTCACCATTAAACCATGTCCTCAAGTGCCATATCCACACATTTTTGAACACTTCCATGGGCAGTGCTAAGATGCGTTTGGACTTGATGATTTTAAGGGTCTTTTCCAACCTTAACAATTCTCTGATGCTGTGATTGCTACTAATATTATGGCACTGCCACTAGCTGGAAAAATGCCTGTTGCCTGTTGCCGTACATCTGCCAAAGAAACGATTACTCTGTTTCACAAAATTGAAGTCCCACTTACCAAATTTACAGCATCTCCTCATTTAGATTTTACAAATCTCAATTTATTCACTTAAGTATTTACTTATTTAAATTTTGGATTTTTGTCTCCCTTTTGCTTTTCTTGCAACAATTTAAAAACAATACCTGAAAATGAGATTCTATTCTATGGTATCATACTGACACCTGTATAAATCTTCTGCAAGCATAGAAACTTAGCATTTGCACAGGCCCCTGCCACTTGAGGAAAGCAGTAATTATGTGCACTGACAGCTATAGAGAGGTCGGTCTGAGAAGCTCCAGACCTTGAAAGGTAGTGAAGAACTTTCCCTCCCCCTCCCACCACGAGCCTGATGCTCTGAGCGCTTGCTCCTGCCTGACCTACCTTCAGTCCTCTCTCCCTTCTCCCTGGCGTCCTCATCCTCATCTCACTCAACCAGTTCTGGCTCGTACTTCACTGTTTGAGGAAAAACATTTCTTTCCTTCTGCCATGGTATTTGCCCTGCTTTCACAATTCTCATGTTACCTTCTCCACCACCCCCTACTCAACTTTTTGGCCTTGTCTCCATGTCCACTCAGGCCAAGTCCTTCTGTTCCTCATTTTTTTTCCTTTTTCGATCTCTCTTCCCCTCTTACAGTCCTTGCTCCTTCTGCACTAGAATGGTTTGCCTTGAGATCCCAGCCTCCAAACCTGACGCACATCTGCATTTTCAGGAAATTTCAGCCCTTTGTGTCTGAGAAATACTCAGGATAGATGTTGTATTTTAGCTGTGAAGCCACAGCAAGCCTTCATACGAGTACTTGTGTTAATGGCAACATGTGAATTCTTGCAATGTTAAGAAATATTGCTGGCTGTAGCAAGAACAGCGAAAGCTAATCTTTGATCTAATACTTCTTCCCAGTGCATCTTCATGTACTAAAACTTTGTGCTTAAATAGGAAATTATTACTGTTTCCTAGAGAAAAGCCATTAACTTGCAGGTGTTTTAATGTCATAAAGCACATTTCCTTTAATTTCATTTCTCTAACAGCTGGTTTAGATTAAACCTGCAACGGCAAAAATTTCTATCAGCTTCAGTAACCAAAGCAAATAAACCTGGGAAAACCAAGAAAAAGTGCAAATGTAATATTTTAATTCAACTTCAGAGGATGGTAGACAAAAAAGCATTAAAATCCCCATTTAGGATATAATTCTACCCTAGGAAAAAATTATAATCTGGATAGCCTTTGACAGACACTAGAAAGGAAAATGGAGTAATTTGTGTTAGGCTACATGGAAGGTGAGAGAGCTGAAAATACAATCTGAGACTGAAGTGCTGCATGTGTAAGAAATTGAAATAATCCAGCAGCAAAATGTAAGAACTTAGTTACAATATTTTTACAACATTTGTTCATTTGGGCTGTTAAGGATACCATGACGTGATTATATCTTGGACTGTTGCAAAAAAACCCCAAAATGTGTATTTACACAACACACATATTTTTGCAATGGCAATACAGTTGTTACAAAGAGTGATAGCAAATAAATAAAATATTATTACATTAATTTCCCTATAAAAAATGTATGATGTAATATTTCTATACCACTTTGGAGAGGGGAGGGTCAACTTCCAAACACTCATCTTTTGGGATACTTGCTTTCTTATTTCATACTATAAAAGAAAACCAGAATGGCCTGCATGGTTTACACTTTGCTGCTCATGTAATTCATTCAGATATTATGTTCTATGCCTTTTCACATGACTAGGAAAACATAACTCAAGTGCTTGAAAATTTTCTTATAACGATGTGAATCAGCAGTGTAATTTCAAACAGAAAGGAAATGGGATCTGAATCAAAGGCAAGGTGGGCACTTACTGCCCCGAGTTATCAACACGGTCTCCAGCACAAATCCAAAACACGGCCCGTATCAGCTATTGTGATGAAAATTAACTCCAGGCCAGCCAAAACCAGCACAGCTCTCTTTCCAGCACAGCTCTCTTTATGCCACTACACACATACGCGGTTTGGCAGAACTCAACAAAGAGCAAGCCGCGAACTGCCAATTAGTCACTAATTACAAATATTACTTGAAGTGCACACGCAGACGATTCAAAATCACGTTGTGAACTGCCCGAGCCTTTTTTTCTCGGGAAATAAAACAAACAGGGCAGGTTAAGCTGCAAGAGCTGCCTCCGCTGCCCTCCCACCACACGATACGCCTGTTGCGGGCGCCACGTCCCCGCCCGCCCGGCCGGGGCAGGGCCCGGCTCCCGGCGCGGCACC
>WEIT01010912.1:10926-51849 GCA_013389985.1 Dryoscopus gambensis
TTCACTGCTCGGGCGCGATGCAGCGCTCTGGCCGCGGGAGGTGCGCTGGGATCCCCGCCCGAGCCCTGGGCGCCCGCGGCCCTCCCTGCCCTCCGGCAGCCTGTCCCGGTGACGGGGCGACGCTCCCCGCCCTGCCTCTCCCCGAGGAGCTCTCTGGTTGTGGCCAAACCCTCATGGGGTGTGGGCAGCTTGGCATCTCCAGACTCCGACCCGGCAGGCAAACAGCGTTGTCTTCACCGGCATCCCGCCCTCGAAAGGCGGCGGAGGCCTCCGGAACCCCTGCGTGGAGCTAGTGGTGGTGGGAAGGGGAGCGGAGCGGTCTCGGCCCCACGCAGCCTGCGGGGCTGTTCCAGCAGAGTGTACGCTGAGCGTGAACAGACACTGCAAACCAACTGTGTGTATCCATTTTGCCTGAGGGCCTCACGGTGTAAGTGCCAGAGCAGGGTGCGCGCCCCTGGCTGCGATTCTGGCAGGGTAGGAAACAGGTAAAGCTGCTTGAGAAGTGTCCAGCTGAGGAGCTCCATCGCTTTCCATCCCGCTGCTGTGTGCGAGTGGGCGGTCAGGGTAGGAGCTGTGTGTCACCTCCAGTGGGACACTCATCTGCCAGCGTCCATAGATGGCAGCTCCGCTCTGTACACAGGTGGGGTTCAGTTCCTGGCAGTATCGAAGTTGCTGTGTTCCTTCACGTACTGTTAGTTTTGCTTCTTCCAGTTTTCTTAAAAAAGGGAACTTTGGTCCCTGCATCAGCAGCATTACATATGTCGTCTAATGTTTCCCTGTGGAATAGTTGGTGAGCTTTTTTTTTTTCAGGCGTTTCAGTAAAAAAAGCTGAAATTGTAAATTCCCAGGGTGGCTGGTTTTATATTCAGCTGTTGAACCCTAATAGAGTTCTATGCTCTTTCTAATGAGGGCCTGAAATTCCTCTAAATAGAAGTGAGAAATAATGGCTATGCTTTGCATGGCAGATACAGTTCAGCAGCGCAGGTAAGTCAGTCTCTTGGCTAAGCAGTCATTCCAGTCCTGCAGCCTCCCTTTTCATGGCATTAGCTCTTACCTGACTTCCTGTTGAGCTGCTTCAGGGAACAAACCAAAGCATCGTTTTCCAATGTTGACAGCTTTTGTTGCCCTAGCTTCTTGAACTGGCTTGTCTTCAGGTACACATCAGCTCCAGAGTGGAGGGATCATTAAGATTTTACATTGGTTTAGCTCTGTCTTTCAGCTACACCACTGATGAAATGAAGATGCTTTGTAACTATTTTTTCTGATGATGTTCCACGTTTGAAAGTTTTGCGTCAAAACCTGTCTTTTGAAACTGGTGGGAATTTTTTAAGAACTGAAGTGAGCCTCTCTAGCCCACATGAGAAACTTAGCAATGCCCAGTGTAAAAGCACAACTGGAGTACAGTACAGGTTTCCTTTGTCATCAGAATATTTCAGTTTGGATTTTTTTCTTTGTAAAACATGGGCCCATATATGAACTGAAGAGCACCTCCAATTATGTGCCATTTAAAATCATTCGCATCCCTTTCTTTTTTTTTTATTATTTTTTTGTGAGCACACACACAAAATGGAGTTTTGGAAGGAAGGTGATAACTGAGTCTGTCTTTGAGGCTGGAAAAAAACTAATGCTTTACTGTATCTTCAGGTCGCTTTGAGAAGAAGATTTTTCTGAGCTGTTTGGCCCGTTGATCTTTTAACACCTGGAAAATCCACAAGAAATGTTTTGACTAGCAAGAGTATATATTTACTCTAATGGCTGAAGATAGGTTTTAATCCACTACCTTAAGCTGGTTTAGATCCCTGCATATTAGAATAATGCAATAGATCAGCCTGCAAACAAGTTTTAATAAAATGAAAGTAAGAAATTCTTTAAAAAAATTAATACAGGTGGAATTCTGTTCATAAATAACAAGGCAAATACCTATCAAAGAAAAGACGTGAATAGGGGATCTCTTGATAAATGGCTTAAAAGCTCAGGTTTTGTTGCGTAAAGTTCTATAAAGAGTACTACCTGTAGTTACAAATGTGTCTTATCCTACTGAGTATGTTGGACATGTAAAAGTTAGGAAGGATTTGGGTCATCAAATTAAAAGCAAAATAGACAAATCTGTTGTTTTTCAAGTGCACTGTTGGCCCTTGCTTACTGACTGCGCTGCATTCCTCTCTGCATTGATCTTTCATATAAAGGGAAAAGAAAAGGCACTTGGAAAGACAAAGGGTAATGAAATGGAAAGAAACCTCAAGACCTCAGTGCAGGAAGTGACTTTGACCTTCCCTTTGGAATTCAAGAATGCCCTAACTTAATCTTTATTAAATATCTGCCTGTCAGTGAGATCAAGTGTGCCCATAAACATTGCTGAGTAGGTTTGTACAGTTCCTCTGAAGAGATCTAATTATGCTTTAGCCGTTCATCTAGTACATACTGTGGAGGGATGAAGGAAAGTGATTGTGTTAATAGTGTATTTATGAAGTTTTATGATAGGTTCATGAAAATAGTTATGTGCTTTTTCCTACATAAAAAAAAAAATAGCTCTGAGCCAAGATTTTTGTGAAATGAAGGCATATGATAACTCCTGTTCTTACTTTGTTGAACACTAGTGTATGCTCCCTTAATCTTGTACAACAGCATGTTTTGTTTTTCCCTTTTCATACATCTTACCATTGTCATGGAATCTGTTATTACACAGTATGTAAGAAAAAAAATTTTGTGTTAATATTGAATACCATACTCAAGAGAAAGGAAAACTGCTAAGACTCTTGATTGTGCTCTGGATTTCTAAAAGTTCCTGTCTGGTTCCTGCGAGCAGCAGGTGATTGGGTTGAGCTGGAAGGTTTCCCTAGGAAGGACTGCACCCTGAACGAGCTGGGGCCCTGGGGTGTCCCTGACCTGTGGTGCTTCTCCAGGCACTTGGTACTTGCTCCAACTCAGTGGGTTTTATTTCAGAATTCAGTCTCAGAAACAGAGAGGAGTCCAGCAGTGGGGGCAGGGAGGAAAAAGTAGAATGCTTCCCCACTCCAGATCAGCTTGAGTGGTAATTGATTAACACAGTTGTTTAACACATTTCCAGAAGGAGTAGTCATACCCTTCTGAGGAACACAGGCTGGCATTCACAGGACTCACAAGGTAGTCCTGTCTGCCTCTCGAGGGGGGAGAACATGACAGATGATAATTAAAATCCAGAACTTGTATTCAGTAGTGAGGCAGATAGACTTGTTGGTCCTCTCAGTGTGCTGGCAAATGATCCCTTCTTTATTTCATGCTTTAGTAAAGGCTTATGGCATCTTGGCCGACATTACTTGAGGGAACCATTCCCTGTCCTCTCCTGCCTTAGCACCTGAGCTCTGCACTTGCTCTTCAGCACAGGAGCTGCTTTCTTCCTAATCCCAACACGGGGTCGTTGACACCATCTGCTTCTGGACACTGCTTTCTGGCAGTGTTCTGGAAGGTGGTTTATCAGTTATTTAAATCCGTTGTTTGCAGGATAAGGAAATCTGAGCTCTTTTAAGGATGGCTTTTGAGTGACAAAATCACCATGGTAAGCGTCTGTCAAATTATGTAGTAAATGCTAGGCAAGTAGGAAATAGATGAATCCTCATAACTCCCAAGCAAATCTCACAAATGTTGAGTGGGTTTTTCATTAGCTTGGTGGATGTAATCATTTCTTCTCTTGTCACACCCTTAGCTGATACCTTTTGAAAAGGAGGATGAATTATGCTGCAAGGGTGTTTATCATCTTAAGCTAAATCTCTTGAAACTGGATTGGGTATGAGCATGCTGTGTCATGGGTGGCAGATATGTACATCAGCTATATGTACAGATTGCTATCTAATTATTTCACCTTTGGTCTCACAAATACACGTGATTATTGCAGCTGTTTGATGGATGCTTCTGCACAGTAACCTTGGATTGCTAAATATAATTCAATTAAGCACCGAAGTACTTTAAGCTGTCTATACTCCGCCTGCTGATATTAGTTCCAAAAATCAGGTTAAAATTCTAAGTTCCTGCATTAGTCACTATTATGTCTTTTTAGCTGTCTGGTTATTTGCTTTTTCGTTCCTCTTAATTCTGCATAGAGGCAAATCTGAATGTGTTAGGTGTGTATCTTTTCCCGTGACAGATAAAGAGAAAAGGAGTGGCTGGTGGCCTGATGATACATAATATGAGAGGAGAGACATTTTAGATCTAAATTAGCACTAAATCTTCAGGTATTGTTTTCTCTAGTTTTCTGTTAGATGTTGAAGGACATAGAAGTGTGTGTATTGTTCAAAGCTGCTGCATGTAACCCTGGCAGATGTTGCTGTGGAGACAGCATCTTCAACAAAAAGTCATTTGAAATAAATGAGTAAAAAGTTCTGATTGTGCAATGATGTTAAATTTAGAAATTAATTAAAATAAATTAATATTTTATAAATAAATATAAATAAAGCATAGCACTACTTTGATTACCGAGATGTTAGAACAAGACTGCACTTGACAGAACTAAGTGTTTGCTTTTGCGAACAAACTTACATTTCTAAGGAGCTTGAATCAAGAAAAATGAATTGGAATTTTAATTTTTGCTTCTCTTTAGGCAACAAAGAAATGTTGTTTTTAAAACTGTCTTTCTTTCCTTGTGCCATGTGAAAAATTTCTCGCCAATTAAAGTTTTAGACTGCAGAGAGAACACAAAATGGTTAGTGGTTTGGGTTTGGGGTTTTTTTAGTGCATGATAAGAGGACACAGTTTTGATAGGTTTTAAAAGATATTTCTTTGAGTTTGCCTGTTGATTGCCTGTCTTTAATTAATGACCTTTACTGAATTAGAAATTTATCATTCAAATATCACTCAGAGCTTAAAATCTGTTTTTAAAAGACCGGGCCACAGAGCTTTCACTTTCTCCTGGAGCAGGTCACTTTCTGTTTCCTGCTTTCCTTCACCCAGGCTGGTAAAATTTATGCACAGCAGTGGCCTTTCCATTGCTGTCCTGGTTAAGAACTGGGAATTAGACCTGTGCCTATGTTTCTGGGATTAGCACTGAACTGGTGTGAG
Organism: Dryoscopus gambensis; assembly: GCA_013389985.1. Classification (NCBI taxonomy): domain Eukaryota; kingdom Metazoa; phylum Chordata; class Aves; order Passeriformes; family Malaconotidae; genus Dryoscopus; species Dryoscopus gambensis. Next base: position 15,958 of record WEIT01010912.1, read on the forward strand.
GTGCCCTGCTCCCTCTGTGGCAGGACACAGGAGGGCTGTCAGAAGTACAGCCTCCCCTGTCGGTGCCAGGAAGCGCTTCAGCTTCTCCTGAGTGCTGCTCTGGCATCCTGCTCACTTCAGCTGTGACATCTCAGCACGGGCTTACTGTGTCGAGGCACTGTGAAACACAAACCAGCATGTCTGTAAGTGGTTTTATTGACTTCTGACCACTCTAGTGGTTTTCTGATGTGGTTGCTGATGGCCGTGTAACCCATCCAATTAAGCTAACGAGATGCATCGTCTTATCCTGCACTGTCCTGTAAGCATGTGTAGCAATTGCTGAAGAAAAAGAAAAGTACATTATTGAACCAGAAAGCAAATCAAGAGCAGCCTGGCTGTTGCTCTGCTTAGTAGCTGCAGTGCTAAGCCTGACTTGGGTCCTGTTTTATATTGCATTTTGGAGTGGATAAGTGATGTACATAAGGGGATTTGCTTTCACTTCTTGTTTTGTGTTTCAAAGGGCTGCTTTCATGTTTGCCTCGTTTCTAAAACTTAAATGATGCAAGGATTTGAAATGTTGTAAATGCTCGTATGTTTTGCAAAACAGAAAGCTCTGTTCAAAATGCAAGTTAACAGTCCTCCTAAATTTTGATTTTTATTACACTATTTGTGAAGTACTTCTTTGTATAAATGCTATTATTACAGCTGTAGTTTTTAACGTGAAATGAGAAGTTAGTTTCTTTGGTTTGTGGCCTTTTGTGTAGTGTTATGCAAGTCATTGCCTCAGTTTCTTCTGACTGCTGCAAGTTAGTATGGGGTGGAGGGGGAATTAAAACAGAACTGAGTTTTCTAAAATGTCGTTGGAAGCAGGTGGTAAAATGAGCTGCAGCTTCTCAGGATAAGGAAAGATGGCATCATGTGAAAGAGAATGGCAGACGTGGTCCTGAAGTAGCTGTTCTTTAGGCTTGCCACTTTTTGACACTTCGGGCAACCTTTTCAAACTGTGAATAATGTTAAACTACTATGCAAAGTATCAGGAGGGAAGCAGGGTGGGTCACCCTTAAAACATTCTTCACTTAATGCTGATGTGACTGAGATTTGTTGTTATCTATTTAATTTTTATTTTAGTGAAAGCTGGTGGGATGCGGATTGTGCAGAAACACCCACACAATTCTGATGCTAAAGAAGAAAAAGATAAGGATGACCAAGACTGGGAAACCAGCAGGTGAGCACTTTGACTTGGTGCATGTGCTGCAGTGAATTTCCATGACCTTGAACCTTATCACCAGTTTGTTTTCCTTGTGACTAACAGACCAAAGGTACAGTCATTTCTGTATCATAAAGCAGTAGCAAGTTAGACGCTCCTTCAAGAGGATTGGGGAATTTGGGAATTTTCATATTTCTGAGTCTCCTTTAAATGATCCTGCCAGGGAAGAGAAGGCTGGAGAAAAAGGTTCAATAAAAGTAAAACCTCAGCTTTCCAAAAATGTCTGAACTAAGAGTGTGCAGAAGCATGGAGGCTAGGCATATTGGGACACAAGTATTAGGCTGGCAGTCCATATATGAGGTGGTCTTTCTGTCTGCTGGGTGATTCCTTTTATCCTTTCGCCCCTAATCTTGTGTCTGTGAGGTGTTTGACAACATGGTGCTTTTGAAAAGACAAGTAAAAACAGATGGTACTAACATTATCTGCTTTTATTTTAGGTAGGAATCTATCCATTTTTGGTGGTAGAGGATACTGAGACTGCAGTTACTCAGCAGTTTTAACTAGATTTATTGGATTACTGCTGTTTAGAAATGAAACCAGGGAGATTGGATGGACTGTAGCTGTTTTTCTGTCCATAGAAAAGCCACCTGGTTTTGTGCTGCTTTCCTCAGCTAGCTGTTTTTCTTTCCAGCCAAGACTATATTTACCTGAAATGTTTATCTACTAACTTAGGGCTTGGGTTTGTCCTTGCTATTTGCTCAAGGTAAAAAAAAAAACAACAAACAGAGAGCTATTCCTGTGCTTTGGTAAGTAGACTGACTCAGATTATATTTCTTTTACATGTAAAACAATGGTAATAAATAAGCATTTTGAAAACATCTAGACAAAAACACAAATGTGTTTATTTACTTGAATAGGAAACACCTTTATGAGAAGGGAAAAGTAATTCTAATTAATATATTCAAATACAAGGCAGGAGAATTAAAATTATTTCCTTTCTTTATCAACCAAGTTGGTCATCTTGTAATTCTGCACTGTGGAACATAAGTTGAAAGAGTCTGTATGGCAGCCAAGTTTTGTCTAAAGTAAGAAATCGTATCTTGGGGTCAATTTAAACTTTGCTTAGGGATATATCCTTTTATTTGAGGTGTGTTGACCTTGGCTGGACAGCAGGTGTCCACCAAGCTGCTCTATTGCTCCCCTACTCAGCAGGATGAGGAGGGAGAAGGTAAGATGGAAAAACATGTGTCAAGATGAGGACAGTTTAATAAAGCAAAAGTAAAGGCCATGCGTGCAGGCAATGGAAAATAAAATATGTATTCACTGCATCCCATCAGCAGATGATGTCCATCACTTCCTGGGAAGCAAGGCTTCAGTGCGTGTAGTGATTGCTCTGGAAGACAAACAGCATAGTAATGAATACTTCCTGCCTCCTCCTCCTTGCTCCTAGCTTTTATTGCTGAGCAGATGGTATGGAATATCCCCGTGGTCAGCTGGGGTCGCCTGTCCTGGCTGCGTCCCCTCCCAAGATCTTGTCTACCCACTGCCTTCAGGTGAGAAGATAATGTTGGAGAAGCAGCTTAGGTTCTCTGAGTTGCTGCTCAGCAGTAGCCAAAACTGGTGTGTTATAAGCACCTTTCTGGCTACCAGTGCAAAGCACTGCTGTGGGGAGGATTTACCACTTCAGCCAGGCCCAGCATAGTGTTAAATACCTGCTTATTCTTACCTTTCCTTGGCATGCCAGCCTCATGGTGAGGAGCCTCATTAGGATCCAAATGACAAGACTTCTTGTGCCTGTTCACAGATCTAAGCCTCTGTTACAACATAGCACCTGCTTTATTCCTGTCTTCAAACAGGGTTATGTTTTCCCTCTTCCACTCAAATAATCCAGGGCAAAGTTAAAATTTAGCCTTGCTATTTGTAGCTGCGTTTGCTGTAGCAGGTGCTGTGGCACAGTACAAGCACATCTGTAGGGGTAAACAGCGGGTGCTGAGGACTTCATGTTCACACTGTGTGTGTTTTGGAGATTAATTAGTTTGGTCATCTGGACTGACGGACCAATCCTAGCTGGCATGTGTTAGGCGTCTCCTTGAACTGTATCTATCAGTTTAGCATCATCTGCAGAGAGTCTAGGTGAGGTGCCCTGAGACCAATTCCCAGTGCGAAACAAAGCCTAGGCAACAAGGCTAGAACAATTGGGAGAGAGGTGCACTCTTGATCAGTAGAGCCTAACAAAAAACCCTGTATATTAATACTGTGGGCAAAGTTTATGCTTTTAAGACAGAGGAGAAAGTTTAATGACTTCTGGAGCTATCTTATTAACTAGTGAATAGTTAGCTGTTGCACCTCAAAATCCATTCCCTCATCCACTTGATCAGTTGATTGACAAAATATGCACTTTGAGTGTGCCCTTTGCTTTGGTTTTCATGTAGAGGATACATAATTGGTTTGTATTTGGCACTTGTACATACAGTTATTCTGAGTCTGTGTATTTATACTGAAAGCATTGAACTGAACTATTTTATTTCTTTGATCTGATCATCTTCAGAAAGAAAGCAGCAGGAGGGACATAAGGAGCATAGTTAGGTGGGAATTAATATGAATTATAACATAAAACCTAGGTTTGTTTACAAGTCAAGGGAAGTTGTTTTCCTGGTAGAACTGAGACCCTTTTGTGTATGTAAGGGAAAGGGTTTGATGTGCCTGTTGTAGGCTCCTGTGGGAATAGTTGCACAGCTCTGGTGGCAGTAGAAGCTATAGATGTGAGCAAGAAGGTATTCAGCTGTAGACAGAATAAGCGAATCAAAATTAAATTAGGTTTGCAGCGTGTCAGCTGCTATTGTGCTGGAAGGTGCAGTCCCCTAGAGTTTGTGTCTGCTCCAGATGATTCATGGTTCTCTTTGAAAACCCTTGGATTTCTGATATGTGTTAGGGGTGGTTTATCGGGAGATGGGTTTGTCAGGAGGGGGGAAGTGAGCATTCTGTTCGGCTTTCTCCAGCACCAATATATGTGTACTTTTGGGGCTTAGTTAGCTTGTATTTTATGTCCCTTTGTTAAGGAGATGTGGAAACATCTGTGTTTTCAACTTTCTACTTGTTGTGGTTTTAGTCTTTGCCATTTTAAGGTGGTATTGTTGATATGATGCAATCTCTACTCCCCATTGCATTCGAAGTCAAAAGAAGCAAACAGACCTTCAGGAAATCTCTGTCAGCTGATATGGGCAGCTGACAGTGGCATAAGAGAAAATAATAAAACAGAGAAGAGTAATTTGTGTATGAAGAGGGAGGCTACGATGACTGAGTCATTATTTTAATCTCATTGTAAACGTAGTTGAAGACAGATTAGTGGAACTGGCAGTAAATGGAAGCAGAGAATTCAGTCTCTCCCAGAGTCTCGTGGCCTCCCCATGATGGCACAAATTGAGCAGTTGCTCAGCAAGAAAGCTTTTGGCTTCGGGTCATAGAACTGTTTGTGGCTTTGGAGACAGCTGGCGTTGTTTTTGCAGCATGCTTGCAGGAAGAGACTTGGATCAATGTTTCCAGTCTTAATGTAAACAAAGCTGACACAGGTAAACCCCCCTGATGTAGCTAACTGTGCTGTGATAAAGGTGACTTTGACATTCACCAGATATATCTTCTTTGATGTTTCTTTTTCTCAGTTGTTTAGCAACTCGTTACTGTAACTTACTCTGCAAAGTATTTTACTCAGTTCGGTTTCCTAAAATAAAATTGTTGTGACAACCTCCCATTTAATGAAATTGTAGGGAGACTTGTTAGGACGGTGATCCTTTAAAACAATATGTGGTAAGACTGTTCTACACAAATTTAAACTTTTCCTGCAGGTCAGGTCTCAGCCTTGAGTTGTAGCAGAAATAATTCTAAGTGTCTGGTATAAATACAGTTTTACTTAAAAAAGGAATGTCTGGATATGATTATATGGTGGAAAAGACTCAGTGAAAGAAGGGAGGAGTTTGGTTTAGATGAACTAAAGATATGTGTGGCATCCAAAGCCAGTGGCACCCCTGTGGTCAGGGTATCAGTGTTAAACTATACTGTCAGGTAGGATCCTCAGCCAACATTTTTCTTCAAGATGAGTGATCTTGATCATCCTGGTTAGAGCTAGGATGCTGGCTGGGTGAACTTCCGTACTGATGAATTACTGATTTTTCTTAATTTTTTGTGATTTCTTAACACTTGTGTTGGTTTGGTTTTTTGGATATGGTTGTAGTTTTTATTGATTGACAGTCATACTGATTGCTGCCGGAAGGGTTTTTTTGTGATGCTAGAAGAGGTTGAAATATATAAATAGAAGTATGGTTATGAATCAAACCCATCATTTTTCAGGACTGTATGTTGTCATAGAAATTACTTGGAATAAATAGGCTACTCATAGTCCTGGGCTTTATTAAAAGCCCATTAATGCCTGTTTAACTGAGATTTGCAGTTACCATGTGCATTCCTGTGCCAGCAGCTGACTCTAGGCATAATAAATACTCCTGAAAGACAGATGATTTGAATTGAGAGCTGCTTCTTCAGTTTTGCACAAGAGATTCATTAATTGTCACTCTGGGATCTCAAGAAGAAGAAACTACAATTATCTATCATGATCTGGATTTTAAAAAATATTTAAAGCAAATATCTGGCTTGTTTTTAACCAACAGGGTAAACTGCAAAGGCTTTTATGTCTCTTTCCTTCTCTTTTGTTATATTTCTGAAACAAACTGGGTAATTACCATGACTTAATTACTCAGGATAAATGCACTAGTGTAGTTTCTCTATATATATGTAAATTGTATATGTTTTCTATCTTAAACCTACCTGGAGACTGTGAACCCAGCATTATGCCTGATTTTTACGATGTGGATATTTGCCTTAGTAAAATCCATTGGGCGAAAGGAAAAAAACCAAGAGGGTAATTTAGAATGTGGCAACTCAAAAGTAAAATCATGCTAATGAAGCATATGGGTGTTTGTATGTCAGAGAGTACTTTCAGTACTTACATGGTGAGAGAGGAGTTGTCAAAGGACTCTGTTATCCCTCAGTGTCACTGGTTACGTCTGAATATGCAAGTTAAGCTGAACCTGTTTTTTTTCTTTCAGAAGTGCAGTGAAAATCTCAAAAGCTTGGCTGTGGGTATATACTTTCATTGAAGAGTAAATTTGTTTTTCCTGTTCCTCACTTTGCTCTGCTGCAACTGACAAGAAATAAGTCACAGGCATATTTCCATGTTTTTATTTGCCAGTGAAGATTCTCCTGGCATTAAAATATTCTTCGTTTTTGCCTTGTAATGACCCATGTTGACCAAACTTCTGACAGAATTTTCAAAATATAAACTAGGTTATATAATTAAGCCAGTAGAGAAGGTTTGTATGTCGGTTTACATCCTGAATATGGAAGTGTTTGCAACCATTTCTATTCCTTGTATTTTATTGTTCTGGTTGTTTTAGCTGGGGTAGAAAGTGTAGAGTCAAAGTTCTGACCCTTTAACTTGGGAATAACTGCTCTTCAGGACAGCTAAGACCTGGGAAATGATGTGCAGTGTTCAGCTCCCTTGCATGCTCGTTCTTCAGCGGTTGTTTCCATCATGTATGAAGATGTTCCAGTCCAGGTAGTTCTGATGTTGTCTGTTGTAGAGTCAATGTGTTTGACAGAAGGAAATACTGAGAATTCTGTGTGTAAAAAACCACAAACAAACAAAAAAAACTTTGCAGCTTGTTAAACACGGAAGCCAAACCCATATAAATGTGAACAGGTAGCACTGAACTTCCATAAATACTCCGAGTGAATAACCCATTAGTGTTTCTCCCATGTAGTTCACCAACATAAAGCTGAAAAAGACCTCATTACTTATGTTCATGCATGTGTAAAACCGAAGTACTGGAAATGTAAGCAGGCATTGACTCAGTTTGATGAATATATAAAGTTAAAAGAAAGAGACAGGTCAGGACAGATGGAGTGCTACACCTTCTGCTTGAGTTTCTGGAGAGGAAGTGTGCAACTTAGGTGGGTACAGGACTGACTGAGTTCCGTTTTGCTTCAAAGGTCCCTTGGGCTATTGTCCAGTGGAGGTAGCCCTGAAGAAGTGAACTGGTACTCTGTAAAAGGATCTGTCATCCTCTTCTTTGACAGAATTCAAATTTCTTCCACCACATTTCTGACCACCTCTTTTTTCCCCCTCTTTTTGTGACCTCATTCTGTTACCTCAGTGAGCTGATATGGTTTCATAAAAGAGGTTATGTTCACAGGTTGTATTGTCATTTTACACTTGACCATGTAAAAAATGAAATTTGATTAAATGTATGGATATAATGGATAGGACTCAAAGGTTTTTATTCCTATCTTTGGCCTTTGAGCTCTTGTTACTCAGGTATGGAGCTTTGGAGGCAATTGGCCTTAAAAATGAAATGTCTGGGGGAAATGCAATGAAAAAGCAACCTGGCTGTGAATACTGTACTTGCGGTTTCTGGGAAAGATGCAAATTGCAGCAAACACTGGGTGTTATCCCATGGTCATACCAGAGTTTTGTGTGACTTAAGTTTTTCTTCACTTGGCTAAATATTCCAAAGGTTTAAGAAAGTTCTGCTGGAAAAAGGCTGTCAAAGAATTGCAACTATAATTTTGTAATATTACTAAGCATAATACTGAACATAGTGCAGTAATGGAAATAGCTTCCTACCTTCTCCAAAACATCTTTATTTCCAAAAAAAGATTCTGTGCTTAGTGCTTGCGCTTTTTTTATCATTTCCCCCTTCATATCATGATTATTTTGGACTTAAATTCACTTCACAGTGTATTTGTTTTGCTTAGCCTGGTTTTTGGTGGCAGCGGGGCCACAGAGGTGGCTCCTCTGAGAACCTCCTGGAAGTTTCCACCATGTCCAGCAGAGCCAGTCTCTGATGGCTCTGAAAGACGGACATGCTGCTGGCCAAAACTGGGCCAATGAGAGAGGTTGGTACTGCCTCTGTGATGACATATTTAAGAAGAAAATCAAAACAAGGTCATGGGTTTTTGCTGCTAGTCAGAGAAGAGGAGGAGGTGAGAACATGTGAGGGAAAACAACATGGCGACACCAAGGTCAGTGGAGAAGGAGGGGGAGGAGGTGCTCCAGGCACCGAAGCTGAGATTCCTCTGCAGGCCATGGTGAAGACCATGGTGAAGCAGGTTGTCCCCCTGCAGCCCGTGGGGATCCACGGGGAATGCAGAGATTCACCCGCAGCCCGTGGGGGAGGTGCCCACGCCGGAGCGGGTGGATTCCTGGAGGAGGCTGTGGTCCAGTGGAAGACCCAGTGGAGAGAGAGGGCCCTTGCTTCCATGCTGGAGCAGCCTGTCCTTGGAGGACTGCACCCCGTGGGAAGAGACCCACGGCGCAGCAGTTTTGGGAGGACTCTGTGCCCGTGGGAGGCACTCACGCTGCAGCAGGTGCGGTTTGGCTGCTGCTCGTGAGAGTGGACCCACGCCAGGAAGTTCACAGAGAACTGTCTCCCGTGGGAGGGACCCCATGGTCTCACAGGGGAAGACTCCTCTCCCAGAGCATCGGAAGGAAATCTTGGTGACGGACTGACAAAACCCTCATGCCCTGTGTCCCTGTGCTGTCAGTGGGAAGTAGGGAGGGCCTGGGGGCAAAAAGGTGTTTTTAAGGGCTTATTTTACTTCTCATTATCCTCCTCTGATTCTGTTAGTGTTAAATTCACTTTGTAACTTTAAGTTAATTCTGTTTTGCTCTTGAAGTGTGTTCTCCCGGTCCTTATGTCAACTAATGAAGCCTAGGTTAATTTTTTTTTTTCCCCCTCTCTCCTCTGCCCAGCTGTGGCAGGGGAGGGTGAGCAAGCAACTCTTGTGCGTGCCTGCTGTTGGGCCAGTGCCAAACCACGACACACAGTTAAGGGAATAGCTTCTTTATAGTGTTACACTCTTCTCCTTTACATAAGTAGCAATGCCTTCAATGCATTTTCCTACTTTATTATTCATCTTTGTGTCTCAGTCTTTTGCACTGAGTTTTTATGATCAGCAGATGCTCAAGTCTGCTGAAGTTTATACCTACATAATTTGATTAGTTATAAAATCTGAAAACAATATTAGCTGTGTTCATGTGATTTTTTCAGGACAATACCTTCTGCAGATGACCAGTTCCTTTGAGAAGTAGCAATAATTGCGATGACCTCTGTTGAACTCTATCAAATGCCTCTGCAGTAAGAGACTTAAGCGTATGTACAGGGAATAGAATGTGTAATACTGATTTTTAAATGCAGAACTACTGTAAAGCAAGAAAATAGGCAGTGAATATCTCCATTTAAGAACTGAAAATATCTGAGTGTAGGGAAGGGAGAAAAGGCTAGGCAAGATTATGAATGAAGCATTTTCATACAGGCAAATGAGAGTCTTCCGATAGACTCTTTCATGCTTCCAGTATTTCTTGATGATTGAAGCAGTAAGTGATAAATCCATCAGTGTAAGTGCCAGTTATGACATTATATGGATAGCTCTTTTCATATTCCTGAAGTACTGTGTGCCTGTGTGAAAGAACTAAAAAAGATCTGATATTTCTCCCCCTCAAAGTGAATAGAATATAACACCATCCAGCTCAGCGAGAGCCAGGTTCAGTCCTGAAAAAACATATGCTGTCTTATGAAATTAGCTGGAAAGCTGAGTTGAATTGTCAGCCAAGCTGGTCTAAGAAAAAAGATTTTAAAAGAATGAAAGTCTTTAATTTGTATTCTGTGTGATGAGGAAGGTGAGAACAGCTTAGTCATACATGAGAGGAAAATGGATGGGAAGTAGTATCTTTGCAGTGGCACAGCTTAGTTAGCACAGCATTCCATGTCAGTACAGAAAAGTAAATGATCTTGAACTAATAGCCAGTGTGGTATTTTTCCTAGTTCTGTTCTCTTGATAGTATTGGAGTGCATGGGATGAAGGTGACTATGCCAGTCTGAAGGCACAGGCATTATAAAGCACAAAAATTTTCAAACCCAAAAGTACAGTCAAATCCATTTTGCTATGCCAACTAAGCTCAAATCTCTATTATTTATGTGTTCAACAACACTGAGAGTATTTCTAAAACGAAAGGTATGAATTTCTCCTAGAAAAAGCTTGCCGAGGACCAGATGCTACTCATTTATTTAGCATCGAAACCCTATGTTTGAAGTGAAGTCACCATGAGCTGAAGATGAGTAGGAGGTGTGTGCGATTGACACTGTGTGTGCCAAGGAGGGGGATCTTTTTCCAGTAGCACCTTCCTCTCCCTTAAGTTTTTTCTGCCTCAGCTGCATCAGCCACCAAACTTTGAAGCAGTTTAATATTAAAATAAGCTTTGAATTATAATTTCTTAACTCACTGGCCCAAACAGGAGGGAATTTGTTTCACTTCAAGCTGCTCCCAGGACAGTTTTACTAGAAGCAAGAGAGACATGAGAGATAGGTAAGAACAACACTGAAAGCATTTGTTACACTGTCATCATTAGATCTCTATTTATCATCTGCTGTTGCAGCTCATAGACCTGTTCACTGCAGCACATTGCTTGTTGGGGGCGTGTTTACTGCAGTAGGCTTGCTGCTTTCTGGTATTAGGGTAACATTTTAATGACCACGTCTTGGTCACAGACATCATGGTAAATAGATGGCAATTAGTAAAAAATACTTTAGCAACATTCACACAAATCTTAGTTCTTACGTGAATTTCAGTTTCTCCTGGACTCATTCTTTAGAATATATGTTATGTAGTGAGCCTGGCGCTGGTTCCATGTTCAAAAGGCAGCTGGCTTTGTTGCTGCTGGGTACAACCAAAGTGGTTAGTTCCTTTCCCTAATAATCTTGAAATGTAGGTCTTTTCTTCTTTTTTCTTCCCTGCTTGTTAGAGCTGTAGTTAAATTCTAGGCTAGCTCTCAATTATGGCCTGCTTCATCTAGCACCTCACACCGCAGTACTGAATCAGACAGTCCTTGAGAGACAGGTACTTTGCAGTGCTGAGTAGTTACTCCTGCTTTCCAAACCCTATTCTAAAGCCTTCTTTTTTACTTTAAATAAATAAATCAATGCAGAGCTCTGGGTGTTACAGTGGAAGAGCTAGGCTGGATTTTTTGCTAGAACAGCTTAAGTTGAAGTGTCTCTTTTGAGAATATTTGGAACTACCAAAAATGTGCCAAATAATTCAGTAAGCAAAATCTCATTACTTACTGTGCATCCTTGTACACCTTGAATGCTGCTAATAAGCTTGACTGCATTCCAGTGCTGATGGTCACTCTCCTGAGACTGCAACCTCATGTGAGTGTTTAGAACATGCAGTGGTAAACTATGTTTACCGTTTAGTGGTTGTTACGATGATCAAGAGTACTTTGCATTACTCTACTTACGAAAGCTGCTATTGCTAGATTTTTATTTTTGTTTAAATCTTTGATTTTTCCATGCAGCTTATTAACATATGTGCTCATGTGCAACATGTCGTTGTTGCTAATAAGCAACTTTTTTTGCATGTAATGTATAGGCTTTTGACTTAGTGAAGCACTGATGAATTAACCAACCAGTTAATGCACAACGCCATTTAGGTTGTTTGTTAAAATGTTGGTTTTGTATGGCAGTTGATGGAATGAAATTTTAGTAAACTGAACTGAGTATTTTTCACTTCTATGATTCTTCCTTTATTTCTGGTATCATGCTAACTTGTGATTCTAGAGGAAAAGTGTATTTAGCCATGTGTATGCTGTTTTATATCAACAGTGACACTAATAGCATTACCACAAATTCTTCCACAAAAGGCTATTTAGAAGGCTTTTGACTAAATGAAATTCAGCATTCTTATTTATTGCTTTGAAAACTGCTGTAGAATTAATTTCCTGTTTTCAGAGATTACACAATTCTGTTTCTGCTGGTGTGTTTGAAAGATTTTATTCTTGTTCCAGTTTACAATAGGGGAAAAAAGGCCAGAACAAAAAAAAGCTTCTGAGGAGTGGAGCTTTGTGTTCTGCTGTTTTCTTCAAGCAGAGGGGTTCTGGCTGATAGCACTGGTTGGTTTGGTTCCTTCCCCATATCAGGATGATTTGGATGACCTCTATATGGCTTTGAAGTTTAATACTACATTTTTCCTTCATATCTTGTAAGCAATCACAATTACAGAAAATGTGCATTCTTGCTGATAATGTATTTATTCCTTCTGCTGTTCTTTGGAAGATCTCCCTTTATGACACCTTGTTTTGTAATTCAAGTTCTTATTTTGTGTTGTGTCCTACCCTTGAAACTCTTTCTATATTACTTAGTGATCGCCAGTTCTCATCTTGTTGTATTTTCCCTAAAATCACCATTTTTTTCCTATATTCTCCTGAGAAGAGTTCAAATGTTGAGAGACCTCTCTCTTCATATGCAGAGCTAACAAATTAGCTGGTCTGATGATCAGGACTTGGCTCTTTTATAATAATTTTCTGTGTCAGACTGCGAAACAAATAAATGTGCTATTTAGGAGCTGCATAGTTCTAATACGACTAGATAGGTAGTAATCGTGTTTTAAAGCCAGTGTTGTGTCCTTTCTGTATTTGACTATTCCAGTTTCTCTCTGCTTTATCCCATGCTAACTCAGTTTGATGAGAGGTCTTACTGGCATTTTTGGAAGTCTCTGCATGCCAAGTGGGCTAGAAGATTTTTGTTTGTTTGTTTTGAGAATTCTGTCAGGTTTTAATACCTTTTACTGGGAAGAGCAAATTGCCAAGTTAATGCACACTGTTTTCCTCTGCCATAGGAGGAGGAAAGGGAAGATAACTGCCCACAGTTAATGCACCAGATTTTGTCTTCCTTTCCACCTTTTTAAAAATTTTTGTGTGTTTATTGCCTAATGGCTTTTTAAGACACTGGATGTTTCATACTTCTCCCTGCCTGTTGCGACGTCTTCTAAAACAATAAATAAGTAGCAATACAATGAAGGAAAGAGGGAGTTGTAGCCTTATTATAGTCACTTTCTTCCTCTACTGTTTTAAAGAGTAGGGATGTCTCTGCAGGCCAGCACAAAACTGTGCCTGTGCAGCACTCCCTAGCAGATGGTCCTTGGGGGCAGTGTACAAGAAGAATCTGTGTACAGTGAGCTCGATGAACTCCCCCAGCATCTCTCAATCCAAATTACTGCTTAGAAACTTGATAATCAAATTACTGCCATTCGACCTAGTTCCTATTTCTCTCTCCCTCTTTTGACGACATGTACATATCTCACCTTGATAATCACCTTCCTGAAAAGGCAGCATCACAGTCTATGTAGTGTGTGCTGCAAAAGGTTTTTATTTTTGCATGCCTGGTAACTTTTTCCTGTGCCCCGCAAGTCTTATGTGCTAAGAAATAGTGAATAACTGTATTTGTTTTGCATTCTCCTGTCTACTGTATATTTTTCTCGAGTTCTCTGTTTGGTTTTGTAGGGGCGTAACCAGAATTGCCGTGTGGAGAGTAAAAGCCTTCCCCAGACTAATGCATTGACATAGTTCTATTTTTCTGCTTCTTTTCCTTCTCTTAATTGTTCTTGCATTCCAGTTGTCTTTTTAACTGCCTTTTAGATATTTTACTTTAATATTAAGCTTCGGATTTCAAAAATCTTTTCCCAGTGATTCCAACATTTGGTTTTGAGTTTAATAACTGTGGTTGAGGCCATCATCATGTAGTTACAGTTAGGATTGTTTTTCCCAGTGTGTGTTTTCTGTATTTATCATGGTGCCATCTTTTTTCTTTCCCTTTATTGTTCTGTCATTCCTCTGAGATCTCTTCTAACTGTTTACATTCAGGCTTTTTTTATCCTGAATAATTCACTAACATTAGCATATATTGTCATCTATTTAGACCTCTTTTCAAGTGTCTTGCAGGATCCCACTGTTAACCTCCATCATTATGATATTTGATTTATTCCTCTGCTCTGTTTTCAGTTTGTGATTCTCAAGTGTCTTCTGCCATATCCCATGGTAACTCAGTTTATTTACTGAGGAGCCTTGTTTGCATTTTTTGGAATTCTGTGCATACCAAATAGATTGAAGTTTTTTTTCTTCACTTGATCATTCATTCAGATTTTAATACTAGTCCTATTAAATATTTAGCCAACAAATATAACTGTTTTGGGGTAATTTGCAGTAACTTTACCTTAAAAACACACTCATTCTCTCTCTAGAAAATCCTCAGCTAAGGTTTCCTAATAGCGTTACACTCCCTAGGTAGCATGCAAAAATATGCAAACAAAGGAACTAAGTAATAGATTAATCTGCTGAATCTAAATTAGTATTCATATTGCTGAAAAAATGAAATCTTTATTTGCCTGTTTTTAGTATTTCATTTTCTAAGCTATTTTTATGTACATACCTGAGAGAAACCGTGGCAAATAAATAGCTTCTGTGAGGTAAGTGGCATTCATTTGTTTTTATTTGAACTTCATTATATTACTACAAAATGTTGTAAAAAATATTATCATCAAATGGGACAGTGTCTGTGCAAAGAACCTAGCAGCAAAATTTCCATCAGACATCCCCTTGGGTTTTCACAGCCTTTTTAGGGATGTTTGCTAACACTGGAGTTATTGAATCCTCACAGTTGATGTTTAGTCTGCTGTAATTTCAGCGAGTGTTTACAGCCATGAGATTCCATAGCGTATCTCACTTTTCAGTAGAGAAGGCAGTGCTGAGCCGAGCTTCTGGGCAAACAGTCATGCATTAGGATTTGAATGAATAAACAAATCTATGTTTATAGAAGTGGTGGACGTATTACTTGATCTATGCAGCAGTGAAAGAGTTGATTGTTCTCAGTGACCTTGGAAGTAAACAGTGAAATCTTCAAGTCCGCTGATGGTAAATAGCTGTTTTGCTTAGTGAAATGCCACACCAATGGTGAG
Organism: Dryoscopus gambensis; assembly: GCA_013389985.1. Classification (NCBI taxonomy): domain Eukaryota; kingdom Metazoa; phylum Chordata; class Aves; order Passeriformes; family Malaconotidae; genus Dryoscopus; species Dryoscopus gambensis. The sequence goes on from WEIT01010912.1 coordinate 30,983, forward strand.
GAACTCCAGAAGCACATCAGTAAAGTCTGCAAAAAGAAGTTTTGGATTACAAAATTCATGGAATGTAGTTGGGACTATAGGACAATACAAGGACACAGCCTCTGGCTTGGGAAGTTCCTGAGCAGCAGCTTTCTGGAGAGTGCTCTCAGGAGCACACTTCTGCATGCTCCATCTTCATCTCCTGCCCTGATTGTTCACTGCTGTCCCTGAGAGGCAGCAAGGGGAGTATGTGGTCCAACACTGTCCAGCTAATTGTAGGCTGAGTTAATGTTAAGATCAGTTGCTATTTCAGTAGAGAGGTGTGTTGGGAAGAAATGGCAATGTCATTAAAGATTTATGTAGTGAAACTGAGTAAGAAAAGTGTTTGGTAATTTCTTCTCAGTAGCTGTGGTGGTATTAGTTGGTTACAGAGGCAACCCAGTATTGTTGCAGTAGGCTGCAAAACATTTGCGCTGGATTTTTAAGGACTTGAAAAATTGGAAGCACCTTCTAGGAAGGCATTTTAAAATTGATTCTAAATTATTCTAATAACCTGCTGCTTTTCTCAGCCCTGCTGTAAGTAAGATTAGTAGACTAGACTGTCAAGCGGTGACCGGCCTGCGTCCTTAGCCTTGCATGAGGATTGGATCTCTGTATCCTATGTTGTGTGCACTATGTCTGTAGGCTCTACAGCAAATTCATGGAACAACTCAAAAGCAGTGTTGCTCTCTGGATTCACCACTGCTGCACATGCTATTATTAATATCTTTAATCTCGCAAGGTTCCCTAGGCAAAAAGGGCTGGAAAAAAATGTAAATCTGATTGCTCAGGCATAACACTGATACTGTTTACAGTACCTCAGGAAATGTCTCCTGGCTAGATTCTGAGAATTAGTTTCGGAGGAGGATGAATTCAAGGCATACATATGTTTGTTTGTTTTGGTTTGTTTTCTAAGATTTGATTGCCAGGAAGTTCTTCCAGGAGTTCAGTTTTGGCATAACAGTGTATTAATTAGCACATTAATTCTCCAAGGCTTTCCTTAGGTTTGTATCCATTATCTTTAATATGTGGCATAAGTTCAATATGAGTAATTCTTTTCTGGTTTCTTCAGACTATAGTCATGGATGTAAATACACACTGAGATTTTCTAGCAGATACAAGGAAAGAATGAAAAGCAAAGAGAGGAGAAGAGCCACAAATTATACATTTTCCAGTTTGATTTTTTTCTTTTTTAAGATGAAGGAGGGTAAGACTTGCAGTGTTAGTTGGTGATTCATGATCTGCCAAAGTAAGCTTGACTAAAAGAGGAGGGGAAAAGAAACCATCTAAAAGTCATGTTTTAGCTTTTGAGATATGGAAGGGGAAGGAAATGTAAGCGTTGCCAGAAAAAAAGAATTTTACCACAAATCTGGCAGAGATTTTTGTGAAGAAATGTCTGTGTTTTTCCAGATGAAAATTGAGAAAACAACCTGGTAAATATAGATGAAAAATTTAAGTACTGCATGGTAGTCTAACAAGCACAGTCTCTGCAAATAAATTCTAGTGAGATCAGTCGATCTGTGGATGAATGTCAAGATACAGATGGTTTTGATGGAAAAGTTTAATTTGGTTCTGCGCATACATCGCTTACTTTCACTTCCTTAAAGTAAACCATTGGAAGATACGAAGTATTTCTGTATGGAAAGAATCTTGGAAAATCATTATGCAGAGTAGAGTTGCTTTAATTCCGTGTGTAGCACTTGGTGTTCATGACTTTTCATATACAGTAATTAACTTCTCTTCACCCCCCTGCCCCTGCAGACCTGGTGTGATACTTTTCATTTAGGATGCAAGTCTGTGGTCCATCTGCTGCTAGGCATCTTGAAATAATTTGTAGGGGATGTTCTTTTTGATACAGTGTCCTGGAAAAGTTCACATTTGGTGGGAGTAGTATTGGCAGCATAAATATTGACTTCTGTGGTAGCACTTGTCAGCTGGTAATTACGGGCAAGCCGGAGATGATCAGAACTGACGTCTGTCATGTGCCCACGCAGTAGCTGGGACTAGAGACACTTCTTTAACAATGTTAAAAAGTTAATCTCTTTAGGCTAGAGCAACAGCAGCATTTCCTGAGGCAAGAGGAGTCTTCTGAAAACATGAAGCCTCCTGGGGCCCTGTATATAGAAGTCCTCAGCAAACCATTTTCTACTAATTTTTCAGTGGCCTTTGTAAACCAAACCTTTTTGCAGACTTTGATGCCCTTCTGGAATTCCTTGCCACTGGTAGGGCATTTAACTGAGGGCTTGTCAGCTAGGCTGATGAGTGGCATTGATGCCTGGGCTGTGGGTGGTACTGTGTTTTGGGAACAAAATCACAAGCACCCAGTGTAAACTCATCTTGAAGCTGGAAGGTTGGTTGACCTCAAGAAGGACCTGTCCTTCCTGTTCAGTTCCATTCTTGGACTGCCCTGGTTTGGAGCTCTTTCCTTTAAGGTTCATGATGAATAAGAACCGCCATTATTTTGGTTTTGCTAATCTTCCCCCAGTCTTAATTGATCTAGGAGTTATGGATAGGGAGCAGATTTTATGATCAAATACCACAATAACATGAGAAACAGATGAAAGTCCCTTCAGTTGCACTGTCATCCCTGCTTTGCCTTGCAGATTGAAACACTTCCAGGCGGCTGGCAGTCTTGATACTGTCTGAAATATTCATGTGGTACCTTTGCATCTTGACTAGATTCCTGTCTCTGGCATGGTTTTAGGGAGAGACAGAAAGGTGCAGGTGGGGACAGCATGCTGTCAGTGAGGTCAGACAGTAAAACAGTTAAAACATCTTATCTGCAGTGTTGCAAGCCCTTGCCATGGGCTAACGTGGTTTTGTGCTGGTTAACAGATAAAATTACTGTAGTCTAGGCTGCAGCCAGAGTGAGAAATAACCTCCTTCCCCCACTTCCACCAGCTAGGAGGAATAATCTGTTGCCTGAGGTTATCTACTTTTGAGCCCTGTGCTTACTTTTCAGCTTAGCCAGGAGCCAGTTTGCAGTGGTTTTGGGTTTGCAGACTATACTGCTAACCCTCTAACTCCAATTTGAAATACCTTCTTGAGGAGAAAAGAAACTTGTGAGCGGACAAATTTGACTACTGCTTCTCTCACGTTTCTGCAGAGGTGAATGATTTGCTTTATATGAGCCCAACTGTGGGTTAGAAACTACAAACTGTAAATCTATGATCTTGTCGAAGTAAAAAAACGAAGCAACATAAGTGTTCATTTCTGTAAGCAGTCTCTGAAAAAAAAAATTGGTTGTGAAAACTGTTCCCACCTGTCTGTGATCATCCAAGAGAAATTGCAGGCAATTGTTTTTTTTCCTTAGAGGCCACTTGAGCTGTTATCTATGGGTATCTATTTCCTGCTCTGGGTAGTATGTGGAAAAATTCTTCGGGGACTAAGGCACATTTTTAAGACTGCAAGCTGGGTTGTACTCAAGCCAGCTGAGATGAGACAAGATATTACTGAGGAGCCCTGCAAGGCAGTCAGTTTGCTGTTGCACTCCTAGGGTAAGCAGAGGTGTGGAGGCACCAGCTTTAAAAACTTTCTCCTTTATTTTACCTGCCTTTAGCCATAGGATATTTGACCCCTAGTGCAGGTGGTGCTGTGTGCCCCATCAGGGCCTACTGAGAAGCAGTATCCAGTGCATAGCTCCTTAAAATATTTATGAAGTAATCTTCTGCATCTCTGCCACTGCTCTGTTGAGATCTCTGCTGGTTCTTACTGAAGTTCATTAATCAATGGTGGAGTTTTGGGTTTCAAATAAGTTTTTTTGGGTTTTAAAGTCCGGCATGGTTTTGTTCTTCATTACCTGGCATGCAATAAACACAGCTGCTGAACTTGAGTTTCCTTGACAAAATACGCTGCAAGAGTGTTGTGAGGAGGTTATGAAAATCTGTCTTGACATACTCCAAGTCTCTTAAAAAAAAGAATCAGGTTTGCCAGATAATTTGGCACTTCCTGCCTGAGCGAGCAGAAGGACTGGGTTGAGGTTGATTGGCAGGCTTGACAGGCTCAAGAGGGGAGCCAGTGTGAACATGGTGAAGTGCAGCATGGCCAAGTGCAGGGTCCTGCACCTAAGTTGAGACAATTGCCATCACACAGGCTGTGTGATCAGTGGATTGAGAGCAGCCCTGCAGAGAAGGACTGGTGGGGATTCTGGTGGATAAGAGGCTGAACATGTGCACGTGCAGCCCAAAAGGCAAGTTGTACCTTGGTCTGCACCCACCTGGAGTATTGCATCCAGCTCTGAGGACTCCCAAGATAAAGAGGGTACAGACCCACTGGAGTCGGTCTAGGCGAAGGCCACAAAACTGAGGTGAGAGGGTTGGAGCACCTCTCCTGTGAGGAAAGGCTGACAGAGTTGTGATCCTTAAGCCTGGAGAAGAGCAGGTTCCCAGGATACATCTCTGGGGCCTTTCATCTTCTAAAGGGATCTTATAAGAGAGATGGGGACAGCCTTTTTAATAGGACCAATTAGGACAAGGGGCAATGGTTTGAGCTGAAAGAGGGTAGGTTTAAATTAGATATTAGGAAGAAATTCTGTACTGTGAGGGTGGTGAGACACTGGAACAGGTTGCCCAGGGAAGTAGTGGATGCCCCGTTGTTGGAAGTACTCAGAATCAGGTTGCATGGGACCTTGAGCAGGCTGCTCAAAGCAGCCTTAAACATGTCCCTGCCTATGGCACAGGAGGTTTGACTAGATGATGTTTAAACAACTCTTACAGCCCAAACCACTTGGTAGTTCTGTGTCTACAGGTAGTGCCTATGTTTTTTTATATTTTGGGAAGGGGGAATTTCAGACCACTGAATAGCTCAATGCTGTATTTTTATAAGTCCAAGCAAGAAAAGAATGCTTAACCAAAGCACATTTGACCTAGAGATTTGATGTTATTGCAAACAAGAGCTTTGGAGGGTTTGAAAAAGAAAGATTTAGAGTAGCAATGTTTATAGTCTCATTTATGTATAAACTATCTTTGTTAAAAAATACCAGCCTCCATATGATACAGTAGGAAGAAATTACCTTATAAGCATATTCTGGTACAGTTTGCTTGCTGTTGTATGTCTGACACCTCTTCTTGAGGCAAGATGAGGCTGTGAAGGAAAGGGAACAGTGACTGATACTGAATTAAAAATACCAAGTCTTCAAGGCTGATTTTCCTGGCATTTCTTGGAGTGTTTCTTTTCATTTGATATGGGAAGACAGCTGTCCTTCAGTGTCCTTTGCTTTCTGGTAGCTAAACATCAAGTGAAGTGTTCCCATTGCGTGACTTTGGCTATTGTTCCTCAGTCCTGGAGGCACTTTGTAGACCTCAGTTTCAAAAGGGCACAGATAGATAAAGAATCTATCTGAGGAAAAGCAATGAAGTGTAGAGGATATTTTGCTTATTGAATGTCAGTTCCTCAGAGGGGTTGCCATCCTTATTTAACAGGGTAATACAGGAGACGTTTTCTTGTTTCCTGTACATTATTAGCAGGGTCACTAGTAAACGATGGCGACACCCAAGTCTGGATTTCATGTCTGCTTCTTTAGGGAGCGGAGAAAACGTTTGTTTTGTTTACAACCTGAGGGTAAGTAAGAGGTTTGCTGTAAGAATTTGAGGAATGACAGGAAGAGCAGTCCCACCTAGGAGGAAGAGTATCACAAAAGCTGTGTGCTTGATGGAAGCAGTATTGTGAAAGAGAAGAGGTAGGTGTTTTAGTTAAATTAGTGTGTGTTCTTTCACCAAGGGATTGCCTGTCAGGTTTAATTTGAAATGAAACTAATTGTTAGTCTGACAGCTGGATGTGCTGGGAAACCCAATAAATACACTGGTACCAAAAAAGATTTTCAGCTCTATTATCTAACCATTGTTTGATTTATTGAGAAAGGAAGAGCTGGAACATGCATGTTTTTAGGAACAGTTGCCTATAAGTTTTGCTTATGTAGAAATAATGCAGGATTTTGTGCTCTTTTCATCAAATGCTTTTAAAAACTGTTGTACTCATGTTTCATAATCTTTGCTAATTAAATAGGCATAAAAATATTGCTAGCTCTGGCAAGGTTAGTATGTTTGTCCTGTTTTTGCTTTTGTTAATATTTTCTTCCCTATTGAAGCATATCCGGGACAGAGAGCAATCCGAATTCCCTAAACTACTGAGATGTAGAACTAAAGAATTAATTTGCATTTTTGGTCATAAGAGATTTCATTAGAATCACTTGAACTTTAAAGAACTAATTGCAAGCTTATTTTACAGCTGGTATTAAAAGGACAGCAAGGTCACTTTCTCTGATCAAAGTGAAGACTGAAAATAACTGCCTGGCAAATCGCAGAGATAAACTTGGAACCAATTGTATGAATCATCAAAGTTTTATTGTTATCGCTTCAGACTGGTGTAATTAGGCATTACCTTTTGGGCAGACACAGAATGCAGTCTCTCTCTCAAAAACTAAAAGAAGCTTGCTGTACACTGCTGTGAGACTGAAACAGAAAAGGCAGTGAAAGGTAGGGCTTCAGTAAGGTAGGACTTCAGGCACGAATCTGGACTAAGTACTGTCTTTGTAGGCAGCTGTCTTTACTGCTGCCATCAGTTTCTTCTCTTTGCTTTGTTCCAGCAGCTGTTTTGATTTTCTGAAGAAGTTGCTTAACATTTATTGCCTCTTGCCTTGTGGCAGTGGCCAAAACTGCACAACAGTACCAGAAAGATTTTTAGCAAAACTTTCAAGTTGAGTTGACTCTTAAATATGTGTAAGCATTTGTTTCTTTCTTAAGGAATTGGTTTTTTCCTCTCTTTTTGCAATCTGCTGTCATCTCTGGAGGGGTACTGGTTAGTGGCAGCAGGGAAATGTTCTGTTTTCTGAAGTTCCTTTTTGATCCTGCAACAGGATGTAAATCAGCAGAGGATCCTAGCCGTAGAAATATCCAGGGACTAATGTCTCCAAGCAGTAATTTATCAGAGCTAGATAATAAGGGGAAAGAATTAAAGATCCTGAGGGGATGAATATCTTTGTAGGACAAAGAAGGGCAGGTCAAGGAATAGGAGACTCTTGGAAGAAAAGATTGCAGTTGTCTGAAAAGATAATGGGAAGGTGATTGTCTTGAGTGTGAGAGACACCTGAACTGTACTAGATAGGGCAGAAAACTGAGTGGTAGGCCTACTGAAATGAATAAAGAGCTGGATAGAAAGAGGGAGAGGAAGGAAGAGATCAAAATCAAGATTTACTAGAATGGCAGAGGGGTTAAGCTCGAGAAACAGAAAGGAGTGCAGAAAAATGTATTTGGTTCTAATACTTGTGCTCCTTCTCCTTTGTGGCCAGAAACTGGACACAAGATAACTAGCAGCGTCCTTACCTCATGTAGCGCTAGCCAGCGCAGAGGGTGACAGCTCATTACTACTATCACTTACCCTTCTAGCTTAAGTAGCTAACCTTTATCAGTGTGATGATTAGTATGATGAAATCTGTTTTCCAACTTCACTTGTTAAAGGTAAACTTGAAGATTTAATCCCATGAAGGCTTACCATCTAATGAAGTGTGTGCAACCTTGCACTCCTTGTGAAAGCAATCTTCAGAAGAACAAAAAAGTTTTCTCGCTTTTCCTTACCCTGCTGCAACAAAGATTTCAGCCTAAATAATATTACTAGGGTAGGCTAAACTTGGAGTTTAAATTTAAAGAAGTCAACTTAACCTTCACTGACCTTTGTTTTGGTGTTTTCTTATAAAAGCAGTGGGAGCTGCAGAAAACCTGTCAGTTCTTTCAGACTTGAGAATTCAATAACAACTGTTTCAGATTTAACTTCTCTTAATCACACTGAAATGATACCAATCAGAAGCTCCATATGTGCAGAAGTTGTCTTAATATAACACTAAGACTTCAAACAAGCAAACAAATCCCCCCCAAAACCTAAGGATTGGGGTCAAATCTGTTCCACCTATATATTCACTGACAGACTTTAGTAGCATGATCAAGTCTCCAGGTTTTCTTCAGAATTTGCTTTATTCCACAGAATTTATGCCATTAAGAAGCTACTTGCCCAGCTTTTTTATAAATACCCATTGAATTTCCTGTGGCTCTAGTTCCTACTTATTACACTTTAAAAATCTTTTTTCATAGCAGTCTCAGAATAATTTCCTTATGGGCTTTTTGATGGTGCTTATAAGTTGTGCTTTCAGAATCAGTTTATTTTTAAAATGTTCTTGAGGTATGAAGAAGCCAAGTTTGAAGTTAAAGTGCAGAGAGTATAATTAATGGGCTCGCCAGCTTGACCCTAAGATGCAGTCATATTAGAATACTCAGCTTGCATGTGTTTTCCAGCTATAGCTCCTGTTGCCTTTATTTGAATTAGCCTTTCCTCCATTGAATTGAACATCTCAAGTTGGACGCTATAAAAAAAAAAAAAGAAGAAAGTTTAGTCTGTGAAAAGTTTGATTTCGTGATTTCCTAAGTATAGCTTTGGGATATTTTCCAGGAAATGACTGGACTCCTTTAGTTCTAGATGTCTTCTTTCTTGAGCATTCCCTAGCTTTTTTGCTAAACCCTTTCTAGCTGTTACAGCAAGGGCACCTCTTGTGTAATCCTCATTGATCACCAGAGGTCTGCTCTGTTTGCTGAAGAAAGACAGGGTTATATGAGGGTAACATAAGAGAAATAAGTTGAGCATTCAATGCAGTTTGTGAATACTGTTTATTAATAGAAAAACTGAGTAGAATCATCTAAATTCCAATAAGTAACATCCAGTTCATACACACCTTCATGCTACTTTTCTTTCAGTTTCTCAGCGTCTTTCATTTTGAACAATTTACATACCATTAGCATAATTTTGTTTTCTACCTGGTTACATGCTAGATGGGAGTGTATGTTAATTGAAGATGTTTTCAGATGTGTGCTGACACCAAAGGCCACGGTGAGACTTTGGAAAGCTCTCATCCAATTGCTGAAATGGATGGGAACAGATTAAGACAAAGAGCTGTTGATCAGATGAATAGCAGGGAAGTGATCACTTTGAACTTAATTTAGTCATTAGCACTTGTATTGCTTTGGCATGGCCTGGTTTTGGGTAGCAGGGGGGCCACAAAGATGGCTCCTGTGAGAAGCTGCTGGAAGCTTCCCACCAGGTCTGGCAGAGCCAATGGATGATGGCTCTGAAGATGGACATGCTGCTGGCCAGAACTGGGCCAATGAGAGAGGCTGGTTAATGCCTCTGTGATGACATATTTAAGAAGAAAATCAAAACAAAGTCACGGGGGTTTGCTGCTAGTCAGAGGAGAGGAGGGGGCGAGAACACATGAGGGAAAACAACATGGCAACACCAAGGTCAGGGGAGAAGGAGGGGGAGGAGGTGCTCCAGGCGCCAGAGCCAAGATGCCTCTGCAGGCCATGGTGAAGACCATGGTGAAGCAGCTGTGCCCCTGCAGCCCATGGGTGCACGGGAAATGCAGAGATTCACCTGCAGCCCGTGGGGGAGGTGCCCACGCCGGAGCGGGTGGATGCCTGGAGGAGGCTGTGATCCAGTGGAAGACCCGGTGGAGAGAGAGGGCCCTTGCTTCCAGGCTGGAGCAGCCTGTCCTTGGAGGACTGCACCCCGTGGAAGGAGACCCACGGTGCAGCAGTTTTGGGAGGACTGTGTGCCCGTGGGAGGGACTCATGCTGCAGCAGGTGTGGTTTGGCTGCTGCTCGTGAGAGTGGACCCACGCCAGGAAGTTCACGGAGAACTGTCTCCTGTGGGAGGGGCCCCATGGTCTCACAGGGAAGGACTCTTCTCCCGGAGCAGTGGAAGAAAATCTCGGTGATGGACTGACCAAAACTCCCATGCCCTGCATCGCTGTGCTGTCGGTGGGAATGAGGGAGGGCCTGGGGGGTGGAAGGTGTTCTAAGGGCTTATTTTACTTCTCATTATCCTCCTCTGATTCTGTTAGTAATAAATTTTACTTAGCAACCAAGATTGAGCCTGTTTTGCCCTTGAAATATTTCTCCCATTCTCCTTATCTCACCCATAAAGCCTCCTTTAACCCTTTTTCCTCTTTTCCCTCCTTTTGCCTAGTTGTGTTAGGGGAGGGTGAGCAAGCGACTCCCGTGGGTGCCTGGCATTGGGCCAGTGTCAAACCCCAACAGCACTTTTGCAATCGGTCACTATTAGAAACCAATTGCCAGATACAGATTGCCTGGTTTAAAGTTCTAAGCTTCTTACAAGCCATAGCATCCAAGCACACAGTCCAGGCTCTGGATCGTGAGAGAAGTCAGGTTGGAGAGGGCCTTGAGAGATCTCTAGTGTAGGCTCAAAGCAGGGATAACCAGAGCTCAGACCAGAACAAATACTCATGGCTGTATTCAGCCCGGTCTTGTAAATCTCCAGAGATGAAGGCTACACAATCCCTACAAGCAACCTGTTCTTCTGCTCCATTGTCCTCATGGCAAGTTTTTCCTCCCAGAACCTCCTTTTTTTCAGCTTACTCCTGCTGTCTCATCCTGCAGCCGTGCACCACTGTTTAGAGCCTGGCTCTGTCTTCTTGGTAACATACTTGTAGGCATTGGCAAGCTGCTGTTAGGTTTTCCCAAAGCCTTTGTTCCCGCAGGTTGAACAAACCCAGTTCCCCAAGCCTTTCCTCACAGGATAAGAGATCCAACACCCTGAGCATCCTAATGGCCCTCCCTGAGCTCACACTACTGTATTGATGTTTTAGGGGCCCAGAACTGAACACATTATTCCAAATGTGTTCTAGTGAGCACTCAGCAGAGCAGGTTAATCTCCAGCACAAAATAATGCCAGCTTTATAGGCTGCTAGAAAAGGCTGCTGTCTTATGTTCAGCTTGCTGTTCAACAGGAATACAGGAGGGAAATCAGGTGTATTTGTTGTAAAATTTAGCCTAATCTCTTCATCACCCTCATCATCTATACCCTGTATTTCATAACTTATCCCTCTATGTCAAGTTTCTCTCCAGTCTTTGCCTCTTTTTTCATGAATCCCAATCTTTAGTCTTTTTCAATTATATCTGTTCCTGCCTGGCCTGTGAAGCTTGTGTTTTCTGCCCTTGGATCTCCTGGGATTTTCCTTTGTAACAGTGTATAGTAGGGACAACACATAGAAGCAGTGATGATAAAGAATAGCTGGTGTTTTATGTGTTGTTTTGGGGGATATTGCTGTCTGCCAAAATTGCAGGACAGTCTTATTTGGCTTGTGAAGCTTTGAGAAATGTTGTAGAGGTTAAACTGTATTTGCTTTGCCTTAGCCATGCAGAGCAGATACCTGCAAGCAGAAATGCTTTATCTGCAAGCACACATGGTGTATCTCATTAGACCTCCTAACGGAGCTGAAAATTTAGATGACCTCTTGGTCTTGTGAACCTTTATATATTTGAAATATTCAGACTTCTGCTTTGCACCTGAAGATTCCTGCACATCTTGCTTTACTTGTGTCCCATCACTGGAACAATACTGTCACCTCAATGCCATTTTTTTGCCACATGCACAAATGCCAAAGAGAATGTTCTTGACAAACAAGTGGCAATTGAGAGTCCCTGATAAGCTGTGGCATTGCCACAGCTTCCTAAAGTTGTTTTCACTCTCAGTATGGCAGAGCAGCTGATCTTCCCTTGAACATAGTTATTCGAAGAGTTAAGCTACATCCGTGTTTTCCATAGCATCAGTACTTTATGGAGGAGATACTTGTACCTGCAGAGGGTGGACAGCCTTGGTGCTATGGAGGAAGTCAGGTCCTGGTTGGAACTGATTTCAGCTATCAGTCATGCAGGAATATTTCAAGAAAAGTAGGATGAATTTTTAATAAGCTAAGAGGTGGTAATGTGTTCTGACTTACGTGTAGCTAGATGTGAGTCCCACGCCATGACTCCTGCTGTACATCTCTTCAAGATCTTTATTTGCATTTATATTCCCTCAGCTGAATTGCAAGAAATTGATTGATCCAGTTGATCCTAGAAAACAACCCTTAGCTGATCAGTTTGGTGGTCTTAAGGTATCCTGGGAGAAACAGAGGTAATTTTGCTGTGTTTTTTTTTTAATTCAGAGGATATTATAGAACATGTCAGATTACCATGAGTCTGCTGCAACGAAACAGCATCTTGGAGAGCACATCTTGCCATGGCTAAGGGGTTCATTCTTACAGAGACAGACATTATCGTGGATGAAGCTCTCATAGTTGAAATCGTCTGCAAGAAATGAACTAATGCTGTCAAACTACAGCACAGGAATAGTTGTCTGGCTATGCATCGGACTTTTTTTTTTAAATTGGATTAATGGACCTGGGCACATAGAAAAGTAGAAAGCCTAAGGTCTAGATACCTATATAATTGTAAAAAGGGAAAGATATTTTGGTTAAAAGCTTTGTGTTTTCAATAGGAAAAAGGTTGGAAATGTGCATTTCTTCCTAGCTTTGGAATTCATCTCAGCCAAAGCAAATTTTGATGTGAAGGGTATTACCTATTCCTTTTAAAGGGGATGTTGCAGGTTCCTGTGTCCAAGCTATAAACAGGATGAAGCATCTCAGGCCCACTAAAATAAAAAGCAGTTCCTAGGCTCTAATTTCATTTGTTTGCCTTTGTTTACATATTGCAGTTTCAGAATTATTTTTAGGGTGTCACTTTTATCAGTGTTTCCCTATTCTCTGCTCTCAGAACTTGATTTTTAAAGTAATTTTATTTATATTTTACTGTGGTAACTCTGATGGAGACTTTGTTTCCTCTATCATGATTCTAGTCTCCCACAAAATGGGATTAAACAGCAACCAGCCAACCTTTGGACAGCTGGATTTTAGGGTGAGAAGGCTAATGGGGGAAAAAAAGCAGTTTACAAGTTAAATGGGATTTGACTAAACTGCTGCCGAGTCACAAGTTCACCAGTCTCACTGTTAAGTTTTTAATGTCTCTTAATCCACACAGTTTCTGTGAAGATGAACAGTGTTGACTGCAGAGGCCCACTGTTTTCCAGTTTGTCTGCGTTCTACAAATTTTACATGATTCTGCCCATTTTTAGGAGCTCGAGATTTGTCTAGACTTCATATCAATGGTACACTACGTTTTTAGTGTTACATGTACTGCTTAGTTCAAATATGTCTCCATATAATAATTCCTGAGGTTTCCATACCCCGGAAGTCTCTCAGCTGTTAGATCATTATATTAGAATGGTTGAATTGTTTTATGCAGAAGTTGACTTCATAAATGCAAGGAAGGAAGAAATTGAATTCTACTGTGCAAAAGCACTACATAAAAACTATTTTGGTAGATAATAACTTTTAAGACCGTATCTATAGCAAAATGTAATACTGCTGAAATTCACTATTGTGATGTTTTTCCTAGAGGAATGTACATGTACATGGTTAATTCTAAACCATGAACTGTAAATGTGGGTATTGATCACTTCATGAGTTCATAGTTCTGTAAATATCTTAGGTATTTATTTCAGAATAATCACCATAATCTGATGTCTATGTCTCAAAACTTTAAAAGTTTTGAAAGTTTTATATGGAACTTTACTTGACGCTTAAAAGATTCAGCTGAGTTAAAATCTCTTGAAGAATAGAATATCATATTCATAATTTTGACTTTTCCATCCCACCCTTATAATAGCTTTTTTTGTTTTTTTGAAGCACCTAGTAGAAACTCTTGGAATAATAACAAGAAAAATCCCCAGTGTTTATATATAAACACTTCAAAAAAGGCAGTCAAGAGGAGCCAGCTGGTTGGCCTCACCTCACTTCCTGATAGAGCAGCTAATCATGGAAACTACTTTCAGGTACTAGAAGGACATGAAAGTGATAGAAAAGCCAAATTGGATTCATCAAAGGGAAGTCATACTTGATAAACTTGATAAATTTCTGCAATGAAAATACCAACTTGATAGACAAGGGGAGAGCCTTGGATATTGTCTACCTAGGCTTCAGAAAGGCTTTCAAAGCTGTCTGCTGTAAGATCCTCATAGAGAGGATATGAAATATGGACTGTATGAGTAGAGCGAGGTCGATTGAAAACTGGTTGAATAGCTGGGCCCAGAGAGCCGTGATCAGTGGAAGAAAGTCTAGTTAGAGGCCAGTAATTAGCACTGTACCCCTGGGGTCACCACTGGATCTGGTTCAGTCATCTTCAACATCTTCATTAATGATCCAGGTGATGGGGCAGGCTGTGGCCACAGCAAGTTCGCCTATGGCACAAAAATGGGAGGAAGGGCTGATAGGCACCAGAGGATTGCGTCCAGTTCTGGGCTCCTTGGTACAAGAGGCAGTTGGAGCTACTGAAGAGGGTCAACTCAGTGAAGGGCCACAAATGAAGAAATTGGAGCACCTTTGCTGTGATGAGAGGTTGAAAGGGCCAAGGAGAGCTTTTCAGTATGTATAAATACCTGCAAGGAGGGCACAAAGAAAGAGAGACTGGTGGTTTTCAGTGGTGCCCTGTGACAGGGCCAGAGACAATGGGCACAAACTGAAATACAGGAGGTTCCCTTTGCACATCAGTCAAAAAAAAAAAAAAAAGTTGTTTCTGGTGAGAGTGACTGAGCACTGGCGCAGATTTCCCGAAGAGTTTTTTGAGTCTTCATCCTTGGAGATAATAGAAAGCTGCCTGGACGTTGTTGTGGGTGGCCTGTTCTAGATGGCCCAGCTTGAGCTGGGGCTTGGACCAGATGATCTCCAGAGGTCACTGCCAGCCTCAACCCTTCTGTGGTTCTGTTGTGGAGTGCTCTGTAATAACAGTTCTGTAATGTGCTTTATTAGTTTTTTCAGTGTTGTTTGTCTTTTAGACTGTCTAGACTAGGCTGTCATAGTTCTCAAATCATTGAAGGCAGTTTTGTTTTATGGACTCTGTAAAAAGTATGTCCAGAGAATAGGTTAGGGATGAGTGTTTCCAAGACTCTCTTAGGTTGAAGAAGTGATATAATCTACGATTGATTTTATATTTCTGTCCAAAATGTAGTGGCAGACCTCTAGTAAGAGGGATCTTAGAGGAAGCACTTGTCCTTTGTGCTGCTGTCCAGGACGAGCCACCCAAGCAGCACATACTAGCCACTGGATGATCCAGGAGAGCCGTCTAGCCTTTTCAGAGTGTGACCTTGTATAGTCATCCCCACATCTTAAAAACTACCTGATGGGACAATGTGGAACCAGGTCTCGGTTGTCTCTACAGCTGATTTGGTCTGAAGTAACCAGAGTTCTGATCTGTAACTGCCAGCGTCAGCTGAGTGTAAAAAAATTATATACACACAATGGCATGCTCCATGAAGGAAAAAAGAGCTGGTGATCTTCAGAGTGAAACAACTGTCATGGGCATTTGAACCTCCAGAAAGACAGCCTGCTCTGAGCACTGACCCAGCACATCACTGCAGTAATGGGAGTGTTATTAGTGGCCTGGCATCTGTTCATGGGCACTGCTAACCAAGCCTGAGCTGCAGCCAGATAAACCACTAGGGAAGATACTGAAATGCAGGTCCAGGGACAAGGTCATGTTAGGAATGGTGTTTGAGTTGGCCTTTGTTTGCATTGCCTGTTCTGTGCTTAAAAGGATTATGATCTTCTGGGCTGTCAAGTCCACGTTTTGCGCAATACTGTATTTCCTTGTTATTACAACCAAATTGTTTATAGTAAAAAAGCATGGGTGAGATGGTGAACAGCTGATTCTCTTGGCTTATCCTGCTTATGTGTTAATTTGTGCTCAAATTCTTTTCATATTTTCCCTGAGGATTATATCAGATATTTCTCTTCTGTCATGCTTCTGTGATATTGGTTCTTTAGGCTCAGTCACACGTTCTACTGAAAATTCAGAAGTGGTTTCTCAAGTGCAAGTACCCTCCTTAATACCCTTCACTCAATTTTCAGAGGTACAGGTGTTCCTGTTTAAATCAGTCACATTTGTGAAGGCCTACGCCCTTTGGAAAATGCAGCAGGGTATATCAATGAAAATAGTCAGAATTCAGGTTTACAAACTGCATTTGAAACAGTTGCATTATGTGCACAATAGCTGAGATACTAAATAGGTTTCCTTAGATTTTCCAAGGACATAAACACCATCAAATCACACTTTTCCATTGCTGTGTTAATATTTTGAGCTATCTAAAACCTTACCTACCTGAAATAATTACAAGCCTTCCTGAAGTTCTAAAT
The DNA here is from genome assembly GCA_013389985.1 of Dryoscopus gambensis. Taxonomy (NCBI): domain Eukaryota; kingdom Metazoa; phylum Chordata; class Aves; order Passeriformes; family Malaconotidae; genus Dryoscopus; species Dryoscopus gambensis. The sequence continues at coordinate 47,070 of WEIT01010912.1, forward strand.
ATGGATTTCCATTAAAAAACTGCTACTGAAGTCACACCTGTCAGTCTGGTTTAAGTTTTTAATTAATTTGTTCCTCAAGTTTACCATCCCTAAAAGAAATTGTAACAGCTGATGAAATTGCTTCACATGCCAAGAGTGACAGTGAAATAACATTTGGTGAAATAAAAATGAAACTTTCTGAGCACTGAGTGGTTTATGAGAAAGTTATGAGAGGCTGCTTGCCAGTCTGTGAGACCTAGAGAAAGACAGGAATTACTTCAGGCTGGACTTCTGTAATAGTGAATTGGCTTAGCTCATATTTTCTGGAGTATTTCCATTCAGTGTTAACACCCTTCTGTTACTTGAAGCTCTGCAAAGTGAATGCAGGCTAAAATCAGCTTGACTGCTGCCACTTCCAAGGGTGATCATAGCTCTCCCTTTGACACAATGCTAGGGAGACGCTTTCTGTCACACATTGTGGTTTGTGTCATGCCAGCACAGGCAGATACAGAGAGTGGGCTATTTCCCATGCATTTTTTTCTGCTGTGGAGGGTTGTGGCCTTCCTCTTTCAAATACTTGAGTCATAACGTTTTGATTGTTAAAAGGTTGAGGATCTCCAATGATCTGTATGGAAACTAGGCTTCAGGAAATAGCAGAAGTACCAAAAGTACCAAAATCAATCCATAGATGCCTGGTGGTTCATTACTGCTGATAGCTTAATAGTGCTTTTCACATGAGTTGCAAATCTGTCTTTTGATGGTCTTTCAGAAAAATGGCAGCGCTCCTTGTCTCTGCATAGCCTATAAAACACTTGGATCGTTTCTCCATGTCACATCTATAAAACTGGGAGGGGGGGATGGTAATTGCATACATGTGAATATACTTAGCCCACCCACACAGAAAAGGGGGAGAAGAAAGTATTTGTGCTCCAGTGTTGTCTCCCTTTGTATGCTTAACACAGTCATGGCCGAGCCCTTTGTCTGCATGAGGCAGGAAGCCCACAGCAACATGTTACTGATACCCTGTGGTACCTACATCAAAGCACTTCAGAGCAGATCAGCGGCTTGTTTGCATTGTCTTTTCATGGGCTTTCTCTAGCGTTACTATTGTCTACAAAACACGATAGCTTTAGTCATCTGGGTGTCTAGGATTTTGGATTTTTTCTGTTATCTGGGCCTGTCATAGGAGCTTACACTTCCGCTGTGTTTTAGGAAGTTTTCCTGATGTTTATTCAGCAGATATGCCAAAGGAGAGGATGTTCTTTTCTCCTTCCTTTTTTTTCCTTCTCCTCGCTCTTTTCCTTTCCTTTCCCTCTCCTTGCAGTTTCCTCCCCTACCATACTTCTGCCCAGTATTCACAAAACTCTTGAACTTAGGAAGAATTGACCCTTCTCTTCTTACTTCCACTCACAGATCAAGTAGCATGATTGCACTGTGTTTTTTCTGAACTCTGGATTGTGCTATTATCTTCTCTCTGTTGCATCAAGAAGTGTTACTGTCCTCTGTAGCAGAGCTTCACAACAAAATTTGCTTTTCTCCCTTAAAGCTCCTGTACGCTTTACTTTCTAGTTCTTTTGATGTGTTGCAGTTATGAGTGAGGATTGCTGTTGTAAAATTCGTGGACATTTCTTTGCAACTGGAAGTAGCTAGAAAAGATCCCTCTGATAGGCAAAAATGAAATTAAACTTCAGTTTGCAGCTGGCCATTATGTAGGAGCAATAGCATTGCTGTCATCTGGGTGTCTAGGGTATATCTCTATGGGCTTCTTCTGTATGAAGATTTTAAATAAATATGACAGGAGCCCAATAGCCTTCTGTCAATTTTAATGTCATAGCAGCGAGTACTCAGAGCAAGAATACACAAGAGATCTGTCTCCTCTCTTGACAGTGCAGGTTAATAATAGGAATGCCGTGTTGGTTAATACAAAGTTTTTCCATAAATATGCAGGATGAAAATTAGAAAATTATTTTGCCTTTTGATAAATTAAGGGCATTCACTTTACACCTGCTCTTTTTGCCTTTTTTGTGGTGATAGAATGAATGGATAGGCATTTGACATGAAAAGAGAGTGCAAACCTTTTTGCTGGTCAAAAATTTACACATACCAGTTTATAAAATGTGATCTCAGAAAATAATGTAAAAGAAGGATTCTAAATGAATACAAGTACAAGTAGTAAATACCTCAGACATTAATTTGGCTTTTTATATTATTTGTGTTCTTATATTGAGCTTTTTGAGGTCACAGCTATTTGGTTGTTACCAAAAAGCTATAGTAATACATGTGTTTGGGGTTTTTTGAGCCCCTATCAAAGAACAGATTTTCACTGAACCACAGCTTTTTGTGTCTGAGCAGCCTGAAATGTAGTCTGGCCTCACGACTTATTTGCACCTGGCATGGGTAGGTGCCCTGGGGATCACTCGGAGACTGAGAAGTGACCACAGATAGACACCGATTCCCAAAATACGTTATTGCTACTTCCAGTGTTGCATTCCACTGACCTTTGCTATTTTATGTTTTGCAGCCCTCATCTGAATAAAATGTTCAAATAATACCTCTAATTTTCAGTTAAATTAAAATTTGGATTTTTTGGGGGGGCCCAATTTTTTAAGATTATCTATATTGTAAGGTATCAAAACAGAATGTAGAGCCTTAATGGAATCTGAGACCTTTCTCAGATAACATGCACTTCTGTCAGTGTGATTTCTACTCTGTCTCTCACACTCTTTCATGATACGTTTTTCTGATGAAAGCAGGATAACCATCTGAATCCTTTCCTGTGTTCTTTGACTTAGCAATCCCAGGGCAGTATATCTTTTCTCCCTGAGTCTTTGATTTAAAAAAAGGAAGAACGATAAGATCCAAATTGGTGCTGTTGTTCCTCTGAAGTATTTTTAAGACTTCTTGTTGCAAAAGTTTTCAGCTCTAAGATCATGTGTATTCAGAAGAGTTCAGCTGATTCAGGNGTTGCACAGTTAATGTGTTGCTATTAAAAACAACCAAAAAAACTACTGGTTTGGGATCAAGCCCTTGGGGGCTGAAAGGCTTTTAGAGAAGGACAGGATCATTACCTCCCCATACCCTCTGCCAAAAAAGTACCATAAAAAAATTTCCTCTGCTTCTTGCTCCTGCAGATCTTGAGCTCCCTCTAACCACTTGCTTTTGTAATGAAAACCCAGCAGGGATGTGTTTTATACTGAACTCTTAAAATAGTCAGCATTACACAGATGTTTAGTCTGTGTCCTGGCATATTGAAGAGTCTTAATGGTGGGAGGGGAAATGGGAATAACAGAACCAAGAGATAAATAATGGGGAATACATTTTTGTAATAGAAATGTCTCATATTTACAAAATGTTTCTTCTAAATGTGAAAATTTGAAGACAATAAGCTGTGAGTCACACCACACTATGAAAAGTTATGTAGTGTTTACAGATTGGTTGTGTGTATGATAAATGGTGTAGTTACTGTGATGATTGCTATTTTTGCTTTTTAATTGTTTGAAAATCTGATTGTGGTGTTATATGTTTTCATTAATCTTCACACTGATGTACTGGGACTCTGCTGAACTACATAAGAGTGAAAACTACCTGAATTGTGAGAAATCTCTGCATTTGCATGTTAATAGGCTTCTACAAAGCATATCCCACTTAATTAGTAAATAAGAAGTCATTAATTAAAATGTTTTTATGTCCAAATATATACAGGATGACAGAGACAGGTTTTTGAAGCATACAGAGGAATAGTATGGTTATTTTTGCTAATCCAACCTAAGATCATACTTAGATAGGTACACTTTTTGAAGGTGAGTAGGGTGATGATTTCTTAAGTCAGCTCCCATTATTATATTGTCACTTGTTATAACATCTAGACAGTGGCCAGGGGTACTACCACCAGGCAGTTGCTTTGGAAAAGCTGTGTTCTTGCTGAGGACACCCTTCAGCTAGAACTACAGAAACGTAGCTTTAGACAGTACTCCAGCCACAACTGTCTCACCAGCTAGTGGATAAAGTAAAATGAGTAAATTTTAGTGCACCTTTCTTCTTTTCTGTTGGGCTGTGCATGGAAATGACCAGTATAAAATACCAGCACAAACTTGCAGCATAAAGTGCCACTAGTAGTGGCACTGCTTAATAAGTGTAAACTCAGCACAGACTGCACATGTATGTTTTATTTTCATTCCTCAGAGAGGCTGATCTTTTTGTTCCATAGAAACAAAATGAATAAGCAAATCTACGTGTGCATCACAAACAGAAAAAATGTCATCTAACCCTGCTCTGTATGGTAGAAGGTAATGCTACCAGGTGGTCAGCTGCTATCCTGCAGGTGTTATAGTACTTCTTTAGGGAAATGAACGGCTTTTGCTGTTATTAAAGCAATTAAAAGCTATTCAAACAAATAGAACATCAGGAAGTGGCAGATCTAAGAGACTGAACCAGACAAGTAGCAGTCATTCTTGTTTGATTAACAGAAAAATCCGTAGTGGTATTGACATTCAGGGGTTTGTAGTTGCTTTAAGATTTCTACATCCCATTGAAATGNTACATCCCATTGAAATGAATGGGTACTACTTTAGAACTATATTCAGATTTAACAGCACATTGATCTGTCACCCATTTGAATTGTCATGGCTTCTATTATCACTTTACAAAGCTAGACATTTATTTCACACAGAGTGAAAGTGTAGTGCCTGAGAACTCTTGAGATCCTTCAGATTGCAATGCTTTGAATCCCATTGCTATTGATTTCCTCAGCGTCATTTTCTGTGTATTTTCATGGCACCAAGTCCCAGTCCCAATGACAGTG